>SEMN01000957.1:0-139771 GCA_005408345.1 Macquaria australasica | reverse complement strand
AAAAAGTTTATTGTTGAAATTAACAATACCCTGCCTCAGCACATACTGTATCTTTGTCTGCACTCTACTGACCACATTTGAGGAATCTGCCAACAACTACAGTTATGTGTGTATCTAAAAAAAGTCAGTTTATTGTTATCAGATTTTTTTTTTCAATTTCTAAAAATGTATATTGTTACCAGTGTAGAAATTCGAGTAGTGGCTGTAGTCTGTAACTGATATAAGATATGCATGGGATTATTATTTGAGTAGCAAGAATCTGGTGTGAGAAAATATACACACCAGGTTTTCCTTTTTGTGGCACAACCATTTGTATTTTAGAAAAGTTCCACTGAAATGGATTGATTGGACTTGGTGTTAGCTCTGTAAAAACACTTTAAAAAAAGTTGTGAAGGGAAAATGTTCAAACCCACTTGCTATGTCACAGTAATGCATGATCATTCACAGGCCTGAAACACTTGGAGTTTGCTTATGAAGAATTCCGATTTCAGTCGGCCCTGAAAGATTTGCAAAAGGATTTCTTAATTATATTTATGAAAATCCTGACTTAATTCTTATTTGACTAATTAATACAAAAATTACAATTTTTGGCTGAACCACTCCCTGCAGCAGTGTGTTCAGCTTGATAACACTGGGTAGCTGAGCCCAGAGGCAGTAGTCTAGGTGCACTATTGGGCTAAGCGGTTTTACTATTATTCTTGACACAAGTGTGTTCTTCCTCTTTCCTACTGTGTGTGTGTGTTCTTGGATCTGCCAGCCTGTCTGGATTTGGCATTCCCTACATGACAGAGATACTGTACACACGCCCAGTTTTCCCAGGGGTGCATATACACACATGCACACCCATGTGATTCTGACTAAAAGACCACTTCTAGTGAACATAACAAAACAACATACTGACAAGTTTGCTGTTCTTAGAGACTCACTATTAGTGAGTCAATAAATGTTGTACAGTGGGTGGTGCTCGAACAATGGTCAATGGTCACACAATTCAAACGAACAAGAACGTGCTTTGCGTATTTCCTACCAAAGGAGCCCACTAGAAAAAAGATAATGGACAGTGTTTTGAGTATAATTGATATAAATAATTTGGTAATGATATTTTTTTCCCACCAGTCGATATTGGTATGCTACTATATGAGTTAAGTCAATATTTCTGTTGAGCTTAAATATTCCCCTTAGCTTAAAATTCCCTAGTAGCAGAATCAGAACTGAAAAATGACAAAGAATTGTCTGAGCTGCCAACAGAAAACATATGTAAATAAATCCATTTTACAGAAATAAACAAAAATCACTCACGTTGGTCTGAATCCCAATTCAGATCTCAATTTCAACCATGCATGTCCGCACTATGTCTTTCGGCAATGAAAAATGGTAGCTGCACTTTTTTGTCGTAGGTTACAGTGGGGGTGTTTCTCTGTGTGCCTCGCTGCATGGCTCTAATTGCTGTTGTAGAATGCTCATCTGCGTCTTGCATTGTGCTTCATGCAGCTCTTCTTTGTTCACCTAGGAATAAGATGAGCCTTACTGTGTAACTATTGTTATTTATTGTATGTTATGTCGTATATGTTGCGCTGCTGACACTGCACTGAGCTTTTTTTCCATGCTGTACAGGAAACAAATTCCACCGACTCTGGGCTCGTGGCTTTCATAGTGAAGTGATGTTTGGGATGATGCTCTTTTTCACATTGGATGCTGATGTTTGAGGTGTTAAACTAAGTTTGTAGTATTTCACGTCTTTGTTGGCACATTTTTTCGGTATAGTTAATGATAAACATCATTCAATTCAATTCAGTTTTATTTATATAGCGCCATATCATAACAAAGTTATCTCAGGGCACTTTTTCGAGTAGAGCAGGTCTAGACCGACTCTTTGTATTTACAGAGACCCAACAGTTCCCACCATGAGCAAGCACTAGGCGACAGTGGCAAGGAAAAACTCCCTTTTAACAGGTAGAAACCTCGAGCAGAACCAGGCTCTAGGTGGGCAGTCATCTGCCTCGACCGGTTGGGTTGACGGGGGAGGGGGGGAGCAGGAGAGAGAGCAGGAGGAAAGAGAACATACAGCAGCACAGTACAGTTCCACATAAGGATGTAAAGCAATAGTTGTGGTAATGGTATTGATGATAACACCAACAGAAATAATACTAAGAGCAATATTATAATAGTAATACTAATAATAAGAGCAATAACAGTAATAGCAGCAGCGGGTGCAGAGCAGGAGCATGGGGGCAGCAGGTGGCCGCAACCATAGATCCAGTCTCTACAGCTCCGGAGGCAGAAATACCTGCAGAAAGCGAGAGAAGGAGAGAGAGAGGAGAGAAAGCACACAACTACGGGAAGACGTTGAATTAGTAACAAGCATTGATGAGATATGAGGCCGTACAGATGAAGAGGAAGAGGAGGAGAGAGGAGAGAGGAGCTCAGTGCATCATAGGAAGTCTCCCAGCAGTCTAGGCCTATAGCAGCATAACTAAGGGGTGGCTCAGGGGTCACCTGAGTCAGCCCTACTATAAGCTTTATCAAAGAGGAAAGTCTTAAGCCTACTCTTAAATGTGAGGAGGGTGTCTGCCTCCCGTACACAATCTGGGATCTGGTTCCACAGGAGAGGAGCTTGATAGCTGAAGGCTCTGGCTCCCATTCTACTTTTAGATACTCTAGGAACCACAAGGAACCCTGCATTCTGGGAGCGCAGTGCTCTAGGGGGGTAATAGGGTACTATGAGCTCTTTAAGATATGATGGTGCCTGACCATTTAGGGCTTTGAAGGTGAGGAGAAGGATTTTAAATTCTATCCTGGATTTTACAGGGAGCCAGCGTAGAGAAGCTAATATTGGAGAAATATGATCTCTTTTCTGGTTCTTGTCAGTAAATGTGCCGCAGCATTCTGAATCAGCTGGAGAGTCTTAAGGGACTTATTGGGGCAGTTTGATAATAGAGAGTTGCAATAATCCAGCCTAGATGTAACAAATGCATGGACTAGTTTTTCTGCATCTTTTTGAGACAGGATGTGCCTGATTTTTGCAATGTTACGTAAGTGAAAAAGGCAGTTCTTGAAGTTTGTTTTATGTGGGAGTTAAAGGACATATCCTGATCAAAGATAACTCCAAGATTCCTTACGGTTTCGCTGGAGGCCAGGGCAATGCCATCTAGAGAAACTATATCTTTAGATAATGTGTTTCGAAGGTGTTCGGGGCCAAGGACAATAACTTTGGTTTTGTCTGAGTTTAACATCAGAAAATTGCAGGTCATCCAGGTTTTTATGTCCTTAAGGCATGCTTGAAGTTTAGCTAATTGATTGGTTTCATCTGGCTTGATCGATAAATATAATTGGGTATCATCTGCATAACAATGAAAATTTATGGAGTGCTTCCTAATAATATTGCCTAAAGGAAGCATATATAAGGTAAATAGAATTGGTCCAAGCACAGAACCTTTTGGAACTCCGTGACTAACTTTGGCGTGCATAGAGGATTCATTGTTAACATGTACAAACTGATATCGATCTGATAAATAGGATTTAAACCAGCTTAGTGCGGTGCCTTTAATGCCAATTAAATGTTCTAGTCTCTGTAATAGAATGTGATGGTCAATGGTATTGAATGCAGCACTAAGATCTAGTAAGACAAGTACAGAGACAAGTCCTTTGTCGGATGCAATTAGAAGGTCATTTGTAGCTTTCACCAGTGCTGTCTCTGTGCTATGATGCACTCTAAATCCTGACTGAAAATCCTCAAACAGCTTGTTGTTGTGTAGAAAGTCACACAACTGATTGGCGACTGCTTTCTCAAGGACCTTAGAGAGAAAAGGAGGGTTAGATATAGGTCTAAAATTTGACAAAATCCCTGGATCGAGAGTGGGCTTTTTAAGAAGAGGCTTAATTACAGCTACTTTAAAAGGACTGTGGCACATAGCCTTTTAATAAGGACAGATTGATCATATCTAGTAAATAAGTGCTAACTAAAGGTAAAATTTCTTTAAGCAGCCTAGTTGGGACAGGGTCTAAGAGACACGTTGATGGCTTAGATGAGGAAATCATGGAAGTTAGTTGACTAAGGTTGATGGGAGAAAAGCAGTCTAAATGTACATCAGGTTTTACAGTTGTTTCTAAGGTTCCTGTTTTTGAAGATAAGTCAGTACCAACTGAGGGCAGGAGGTGCTGAATTTTGTCTCTAATAGTTAGAATTTTATCATTAAAGAAGCTCATAAAGTCATTACTAGTGAGGTCTATAGGAATACATGGCTCAACAGAGCTGTGACTCTCTGTCAGCCTGGCTACAGTGCTGAACAGAAACCTGGGGTTGTTCTTATTTTCCTCTATTAATGATGAGTAGTAGGCTGCTCTGGCATTACGGAGGGCCTTTCTATAAATTTTAAGACTAACTTGCCAGGCTAAACGTGATTCTTCCAGATTGGTGGAACGCCATTTCCTTTCAAGTTTTCGCGATGTTTGCTTTAATTTGCGGGTTATACCATAGAGCTAACCTCCTCTGTTTTATTATCTTCTTTTTTAGAGGGGCGATAGAGTCGAGTGTCATTCGTAGTGAGCCTGCAGCACTATCAACAAGATGATCAATTTGGGAGGGACTAAAGTTAGCATAGGAGTCATCTGTTACATTGAGACATGGAACTGAATTAAATGCCGATGGAATCACTTCCTTAAATTTAGCTACAGCACTATCGGATAGACATCTAGTGTAGGAATGTTTGCCTAATGGCGTGTAGTCCAGTAATAGGAATTCAAAAGTTAATAAATAATGGTCTGATAAAAAAGAATTCTGTGGAAAGACTATTAGATGTTCAATTTCAATGCCATAGACACGAACAATTTCAAGGGTATGGTTAAAACAGTGAGTGGGTTTATGTACACTCTGACAGAAGCCAATCGAATCTAATAATGAGATAAACGCAGCACTAAGGCTATTATTTTCTACATCCACATGAAAATTAAAATCACCTACAATAATTATTTTATCTGTTTTAAGGACTAAACCTGATAAGAACTCTGAGAATTCAGATAAAAATTCAGAATACGGTCCAGGAGCTCGTTACACTATAACAAATAGAATTGGCTGCAGTGTTTTCCAGGTTGGGTGTGAAAGGCTAAGAACAAGGCTTTCGAACGACTTATAATTTAGTTTAGGTTTAGGTTTGATTAATAGGCTTGAGTCGAAGATGGCTGCAACTCCACCTCCTCGGCCTGAGCCTCGAGGAATGTGAGTATTAATGTGACTGGGGGGGGGGGGGTGGATTCATTTAGGCTAACATATTCATTGTGACACAGCCAGGTTTCAGTAAGACAAAATAAATCATTATGATCTGATATTAGATCGTTTACTAGAACAGCTTTAGATGACAGAGATTTAATGTTTAACAGTCCACATTTAATTCTCCTATTTTGTTGTACTGTTGCAGTGGTGGTTTTACTTTTTATTAGGTTTTTATGTGCAACTCCTCTTCTGTTTACTTTGGATTTAAATAATTTAAGTGGTGGGGGGGCAGAGAACCTCTCTGTGGAGTTTAGGGTGGGTAACTGCTCTAATGGAAGCGCAGAGAAGCGTGTAGGACTGCAACTCTGCCTCCTGGTCTGGACCACAGACTGTATTAAGTCTATGGTCTGAACTCTGAGCTGTCATGGCTTTGGGCCACTAATAAATTCGGCCAGATTTCTAGATATGAGAGCGGCTCCATCCAAAGTGGGATGAATGCCATCTCTCCTAATCAGACCAGGTCTTCTCCAGAAAGTCAGCCAATTATCTACAAAGCCCACATCATTACCTGGACACCACCTCGACAACCAGCGGTTGAATGATGACATGCGGCCATACATGTCATCATCAATATGTTTTGTGTCAGACTTCAAGTAGCTTAGCCCTTTGTGCATCAAGTAGTAGCCGAAGAGCTGTTTCAAGGCTGCTGTGACTCTTGTCGCTTTCTGAGCCAACACTCAAAAGTTCCCTTCTTCATCCAGCCCTAGTGTACAAGTAGAGGTTTAAAACATTATTTATCCTCTGGGGACCATGAATATGCAATTTCCAACAAACTGGCTAGTATTTGTTGAGATATCTTGCTCTGATCAACTAACATCGCCATCATCATCCCCACTAGTAGGGCAAAAACAGTGTAAGGGAGACATGGACTAAGTGGTGTACTGTTTGTGTGTGTGTGTGTGTGTGTGTGTTTGGGTCCCAGGCAGCATTTTTCCAGAATGGTCTGGGAGAGAGAGGCCAGAGAGTATCAAACAATAGGTGTGGTGTCACACACTCGCTTACCACAGAGGTGTATGGAAGGCAGAGTGTGTGGCACAGATCCACAGTCCCAGCGTTTATAAGAGAACATCAATAGCAGGAGATGGTGTGACTAGAATCTGTTGTTGTCATTGGGCAGGACTGGACCACTGTTTGGATCAGGTAGGGAACACAAAACACAGCACAGTTTGACGGACATTTTCAGTTTGATTGGTTTAAGTGACCGACTTCTGGATAAGCTAGTTGAAGTTTGAATGGAGCTGATGGATCATTAAACTAAATGGAATGCTAACTGATTAGCAAGTTTAATATTAAGGCTGGAGATTACATAGGAGGCAGGACAGTGGGGTGGGACAGAGGGAGAAATGTTCCGACTACCACTGCCCTGTCTGAACTGGTACTCTGACAGAGACATGGAACCCCAACAAGGTTGGTGTTTGGTTTTATTAGAGCTTATATATATATATATATATATACACACGTAGGTAATGTTCCATTGTTATTACTACTACTACTATTACTATTACTATGAGTCAAACCTGCATTCACAAATATAATGAAAATAAAATGTTTTAAAAACTGTCTATTAACACAACTGCAGAATATTGACTTGAATTCACCTTTAAATCTAGTTTGAGTGTATTAGGCTATTTTGACAGTAAATATTGGACTCTAACCTAACCAAAGTAAGTGATTTACCAAACCAAACCTATACCGAACAGTTTGTGACATCTGTGCATTAAGCTCTCAGAAACAATTAATGTGTACATGTGTTAGGGCTGCACAATGAATCGAATATTAATCTTGATCACGATTTTGGCTTCCCACAACTAAATGAATATGATCGACTGCGATATTGACGTTTAAAATGCATGCTCTGCTCATAGAAAACTCTGCTGCACATCAAATCAAGCGCTTCCTAAATTGCCAGCCAGCCACCAGGGGGTGATCGAGATGTTCTGGCTTCACTTTTGGGGAGCCTTCATGTCACTGTGCGTGCACCCTGCAGCGACGGCCTGTGCATCTTGAGGCTGCAGTCCAGTGTGCTGTTTGCTACTTGCTTTTTTGTTCTTCTGGTCTTTATAAATTTGTTGGTTATCTGCGTTTTTGAAGGAGGCAGAAAAAAAAAGGGTTGGGTTGGGGTTACCACAGAACAACGAGTGAATCATCAACAAGGAACCGCGTGCAGATGTTTCAGACCGTCAGCTGCAGTTATGTTATTGTGGAGGTTTGCAGGCACGCGCACATGTTTGTGGAGCCCAGAGTGAGAACCATGCAACGGGCCTATTAGAGTTGAATAATTGCACTGGGACAATGCGGTCTTAAATTCAACCTCTGGGAGAGCAACAGAGGAGGGATCCCTCTCCCAGGACAGACAGACATGCAATAAAATGTCGTGTGTACAGAATAGACCAACATAGTAAAATTACAGTGTGGACAATCATGATGACAAAATTATAGATCGATTGTAAACATATGAAGAATATGGATCCGGGAGGACGTTGAGCAATTTCAGCAACTTCATCTAAGATTTTATGACTCAGATACCTCAAAAGAGCTGACACTGTCATTATGAAAGTATATTAAGATGTCGTCCCTTTATTGGCCACTGTATGCTAGCATCGATAAGACTCCAACTGTATAACTCATTAATGTAAGATGTAAATGTTTCATAGAGACTTCTTACTGAGCAGAAACTGTTTACTGTAACCAGACTTAGACCTCTCAGTTATCACTTATTATCTAGACTTTCTCATAGAGACGTAAACTGCGGTGACAACACAACATGATGATTATTTGGAACTTAAAGAGGATGAAGAATGTGATTGACCCAGTAAGACCCAACTTTTCCACTTGCTCTCTCTGTCCACTCTGCACCTCTGGCAGGCTCCGTTTTTCTCTCTGAAATGTGTTGTCTTCATTTATCTCTCAATCCCCTCCGTGTGAGTACCAAAACTAGGTTAAGTCAACAAATGGTTGCCCACAGAGTCCCACAGCACACAAACACACACACATTCTTGATGATTTTCAAGGGTGGAAGTAAGTAATTATTTTACCTCCTGTCTACTGTTTTGAGTATTTTTAACACTTTTACTCTTTGTTAATAATAGATTTAATTGTTGATTTTTATTGAGATTACATGTTAAACAATCACTTTTTTACTTAAAAGGATGATGTACCGTCAATTTACTTTTACAACAATAAATATGACTAAAGTACTCTTTCCATCCCTTGTGATTTAGTTAAACTCCAGCAGAATTGACCTTTCCTCTTCAGCCAGATGACTGCAGCCCTCAGGACTGTCTCCCTTTGTTAAATTTCCTGTCAGGAGAGGCAGTTTCTTCTGACTTCCTGTAGGATTGTGACATTTCCTGTGCTCTGGGATGGGGGTGTTTGGCAGTCATCTTGCAAAGGCCTTTCAGCTGTTTGAAGAAACAGGATACAGGATACTGGATAGGCCACAGTAGGAAAAAACTGCTTTAGCTGACAAAAATTAACCGCTGACATAAGCCATAATGTATCCAGATATTAAACATTGTGGTTTTCAATGGTAGCCATTGTAACGGATAACAGGATGCAAAAATGCCTCTGAACGTTAGATCTAAGTGACAGTCAGAGGCTCTTCCAGCTTGTCATACAATGACACTTGCTGTATCAGCTTTACATTCATGGGATAACAACTAGCATGGTATCTAACACATTCAATTCAATTCAATTCAGTTTTATTTATATAGCGCCATATCATAACAAAGTTATCTCAGGGCACTTTTTCGAATAGAGCAAGTCTAGACCGACTCTTTATATTTACAGAGACCCAACAGTTCCCACCATGAGCAAGCACTATGCGACAGTGGCAAGGAAAAACTCCCTTTTAACAGGTAGAAACCCCGAGCAGAACCAGGCTCAAGGTGGGCGGCCATCTCGACCGCGGTTGCTGAAGGAAGGGGGAGCTGGAGAGAGCAGGAGGAAAGAGAACACAGCAGCTCAATACATTACAGATATATGGTAATGGCATTGGATGTTAACACCAACGGAAACAACACTAAGAGCAACATTATAATAGCAATACTAATAACAACAGCAACAACAGCAATAGCATCAGCGGGTGCAGAGCAGGAGCACGGGGGCAGCAGGCGGCAGCAACCACAGACCCAGACTCCACAGCTCCAGAGGCAGAAATACCTGCAGAAAGCAACAAAAGGGGAGGGAGAGAGAGAGAGAGGAGAGAAAGCACACAACTACGGGAAGAAGTTGAATTAATAACAAGCATTGATGGGATATGAGGGCGTACAGATGGAGAGGAAGAGGAGGAGAAAGGAGCTCAGTGCATCATAGGAAGTCCCCCGGCAGTCTAGGCCTATAGCAGCATAACTATGGGGGGGCTCAGGGGTCACCTGAGTCAGCCCTACTATAAGCTTTATCAAAGAGGAAAGTCTTAAGCCTACTCTTAAATGTGAGGAGGTTGTCTGCCTCCCGTACACAAACTGGGATCTGGTTCCACAGGAGAGGAGCTTGATAGCTGAAGGCTCTGGCTCCCATTCTACTTTTAGAGACTCTAGGAACCACAAGGAACCTGCATTCTGGGAGCGCAGTGCTCTAGTGGGGTAATAGGGTACTATGAGCTCTTTAAGATATGATGGTGCCTGACCATTTAGGGCTTTGAAGGTGAGGAGAAGGATTTTAAATTCTATTTTGGATTTTACAGGGAGCCAGTGTAGAGAAGCTAATATTGGAGAAATATGATCTCTTTTCTGGTTCTTGTCAGTAAACGTGCCGCAGCATTCTGAATCAGCTGGAGAGTCTTAAGGGACTTATTGGGGCAGCCTGATAATAGAGAGTTGCAATAGTCCAGCCTAGACGTAACAAATGCATGGACTAGTTTTTCTGCATCTTTTTGAGATAGGATGTGCCTGATTTTTGCAATGTTACGTAAATGAAAAAAGGCAGTTCTTGAAGTTTGTTTTATTTGGAAGTTAAAGGACATATCCTGATCAAAGATAACTCCAAGATTCCTTACGGTTTCGCTGGAGGCCAGGGCAATGCCATCTAGAGAAACTATATCTTTAGATAATGTGTTTCGAAGGTGTTCGGGGCCAAGTACAATAACTTCGGTTTTGTCTGAGTTTAACATCAGAAAATTGCAGGTCATCCAGGTTTTATGTCCTTAAGGCATGCTTGAAGTTTAGCTAATTGATTGGTTTCATCTGGCTTGATCGATAAATATAATTGGGTATCATCTGCATAACAATGAAAATTTATGGAGTGCTTCCTAATAATATTGCCTAAAGGAAGCATATACAAGGTAAATAGAATTGGTCCAAGCACAGAACCTTGTGGAACTCCGTGACTAACTTTGGCGTGCATAGAGGATTCATCATTAACGTGTACAAACTGATATCGATCTGATAAATAGGATTTAAACCAGCTTAGTGCAGTACCTTTAATGCCAATAAAATGTTCTAGTCTCTGTAATAGAATGTGATGGTCAATGGTATCGAATGCAGCACTAAGATCTAGTAAGACAAGTACAGAGACAAGTCCTAGCATCCAGACACACTATATAAGACTATTCAATTCACATGACTTTATTGGCATGACTGCATACAAGACAAAGCATACTAACACAAACTATACAATCATCATAAACATAAACAGTTTTTTTAAACCATATTAAAACCAGACACCTGCCACCCGACAAGCTGGGTCACAGCAACGCCATCAGCTGGCTTTATTCTAGCTGAGACGGCGGAGTTTACCGCTGCAACTTTTCTCTGCAGCTAAAACAGTTTCGTCGAACTTTAAGTCTTCATTAAACATCTTTAACAAGTCTATGAATAAAAGGAAATGTGAAATCCCAAAACATGGGACATTTACCAGGTTTAATTTGCCTGCAATAGCACGAAATAATGACAGACCAAACTCCATTCAAAAATCTGCTGAATTAATTCTGCCCTATTTAAAAAAAAGTCACATGTTGGATAATAAGTGATGTATGTACATTATGAATATAAAGATACATTTATTAGTAGACTAATTAGCAATAAAATAACCAGTTAAAAACAACAACAACAACATATAGTTGAGCAGGGATTCAGCCAGGTCCTCCACATGCAGTCCAAATACCGCAATCGCTTCTCTGCAACCTGCAGTGCTGAGTTCCTTTGAAAGTTAGGATAAATCCTTGTGTTTTTTCCGGTAGCCTCAGACTTTTTCCTTGGTAGGCTGCTGTTGTTTTCCGTTGGAACAATTAATAAGAATGCTCCTGTTTGGCATTTCTGATTGGCTGTTATCTAGCCTAATTAAAGTTTGAATGTCAAATTTCTAACCGTTGCATTTGTTTAAAACTCATGACTATAATTTCTATTCATATGACTTTTTTGCTCCCTGGGAAACTAATGATGATGATATTCCAACTGTCCAGTGCAAACTTTACAGTAACCTGCTTTAGCCCTAACCTTGATAATCAGAGAAGTCTGGCTCTAGGAATGGTCTGTCTGTCGGTCAGTCCACCACTTTACTTTGATATTACACAGACATTCATGGTCCTCAGATGATGAAATCAGAAATACCTGATTTTGGTGATCCCCTGACTTTTCATCTAGCCCCATCATCAGGTCAAATTTCAGTTTGGCCAAGACTTTAATGTTTACGACCAAATACCTGCATGCAAATGACATGCTCATCAGCCTCAGCTGTACTTAATATTTTAAGGCCTGTTTGTTAGGCCTTGTAGAAACTGATAATGTAATAACTGCAGTTACTGTAAGAACTGCATATAATAAAATATATATATATATATTTATAATGTAATAACCTGCCCATAATCTAATAAAGATGTACATAATGTGAGATTTTTGTGTGTGTAATGGAGTAAATGAATAGGTTTATTCTCACTGAAACCTTCATCTAGACTGCTTCCACCAAGTACTTGGCGTTCCTACGGCAAAAACCAGTGAATCATCCCTCACTCGCTTCCCACACACTAACCATGCCAGTTGTGTTGCTTATAATGCCAAGCCAAGCTGGATACACTGCTTCTGCAGTGCTGGGCTACATGGGCACTACTACTGCTTTAGCTGTACAAATCCATGTTGGTGGAAGAAGTACTCAGGTCTACTCTAGGTTTACTTAAGTAAAAGTAGCAATACCTCAGTGTAGAAATACTCTTGCAAGTAGAAGCATTCAAAATGTATTAAATATATTTAAAGTACCAAAAGTAAAAGTACTCATTATGCAGAATGGCCCATTTCATAATAATGTATATTATATTATATTATTGTAATATAATTGTTGATGCATTCATGTGTTCATCACTTTAATATTGCAGCTGACAATATTAAAGTGAGGCTAAAGTCTTATTTATTTCTTGATTATATTTTGAATTATTAATCTGAATCTATAAATTAACTTGTAACTTAAATTATCAAATAAATGCAGTGGAGTTAAAAGTACAATATTTGTCTGTGTAGTGTAGTGTAGTGTAGTGGAGTAGAAGTAGAAAGAAGCAGAAATGGGAATACTCAAGTAAAGTACAAATATCTCAAAATTGCACTTAAGTACAATACTTGTAAATGTACTTCTAGTTCTAATGTACTACTAGTTACTTTCCACCACTGGCACACACAGCTGGAATGCTTAGCAAAAATATATCCATCACACACTTAATCATTTTATTTGGGCTTGTTATTACAATATATGTTGTTATAGCATTTTTCATTTTTTAAAATTGGCTCCAAAATCATAATATACCAACAATCACAGATATTTTAACTTATTCATTACCCACCAAATGTATTACGTTATGCTCCCAACAGTCTCATTACATTATAGGCAGGTTATTACATAATCCGTTTTTATCTTATTTTTAAATGACATTATCTGTAGTTGCTACGTAATGTGCAGTTATCGCATCATCAGTTTTGACGTGCAGATAACATTGAGCCTAAGACAGACTATAACTTTTTGTTTAACAGCTGCTTTGACAGCAAAAGCATTGCAGTGTTTTTGTCATACAGTACATCTTACATGTCCATGTAGGTATTTATAACAGTGTCTTTAACGGTAAAGGCTTAATCACTTATAAGTCTGGGACAACATTCAATCTTTCAAACAACATTTGCTGAATGTTTCTACCTATAATGCCACGGACAAACTTCCAGAATGTAAACAGGAGGTAATCAGAAAACGCCAAGCTCTTTAATGAAGCTCCAAATTTTTGTTTATCTTGTTTGACCAAGAACACTCTACCTGCCGTCTGTGTTTGCCGGTTTGTGTCTGTGTGTGTGTTAGTGTAAACTGCAAACTGTGGACTGTCGGTGGCACCTTTTCCTCAGCTAACACAGTGTGTTTGTGTGTGTTTTCAGCTCCTCTGCGCTACAACACCATGACCATCATCTGGATCTGCATGGCCCTGGTGTCCAGCCTGGTCACCTTTCTGGCTATCATCATCTGCAGGAAACGGCAAGGCTACACTTTACCACACTACCCATCGCTGCTGTGTGTGGAACACTTTCTTACACTACTCTACCGTGCCTCTCTTTGTGTAATGTTGCTTGTGATCAAAACCCAATGTGCACTGTATTTCTCCCTGCTTTTTCCACATGTAGTATTGTCTTATATTGGATTATTATCTGAGTGAAGCTCTCCTAAAAGAAAACCATAAAATGTTCTCCAAAACTGGGGAAGGATCTCATTTAAGTCTGTATTGGAAAAGCTAAAATACCTTCAGTGCCCCTTGTCATGTTGAAATGTTCAAAATATCGGAGCGCACAAATACTCTGCATGCTTTTCTATCAGTAATAAGGACGAGGAGTAGAGAGGAGTTTTGAAAGCAGATGCTTTAGCTTCATCTCCTCAACCCTCCCTGTCTTCTCACTGTCTTATGTAGTTAATTTCCTAAGTCGTAATTTCCACCTCATAGTGGATTTAATTATGTTGATTCATGTCCAGTAGCTTGCAAGCCAAACGTTCCCACTTATCCCATCAGCCCCCCTTCCTCTCTTTTGATGTCTTCAACTTACATGTCTGTAGTACTGCACCGAATAATGAATTTCATTGCACTTCATTAATTCATACTTCAATGCATATTAAGTTTTTCATTTCCATTCTGTTTGAGGAGAAAAAAAACACGTTGGAGGATTTAAAGATGTTATCCAGGCAAAGAAATGTTGTCATGACTGCAAAGTCCTGTATATTTAATGCTACTAAGATGGACGATCCTAAAAAGAAAGTCTTCACTGATGGTGGAGTTTAGCTTTTAAGGAATACACTAAAAATGAGGAAGATGGGCCACTGTGTTGCCATTTACACAGGAAGTAAACCTGAGTCACAAAGAAAAAACACTGTACCTCACTGCAGATGAATTAATGCTTGATCACCTCAAATGATTCTGCTGTATGACTAAACAACATTTTAATCTTTATAAATAAAATACAGCACATACAGCCTAATGCTAGTAACTACCTTACTCAAGATAGTGTATGCTAGCAGGGATTCTTTGGTCTTTTATGTCTCCATCTCACCACAGTTTGCCAAAACTTGATGAATTTGCTTTTAGCAGGGCTTCTGTCACCTGCAGCACTTGGTTTTTACTTTGTTGTTGGCATCCCTTTCCATCTCTGGTAGCTGGAATAAGCCAATGATTTGAGTAGAAAGGACAGTTTTCATAAGGACTGTAAGTGTGCATATCTCAGCAGCCATGCCCGATTTTAAGAAATGTGAAAATATGCCTTTTACACATGACTTTGAAACTGACTAACAATTGTATTATTCTAATAATTAAAATATTAGTAAGGAGATGGTTATTGCCACACAGAGTGAAATCCAACATCAGTTACATGTGTCAAAGTAATGGGAAACAGCTTCAGTGTGTTAAGTTGCCTTTTCAGCAGCTTGTAGTGTAGTTTGCTACTTTTAACACAAAGAGAGTGTTTCTGTAGCCTAACTGCTTCCACTGGAGACTAGCTTGTAGCTTCTCTAGCTACAGTTTCAAAGTAGCTTCCCCAAAACTGCCCAGACCAAATGACATTAGCACAGGGAATGTTTTGAGTGCATACAGGACCACCATGCCAATCAATCATGCTAACTCATCTGTCACTGTTATACATCTTCAACGTACTATAGACCAGGAGCTTTTTTGTACGTAAGTTAAAAACCAGCGGAAAGTGAACAACCCGTTGTGCGTCAGTATAGAGGCAAAGTGAGAAAAAACTGCCCACTTGGAGCTGAGTATGAGTTACTTGCCCAATGCTAAACCCGCCCGGAAGCGAGTGAGGGGCAAGAGACAGGCTTCCTCTTTTGAACCTGTATGTGTGAACGAGGAGTTCGGTCCTTTTGCCCTGTCTCTCCTAAATGCCCTTTCAAGATGTGTTTATTGTACCAGCTTCTTAACATGAATATTGATGTTAATCATTTTATCTTGAAAACATGGAAGCACAATGTTTTTAATCATAAAAGAGAACCTCTTGTTCAAAATAATTTGAAGAATCGGTTCACCTAAATTATCCCCCCAAAAAAACTAATTTTCTCACTTACTTCTAGCGGTAAAAACATTTCATTCCACATTGTGTTGGGGTGGGTGTGGGTGAACTGACCCTTTAAACGTTTCTGTTTCTCGACCTCTTTCCCCCTCCGCCTTGTTGCAATTGAAAAACCTAATTAACAGGGATACCAGGTTGACTGTCTGTTCCTTATAAATAACTAAGTATCACTAAGTGATGAAGATCTCTGTTGAAGTTAACCATTCATTACAATTACGGATTTATGTATTATGAGCTGTGGTTAGAGTTTGATAGTACAAATGTTTCACTATTGTCCTGTTTTCATCCCACCGTCTCTTTATGTGTGTGCATGTGTTTGGTTGACTGTGTGTGTGTGTGTGGTTTGTATAGACATTGTGGCTACAGCAAAGCCTTCCAGGACTCTGATGAGGAAAAGATGCATTACCAGAATGGTCACGGTATGTTTGGCCCATTCCTCAATTATTACCAATAATAGAAATAGATTAGATCACATTCCTTGAAGAGGATTATTTTCACCCCCATGTAATAAAGTTGATCCTTAGAGCAAACAATTGAGTGATTACAGGAGCACACCGGCCATATTCTTCACTGCATGCTGTTTATTCTCTCCCTCTCTCTCTCTGCTTTTTTTTTCCTTTCATCAAGTTTTCCCTCCACACACCAGTGACGGGGGCTCTTATTCCCCGATATGTGACCAAATGCTAATGTTGTTTATCTTAGTGTCATTCCCCGACGCAAGGTTCTATATCGACCCGCACACATACGAGGACCCCTGCCAGGCGGTCCACGAGTTTGCCAGAGAAATTGAAGCTTCCAGGATCAAAATAGAGAAAATCATTGGTTCAGGTAAAACCATGAACTTGTGTGCACTCACACACACGCAAACAGAGACTCACAAACACACACACACACACACACACACACACAGTGAGAATCATTGGCTGAGCTAACTTAAAATCATTGGCCAGTGTAAAGGCTGTGGTGTGCAGCAGAAAGGAGGATGGCAGAGCGGAATCAGAGCGTTGCGTGGGACTGTCAATCAAAGCTCCTCAGACACGCAGGGAATACTAACACTGTGTCAGCTCCACAATACACTGCGCTAGATATGATTCCTGCAGACACACAGAGAAATGTAAAAGAAGACAAATAGCAATCACACTTAAAGTTCCTCTACGCTAAAGATAAGAATTAATGAGAAAGAGGCTGATGGATGATTAGCTTTCTTCCAGTTTTACACATATATGTGGACAGACAGCCTATAAGTGGATTTATTTCTCTTATCTAACCTAGCAAAGTAACTTAAGACACGTTCTTATTTATAACCATTGCTTAAGAGGGGGTGGGGGTGCAGCTGAGCACATTACATGTTGAATACAGTGGAATAATATGAAAGGTTGAATGCATTTCATGGGATCATTCTTGTGTATGTGTTCAGGGGAGTTTGGGGAGGTGTGTTATGGGCGTATGAGACTCCCGGGGAAAAGAGACATCCCAGTGGCCCTGAAGACCCTGAAGGCAGGATACACAGAGAAGCAGAAGAGGGACTTCCTGGCTGAGGCGTCCATCATGGCCCAGTTCGACCACCCCAACGTCATCCGCCTGGAGGGAGTGGTAACTCAGAGTACGCTGCTGCTGCTAAAACTGTACATTAGTGTAAAGCCATTTTCAGGATTATTGACCATAAAGTAATAGTTATGACAGAAATGTTAATGAGCATGAGTGTGATAATTAACAGAAAAAATACATTTTAGGCTGTGTAATGTCATGTAGGCTATAGACAACTTGCGTAAAGCTGTCACAACTTTTGCCACATGGTTAGCACCTGACAGAAAAAAATTAGGAAAATGGCATTTGCCAGGGAGCTCAAATCACATGGGGCTATTATAACTTGTAGTCATTTTTCCTGGGAGGGCAAAAGGTAAAAGGAGGTCAAAGAGTAAAAGAATCTCTACTGGGGTGGTAACACTGTAATAATTACCTTCTCCTTTAAAAATGTATCCCATCTGACAGATGATGCTAGATTGTAAATGTGTCCTTGGTTAATGCTTATCCAAACCATTAAAGCTTGTTTCCCAAGGCACTTTAAAGGGTCAGTTCACACAATTCATTTAAATATTTGAATTCACTTAAAAAACTCAACAGCAACATCTTTTCGTGGGTTCATTGGGAATGAGTTTCTATCAGAGTACTCCCGCCACATTTCTTAATGGAAACAGTTCCAGTGGGAGCTCTGTGGATTATCCAGAGTACCTGAGACCTGATTGTTTCTGTACATGGAAACACTGTTGAGTGTTTCACTTGGATGCTTTGAGTTCCACACACCATTTGCCATTCATTTGGATTGGATTGTGGTGGTCTCGTGCTGTGTCCCTATTCCATACGACATACTAATTGTACACAGTATGTATTATTTAATGATTTTGCAGTTAGTATACAGGAAATGCTACAATATGTGCAACTATAGAAGGTCATTGTCGACTAAACTTCACAGAGGGAAAGAAAAATGACTTTGTAAAGATTGAGTACTTGTGTTTTATTCTACCTGGAGCTGTCTCACCATCATTCAGACAGTTTTGAATGTTTTGCTACTGTGAACAGCAACCACCATTTCCTTACACCAACAGCACACATGACCTTTTACTGACCACACTGACCTTTCATGTAGCTATACCCAGTTTTGTAACTTTTCTAGTGAACATAATACATCCTCAAAACCTGCTGAGGATCAGCATATAGTGTGGAATTGCGATACAGCTATGATGCCAGAGACCTGGAAACCTCACCAAAATAAAACAAACGCTTTCTACATGGTTACCACAAGCAGGGCCGTTTCTTGCTATATGCAGACTATGCGGTTGCATAGGGCCACCGAAGGCACCAGGCCATTTTAGCCTTTTTTTTTGTTGTTGTTGTTTTTAAGAAATTAAAATGGCCGGTCCCTCTTGGTAGCCAAGCGCCCTCATGTGTTGAGTGAAAGCACCTATAAATATACCTCAAAATATATTTCACAAAATAAGGCTCCCAAAAAGTTAGAAACATCCCTGACCAGGCAAAAGTGAAAAGACTATGTTTTTGTGTTTTGGGGGAACTATGTTGCCCAATGAAGGGAAAAAATACACTAAAACAGTCAAATCAAGGCTCTGTGTAAAACCTATGACGCCTTTTTAGCATAGGCTAACTGTGGAAATACAGTAGTTCTCTCTGATATCACAAAATGGGTTTCTTTGCAGCAAAAGTAATCATTTATACACATAACTGTTTTAAACAGGAGATCATTCTTTTATACATCACATGCAACACACACAGTTAATCAGCATTGAACATGCATGTAAATAAGCACATGTAGTATATGTCCTGTAGATATGAAGCAGAGAAAGAGTCCTGAAGGTTCCTATTTGTTTCTTCAGGCAAACCGGTGATGATCATCACAGAGTACATGGAGAACGGCTCTCTGGACTCCTTCCTCAGGGTTGGTATTAAAGCTTCAGGTTGAACAGTATTTAAGTAGTAAAGGTTCCTGTCTGCTTTTAATTTTGTCTTTAGTGTTAGGTGTTTTTCTGTTGTCTGTTAATAAGTAAGGGTTGATCTTGTCCTTCTCTGTTAAGCTATGACAGCTATAACAGCTCATCATCCATGTCCTGTGCAAATGGTGTATCTCCAAGTTGTTAAGTTCTTAATAGCTTTGCTTTAAGCTTTAAGATTTCCAAAAGGTTTTATGAGCCTCCGAGGTTGGAGAATGTGAAAATGTCCAAACTTGGGAATACATGGTTTTCACAGGAGAGCACTGCCTGTGTGTCAAAGCATTGTTGCCAGGAGAAAGGCACCAGTGGTTTAGAGCAGCAAATGTGAAAGTTTTCTTGAACAAGATATAAGTTGATTTAACATTGTATTACATCGACAATGTCAAACAGCTCCAGTATTTGCTTATATGAAAATACTGCGGATTATTACTTAAAAGCAAATCCCTGTCATGTTTTATTCCCTTATCTTTGCTCTCTTCTCTATCTTGATTAAAATATATCTTCTATTATCATTCTCTTCATCTTTTCTGCTGCTATACCATCACGTTTTTTTGATCTGCCATTAAAACTCTCTCTCTACCTCTCCTTGCTGATCTTTTCCTTTTCCTTTCTGCCGTCCTGCAGAGACACGATGGCCAGTTCACCATCATCCAGCTGGTCGGCTTGCTGCGCGGCATTGCGGCCGGTATGACCTACCTGTCTGACCTGGGCTACGTCCACAGAGACCTGGCTGCCCGCAACATCCTGGTCAACAGCAACCTGGTGTGTAAGGTCTCTGACTTCGGCCTGTCCCGGGTACTGGAGGATGACCCTGACGCTGCATACACCACCAGTGTGAGTTTTCACATAGAGGCAAGCATTAAGCACACACACACACACACATACACAAACACACACACACACACACACACACACACACACACACACAGTTCTTTAAGCTAAATGGTCCGGGTCAGGGAGCGGCAATCACATGAAATGGGACTGAAAAAAACAAGTGGTCACAATGAGTTCCATGCAGTGAGGAAGTCTTTAAGGGGATTTATTAATGCACTTCCATAAAGTTGGGCGACTCACAAGAGACAGTTAAAATAGTAAACAGTGAAGCAGCAGACGCTGAGATATCCCCACTTTTAGACCCTAGTATGGGTGAAAGCTCTAAAACTGTGAATCCTACATTTCCCATAATACAACTAATAGCAACCAATAGAACACAAGGGATGCACCGATCTGACCTTTTCTCTCCAGATACCAATTTGGACACATAAATGTGGGCTATCTGCAAATACCCATTTGATATTGTGCTCTCTTTTCCCAAATTTATAGGGACACTCCACCATGTTATACATGAAGGTCAGTGTACTGGTCATGGTTGGTACTTCTTAGCCTGTGGAACCACTTGTGTCTTCTAATGTCTATAATGCCTTCTGTGGCTCTGGTGGGAGTTATCCAAAGTTTAAAAAAAATAACCCTGATGATGTCATTGTTTTTAACCATATCCTTCACCTGTGCATGGCTCTGTCTCTTTTCTTCTTCAAACTGCTAAGCTAACATTAAAGAGCTCATCCATAGTGTTGTTTTTGCTCCTGTTACTAAAAGTTTGTTGATAATCATATGTAATGTCATTTTCTAAGCCACTCTCCTCAACCAGGCTATGTTAAACATGTACAAAAATTTAACGGCAATAAAGCGATAAAACCTTACCTCCACTTTCGCATTACAATATGTATTTAGTAACAACAGTAGCTTTATTGTAGATCAGTGATGTCTGGCCGATATACAAGATGCTTCATAAGCTCAGTATCTGAGTCACTACTGATCCAATGAGTCTGATTTGTGCATCCCTGGTAAACCCCCACGTCAAACTCCACACCCCCAGTTTGTAATACCAGCTTTCTGTTAAAGAGTCCTCAAGCCCACGCCAAGATAACCCTGATGGCGTCACTATGATGTCATCAGGGTTATTTACTCAGACTTTACAAAGCTCCTCTGGAGCCACAGAAGACAGCATGCAACTGAGTAGTGGTCCTTATGATGAGTGGACTGAACTTTATGTACAAAAGCAGTGCTGTTTCATCTTCAAAGTTGCACTAGGCATAGTGGTGATCTTGACCAGCAAGTGTTTCAAATGTTGATCTTCAGACCCCACAAATCCAATGAGGTGCATGCCAAAAGATAACAAATCTAAAAATAGTTTTCTCTGGACAGAATCTCATTACAGCAAACATAGATCTTCACATTTTGTGAATTTAATTGTAATTGTAATTGTAAAGTAAAAATGTGTTATTCTAATTTGTTATTCTCATATAACCCTTATTTAAGAAGGCAATTCCACTGAAATCTGGCCAGGAAAGTAGCATCAAGACAAACATAAAAGTCTGAGACAAATACAACAAAAGCAATACAAATACAATCAAAGTCACATGAGAGCGAGAGCAAAGTCAAATCATCATTGTAAGTGCTCCAGTAGAGAGCAGTCCAATATTAAACCTGCAGCCTGATGGTAACACATGCATTAAGTCTTCCAGAGTGTGATGCTATCAGCTCACAGATGGAAATCAGCATCTGACACATTTGTCTGTTACAGTCTGTTAAAGCACAGCAATCAGATTACAGACAGCAAGGTGATTACCTGCAGCATCACTCAGAGATGTCCTGGAGGGGAAATGTAGATGATGAGGATGATATTACAGACACTATAGCATCATCACAGCACATCTCGAATTAATGGCTAATTAATGAAGATTAATACAGTTCATATTATTGCCTGGAAAGGTGAGAAAAGTGAATAAAGCTGCATATTCTGTGGCAGCAAAGTCACTTTGAAGGCACTGAAAGTAATGAGATCATAAGTTAAAGTTAGAGAATTCCAATGTTGCTGCTTTTAATGTTTAGCAGGACATCAAGTGTCTATAATGGGCTACTTTTTGAGAGTGACCTTCAGATGTTTAAAATAACCCACAGGGAGTGCTTTGTTTGTTTAAGAAGTGATGTATCCATTTGTCAACCTAATTAAGTGTCAGTTTTATATCAAGAATAATGTAAGTAGTTCACATACTTGCTAACATTTGCAAGTCTATTCTTGTCTCGGCCTGCAAACACATGCCCACACCGGCTCCGTTTAGTCATTTAACCACATTGTGTCATTTCACTTTTTGCTTTCATGTACATTTACTCAGTGGTAGAAAGTGCTGTACTCAAGTACACATTTTAGGTAGTACGTTTCTAACCTGGACATTATAACAGTATGAATGGGACCCTTCTGCATGAGTACCTCTCTCTGTCTCGCGCCTTTCCTGTCTCTCTTCAGGGCTCACTATTTATTAAAAAAAATCTTTAAAAAAAAAAGTTACATGTCATTTTCACCTTCTCTTTCACGTTTCACCCCCTCCACCATCACCTTAAAGGTTAATGCCAGCATTATTCTATATTTTTCTTATTGTCAATAAATTCCAGGAAAACAGCTGGTCACTGTAGTTTTTAGCAGACTTTACTCAAATAGGAGAAAATAGTGCATTTGTTGGGGACTATTTTCAGCGGCGGATGAATCCACATTTGGTGCTCCAGTTAGCATTTACAGCAGCAGGACGGTGTATGCGGGAGTCCAAATAAACTACAGTGTGTGTGTTCATGGTGATGAAGGAACAACAGTGTGGCTCACTGATGTGTTTTTAATAGTTTTTGGACAACAATGGCGCTCCATGGCACAGAGGAAGAAGATATATCAGGCTGTGATACAAAGACTACTTGTTAGTAGGATACGTTCTTTGTTGGTTTTGGGCGTTTCATGGGATTTGTTGACAATAATACCAAAAATTATATAGATAGACTCACCCTTAAAAGTGCGATTATGAGTTTGGTTCTCTGACCTCAAGATGTCTTCTAAATCCGTCTCAGAAAGTCTGCCACTCCCTGGTAAAACTTTCTTTATGTTCCTCATAGGGCGGGAAAATTCCAATCCGCTGGACAGCCCCGGAGGCCATCACCTACAGGAAGTTCTCCTCCTCCAGTGACGTGTGGAGCTACGGAGTGGTCATGTGGGAGGTGATGTCCTATGGAGAACGACCATACTGGAACCTCACCAACAGAGATGTGAGCTCTATTTGTTGACCATAACTAACCTTCATGGTATTTTCATAGCAGACACTGTAGTCTCATTCATATTTTGCTGTACATGTGCAGGTGATCAAATCTGTGGAGGAGGGCTACAGGCTGCCTGCTCCTATGGGCTGCCCTGCTGCTCTACACACACTCATGCTGGACTGCTGGCAGAAGGATCGCAACGAGAGGCCACGCTTTTGCCAGATAGTCACCGTTCTTGACAAGCTAATCCGCAACCCAGAGAACCTGAAGTCTATGGACACGCTCTGCAGGTGGGTGGGCCACTGAATAGATCCATATTTGCAGTGAGGCAACATGGGTGCATTGTGTCACATGCCGAGGAGTCTTTTGATTTAATTTGGCGTGACAGTTCGCCAACATTTAATCAAATATTGGTTCACGTGATTAGTGGATTAGGCTGCAAATCAAAGCAAGACACCGTCTGTGAAGGGCTCAGAAGATGATCTCCCGGACAATATATGGTGACAGACTGTTAGGCTACTAAGTAACTGTCCTGGTGTGGGAGGCAAAGTAAATCCAATCTCATCCAGCTGCTATCAAACATGAGTGCTGTGGGATAAAGTTGAGGCCTAAAGTTTCCCTCAAAGTTCTCTGGCAGATGAAACGAGTGGTCGTGTTCGTTTTCCGATAAGCTCATCTCTGATAGACGCGCGTTAAGTAAAAGCCTAGCTGTGATATTGACATTGATCCGCTGTGAATCTGGGAGCAGGTTTGAGAGGACACCCGGGCTGAAGCTGGACCTGTGTAAATTGCTCTGTTCAGATCCCAGGTCCTCTGGAGTCAGTGGTGCATGGCACTGTGCATCTGTGTGTGAGGTGAGAGCAGTAGTAGGTAGAGGGAGAGGGAGAGGAGGAGGAGTGTTAAGGATTTCTCCCTTTATTAATCTACCCAAAGCAGCCATCCTGCAACCACAGCCGCCACCTCTTCTCTATCATTTTAACTGCAATTGATTTTCTGCCTCAGCTACTAGCACATTTCAAAGCCCCCCTTTCCCCCAGTCGCTCTGCCTCTTGCTCGCTTTTTGACTCTTTTCTCGTTTTCGGACTCCCTCCAACTAATCTTTTTGTCTTCCCATTCATCTTCCTCTTTCTCTCTCTCTCTGTCTATCTATGGCCATCTGTCTCTTTCTCGGCTGCAGTTTAAACAGTCCTCCGCTGATGGAGAGAGCCATCCCCGACTTCACTAGCTGCAACTCAGTAAACGAGTGGCTGGACACCATAAAGATGAGCCGCTACAAGGACCATTTTGCAGCGGGGGGGTACCACACTCTGGGACACGTCATAGGCATGAACCAAGGGTAAGTACTGACCATGATGGAGAGTGATAAAAACTCAGAGGTCATGGTAAGCTGTTAGCTGTTGGCAGTAGTTAGCTGCTGGGCTCTACCAGCTTAAAGACCCTGTAGGGTGAGAAATCAAAGCACTCTGGGCTCAAACTGTTGGATTGTTATACTGAAGTAAGTTGTAGTGTCTGCACACTTGGATCATTATAAAACTGCTCTAAGTAAATCTCAGAAAATAGAGATAAAATTATCATGTTTCTGCACCTCATGTTCTTTGTTAATTACCACCTCCACAGTTCCATCTAATGCTAAGCTCAGTCACAAGCACAATAAACCCTCCGGCAGCACAGGAGGATCCTTTTGCAGCAAATTGTGAGTTGTGCCTCGAATAAAAGCTGATACCCAAATACAGGCACAAATACCACCAAATAATAGAATAATCTGTGCTGGCCACTAACAAATAAAGGCCAGGTAAAAGGAAAAATAGGGGTGGTTGGAATTACCTGCTTACAGGTAAATTAGGTAATGTCATACTCATGAATCTATTACTCTGAATTTCTCTTTTTAACTCTGGTCACATTCAATAAATAACTCCAGATGGTTTTACTTTGCCGATGTTTTGATCAGTGTAAAGCTACTGTCAGTGAAGCTCAACAGTTCCTGCAGCTATGTGTTTCACATTAAAAGGCCTGTCAGAGAAGGGTTATGTCCTTCATTACTTTAAGCTTTTAATGTGAAATATCTATGCAGGATGGCTATCCATCCAGTTAGGATGCAAACCATGTATTCGCAATGTCCCAGGTTCAGTTTTGGCTAAGGACCTTTGTTGCATGTTGTTCCCCTTTCTCTCTCTGAAAACAGTGCTATGAGAGCGCTGAGAGGGAACCAGAACAGTAAAATTACAGTCGGACAGATAAACAATGAGCTGAAACTTACTATAAAGCTCTGGAAAGTGGAAAGTGGTCAAAAAGTAGACTGTGTTGTTATACTGGTGATTTAATGCTGTGGAAATGTACATTATCCTGACAGTTAAAAATGAGTTTGCTTAACACAAAATGCCATCATTACAGAGTAATTATGGTGAAATATATTTTAAAATGTGGGTAATAAAGGCCTATCATTAATATTAGCCTGTTCTGAATCAAGGGCTTGTTCTCTCTGTTTTTAAAGTTCATGTCAAAAAGTGTTTCTTTATTCTGTGTATTCCCAAAATTCGAGACTGAAACAGCATTAAGGCCATCATGGATCAACAACTCAGATATTTTTGTGTGTTTGTATCTGTGTGTGTGTGTGTGTGTGTGTGTGTGTGTGTGTGTGTTGTGCAGGGACATCCAGAGGCTCGGGGTGACGCTTATGGGCCACCAGAAGAAGATCATGACCAGCGTCCAGCTGATGAGGGCGCAGGTCCTCAACAAGAGTGTGCCATCTGTGCACGTATAACTCCAACGCTGAGGTTTCTTTCTGCTGAAATCTAGGAACCCAGGTTTCTGTATGGTCCAGAGGGACTCTAATGAGATTTAAGATGATCTGATAAATGGGAGAAGAAGATGTCCAGGAACTTTACAAGACTTTTTCCTCAAGAGATTGAAGAACAAAACACGAAAGGTTTTAACTACGGAGCAAGTAAACATGACTTCTTTGGGACAAGTCCAACCTTTCATTTTTTTCCTATCCGATTACATTTTCTGAGTTTAAATGGAAAGACTGCCTTAATTACCACAAATGATTTAAATGTTATTGTCTACAAAGAGAAGATAATTTATCAACCATGAATTTATCAGAGAAATATGATTTACTGAAATAAATAGCAAAGAGTACATGGAGTGATGTAGGGGGTGTTGTTCTGATGACACTCGCTGCCTCTTCTGCAGTAACAGCTCGAGGAGAATGAGGTCCAGAATGAGGCTCGAGTCAGAACAAGTGGAGAAAAGTGAGATAGGGCTCACCCGAGTTGCCAAATCGTCTCCACAGTGGAGAAGACCTATTTCAACCTGGGCTATTAATACCAACAACAGGCACATTTCTCTGCTGTCCAACCTTGATGAATGACCCCAAGAGAGCCCTGGAGCCCTCTGCCCAGTTTGAAGCTGCGCGGCGCACAACTACTGTATTTGGAAGATGTGTATGATTCAGTTACAGTGCACTTTATTCTACAATCTCTCTGTGGTGGAGAGGCTTTGCAGTTGTGTCACAAATCTTATCTCAACCACAACTGGAGCCACAAAGTTGGTCTGTTAAAGAATTAGCTGTGAAAATATTACATAGACAAAGACTAACTAAACCCAAGGAGAAAAAGAGATAGCTAACATTCATTAGTGTTTTAAGCAGCTCGCTCATGAGATTTCTCTCCAAATTTTCTTGAAAAGAAAATATATTTAAATTACATACAGTATGTGTTTAAATATGCATACAAAATAATATTGGCCGTTTTAAATGTTGGTATAAATACTGCATCTGATGTCTTTTCAGTATATCTGGGGATTTCTTCTTATACCTCTTATATTAAATTGATTCCAAATGCACTGCCATTTAAAGTGCATTTCCAATCAGGTCTAAATGTCTAAGATATATTTAAAAAGAACGTGAGATGTGGTTGAAGTGGAAACCCTTTCTGTTCTGTTGTTTCTGCAGAAATACATTTTCATGTAGCTTAAAGGCATTTTGAATGCATTTGGAAGATCCCATATATCGAAAATGCCTTTGAAATGTATGCTGGCCAAAATTAACATCAGTAAACATTTGCTTTGTTTGTTAGCTAAGTAGCTGGCAGCAAAGCAGCTGGTATTAATGTCAACTGACAACTAGAAGCTAACTCTAGCTTCTACTACATTATCTAGTGTGTAAGCTAGGTGTACAACAGGAGAGTGCTAGTTTGTAAGCTAAATGCTGCTAAAACATCTATAAAATCAGTCAGATGAGTTTGTGAAAAACATATCAGTAAAATAAAGCAGCACAAAACATCTTTGATGAATTCTGCTTCAACGCTAAACAGCACTTGTTTACAGTGACTGTCCCAGCCTCCAACAGCTGCCAGTGTCCCACCAGGCACCCACTGTTGGCTTAATCTAATCTCTGTTGTGACAACCATTAAGCCCAGAAACAGTTGTTAAAATTTGACATTGGGCCATGAATTTTTAGCGAAATGTATCCTAAAGTAGCCCATGACTGCCAAACCTATACAACATTTTTATATTTCCTTAAATTTTCCCTTAAATATTAATCCTTAAAAAACTCTTAAATATTAACCCAATATCAATATACCGTACATCTTTTTAGCATTCAACCAAAATTAGACATATATTAGGGTGGATCATTCTTTAGACCTCTATACCCAAGTTGTCAAGTAATATTGTGCTGGGAGGGTGTGTTACACCTGAAAGCCCTCTTATTCTCTTGGCATTTATGAACAAAATGGTACAGAAGCTCGTTTAATTCACTGGATGTTTTGGGATCAACGTCAGCACTAATATTATTCAGTGCAATTATTCTGTCCCCCAGAGAATCTGAAGACATTTTTTATGTGAATACTGGGAATATACAGTAGTATGCATAAGATACACAGACTGTAAAATAAAGTGTTACTTCTGATTAAATGTGATTACACTGTTTACCTCAGTGTTGATGAAAAGTGGAAGAAGAATATGTAGGTAGAATGTTTGTATCTAAACGCTCTCAAAAAGTACATAATTAGCCCTAATTTATACCCCCTCCGTGCCATCAAGAGAATGTCTTTTTCTTGTGCACCTCGGTAGCTTTTCCTCTAGATGATTGATGTCAGTTTTTATTAAAGAAGAACCTCATGATATTTCTTGAGCGTGTATCATAGCGGCATTTCACTACTGGTTTCAAAAGATTTTTTTTCTTTATGATGCTTTTGAAGACACTGGACTTGAACTGAAAACCCATATTTTATAAAGTTAGGATATGTTTTTGCTAGATGAATTGATTTATAATGTATACAGCAAGTTCAGTCACTGGAAGGAAGATTTAAAAAAAAAACAAATACCGGATTTATTCACATTTCATTATTTATTCATGCTCATTTGTTTTCCAAATAATACAACTCTGAGAGGTTTTATTACAGTCAATGAATCATCCTTGTTGCTAATGATAAATGTGCAAACTGTCCATAAATACACAATAAAGGAACGTTTGTCTGTGTGTGACTGCAACAGTGATTTTTCGACTATTTCTAATACAATAGAGAGCTGAAGTCCACTAACTTTGGGTTCTTCATGTGTGCACACTCTAAACCTCATGGGAGCTGTAGTTGTTGAATGCAAACAAAACAATCAGTGTTTTATGTTGGTTTAAAGCTGCACTAATATTTTTAATATTAACAATGGATCAAATTCCTACATGTAATGTGAAAGCTCATAGTGACAAACCCACAGAGAATGATCATCCAACTCTGAAGTTCAAGATCAGTTCTAATCAACATTGTTTCTAGAAACAAAAGGCAGCAGATTTCAGAAAAACAAACAAAAAAACTAAAAATATAAGTCCAGTGTACTTCACCAAACCTGGAGCACCAAACAGCAGAAATATAAAGTAGAGGCTGGGTTCGGACAAAAATTTAGAAATTATGTTCGGGTTCAGATCACGTTTAGTCACGTCATACATGGTCCTTCCTGTTAAGTGCTGTGGTTTGTTATTTACATGGCAACACATGAATGCAACACACAGGCGGTAAATATTCATGTAGCCTAGCTAGGGATGGAGAATGTCAAACTAAATTTGTCATCGGGGAAGTTTAAAAAACTACCGAAAACCATGCAGGGAATTCGACGGTATGGAGGCATTTCGATTTGCTTCAGCTTACATTAACTGTGTCGGGTTCGGACATAAAAAACAGAATGCCTGTCGGATTCAGGTCGGGCTTGGTTACTACTCTCTTGGACTCTGGTCGAGTTCGGACAGAAATATGCGACCCGAGCTGCACTCTAATACAAAGTTAGCAACTAGCCGGTACAGAAAGTCTACCGTATAGCAGCAAACAAGCTACACTTTTTTTGAAAAGGAGATCGAATATTGAACAGACGTTTGTGAGGTGGATAGAAACGCGACACCAAATGAATGCTAATGTTGCTTCGTGTCTGCTGGACGAGTAAGTGGAAAATTGCTTGCTAACATGTTACCCATAACAACTTTGTGAGGTGATAATATGTCATATGTCAGCTTTTTGTGGAGTTTCTCTGTTGATAAGTAGCCAAACATTTCGGGCAACGCAAGAAATTATACTTTTACTATCTAGTGCATTATTAGGTAACCTTTTATCTTAGAATATTAATAGAAAATGCCAGTATTGTGTGTTTTACAAAGACTGCTTACTCTTTGTGAAAACATATACTGTCGACACGAGACGAGTGGAACAGAAGCTAGCTTAAACCGGTGGCAGGACGATAAGTTCAGGGCTGAGACTGCAACTATTCCCAAAAGTCAGCTAGGAATAAATAATGTCCATTTACCAAAAAAACTAGCTTAGTGCCTTAAATGTATTCACCTCCTGATGCACTCAACCTCCCGGCATGGCATTTTCTGTGGATCCATGTTGACAACACGAAAAACATCAGCATGTAGTCCTGAAGGCATCAGACAGTCCTCAGAGAGAGATTTTCTTGAGGAGTGGTGCATCATTTAAGCAATCGCCAAAGGTCTTAAGATCATTTGTAATTAATATTTTTCCTGTGTTCAGAGAGGGCAGAGCTCAAGAAAATTCATCTAGGATTCATCTCTGACAAAGAAAACCATCATTACTCAGTCGGTCGATTTGAACTTTGCAGCACCATGACGCTCACTCTGCAACACTCAGGGTGAAAACAATTGACTTTGACTTCCTTAATGCTCATTGCTGAGTTTTTGAGTAAATTGCTTTTTTTTCTGTGGGAATGAGCCCTGACCCAGCTCTGAAACATCATTTCGAGCTCAGCCTGAATAGGGAATGGCCTGATGAATCTGTGTCTGAGTAATTGTCCTTTCCTTCACCTTAGGAGGGCTGTTAGGAGATAATCCTCTCCTTGGTGAAACAAGACCTAACACAACATCATTAATCTCATTACTAAGGCCGTGTTGCTTTGTTGCCACCGAGTCCCACGCCCAATTATCAGCCTCAGCCCTGTCCCCACGACGACGCTAAGTCCCGCCCATCGCTAACGACCATCTACACTGTCCCCTGATTGACTTCTCTGAGAGCGGCGGTTATAGCACTTTGTATCTGCAATCAGGCACCCTCCGAGCCTTGGCTGCATCCGTGTCCTCGTGTCCCCCGGATGTCCTGTGGTTGACTGCATACACAAAGCTGATCACAACAAGAGTGGTTTTGGCGTTTCTTATCGCCTCACAGCAGGTCCAAATCATGAGGGAGGGGCAGACAATGCAGATGGATTTAAGCATTTATTGTCAAGTTTGCTTCTATCGTAAAGTAGCAACAATACAAATTCATTAACCAGCTTTCAAATCTGTGTAAATCTCTGCACAGTCATAATGAAGTCTTTGTGAACAACCTTGGAACAATGCATGTGTAGAGCTTGCAGTGTTGTAATTCTACCAGTATATTTCATCAAGTAAACAATCCGTGAGAGCTGAGTGAGGAGCAGTCACTGGGGATTGCCATGTCAATTCACTCGGCCTGCTGCTATAGGTAGTTTTAGTTTTGTTCTTTATTATTTTTACCCTGCTGTGAGGGGACTTTTCCCTAAACACAACACAAAATATCTTTCAGCTCCACTATTTTAGAACACTTTATTTGACAGAATGGGGAAAAAGGTGTGCAAATTCATCACAAACTGGATTTTATTGGATTGACCTGCCACTGTTCTACACGAAATGTGATTTATACGCTATGAGAGGAAGGGAACACTCTGTATTCAGAAGCAAACTGTTGAATAAGCTTAAAGCTCTCAGTTCAGTGTGAGGCCACTGTGCCTGTTCAAAAAACAAAAAAGAGGAATAACATGAATGCATTGAATTTTGTGCAGTAAACAACCTGATCAGGTTGAAAAAGCTCCTCGAGGAAATAAATGACTTCTGGAAATGTGCCAGAGAGATAGAGGCTTTCCCTCTAGCCAAAAAGCACCTGATCCGGGGTTAGGCCTGGGTCAACTCACCAGCCAGTGTGTTTCCATGCATTTTGGTTATTGTCTGATTTCTGTAGATTTCTTGAGTGTAATGTAAACGGGTAAATCTACTTAATGTAATCAGGGTAGGGGATAAGAAAAACCTGATTTTGCCTGCGAGATTCCTCCTGGAGAAAGCAGATTTCTTAGTCATGTATTAGGTTTCTAGTCAGGGTTTTGCAAATAAGCATGTGCACAACAAAGACATCAAACGGGGAAAGTATCATTGTGACAGCAGCGTGGTGGAATGACGTAGTGGATCATTATACTGTACATAGCGATACATCCATGTTTTCAAAAAAAACAAAAAAAAAACCAAAGAATCTAAAGTCCGACCCAGTCTGAAAATGACATTAAGAAGTCTCTGTTAGTCTAAATAAGTTGGTGTCCACAGTTCAGACTATTTGTAAATTCAGACACATTGGCGCTGTGAGGAAAAACTGTGTGCTCTCATTACACAGCCTGTCCTGCTCTGATACACACACATACAGATACACTGTAAAAAATAGGAAACAGCCTCTTATATCAATAAAATGCTCTTAAGAGAAGTCATCCTTTCAAAATAAGGTCAGAGAAAAGGAGAAGTCTGAAAGTAGACCTTTGTTTATCCTAAAGCAGGGGTGTCAAACTCATTTTAGCTCATGGGCCACATACAGCCCAATTTGATCTCAAGTGGGCCGGACCAGTAAAACCATTGCATAATAACCTATAAATAATAACACCTCTAAATTTTCCCTTCTTATATGTAAAGAAGTACATTCTGAAAACGTTCACATTTAATTTACAAAACAGATGATGAACAGCCTGAGATGTCTTAAGAAAAATTAGTGCAATTTCAACAATATGTCTCAGTTTTTCCACATTCAGTCAATCTATTGTCATTACATGTGCATTACAATTTACAAATCACAGTGGATCTACAAAGGCACAAAACGTTATGTCACATGTATTTTGGAAATGAACAACATTAACAGTATTTTACTTCTTTATGATTTGAACAACTTAAAATGCTTTTAATTTTCCATACATTTACACTCCTGTAATGCTGGAATCACCACACCAACTAAAGTGGAAGCTATTGAGGAAGAAGGTTAAGTTATCCCCTGCCTAACAAACCATTTACAAATCAAACGTTTTGGCAGTGCCTTAGCAATAGGGTTCCTCCAATATTGTTTTAAGATACAGATTCTTTTGTACTGAAGCTGCTGATTGACAATATTTTGCACAATGTTCAATATCTTTATATATATATATATATATGACCACAATAACTATTCATTGTTTTTTCAGAGAACTGTATTCTAGTCAGGGTGGAAAAGTCTCTGAAGCAGCATTTTACATAAAGGTTACTCACTATTTACCTTGCTCCTGAAACCTGGCACCTCTTAGCCTTCACAAGTACATCAATATCAGGTGTCAAATCCTGAACAGTTGCGAGTTTCAGAATGTCATTTAAGTGCTTGTGTGTGAGCCTGGAACGCAGTTTTGTTTTATTGATGCTCATAACAGAAAAAGCTTGTTCACAAAGGTAAGTCGTTCCAAACATGCACAAAACTTTTGCGGCCAGGGCTGTCAATTTGGGGTACCCTGGTAAGAGATATTGATAAAATGTGTCCAAGCCCACTGAGGCAAATTTGTCCTTCAAATCTGAATCACATTGCAAGTCAATTACCTCAAGTTGGATGTCCACGGGCAGATCAGAAGCCTTGACTGTGAATGGTGAGTGAAAAACTGTGAATTCTGTCTCAAGTTCACCAAAGACCTGAAACCGTTGCTGAAACTCCTGTAGCAATCCCACAATCTTGTCTTTGTACCAATTCATGTCAGCATCAGTTCCAGTGGCACGCACATTTCTTAGTCGGGGAAAATGAGCAGGGTCACCATTTGACAGCTGTGCCTCAAAGTCAGCTTCAACTGGAAAGCGCGTATGCTGTCATAATACTGTGTGACAACTTTGTTGCGGCCTTGCATCATTTTGTTCAGATTATTCAAGTGTTCTGTAATATCCACCATAAATGCAAGGTCCTGCAGCCATTCTGCATCTTGTAATTCTGCCACTGGTTTTCCCTTTTGCTCCATAAATTGTCCAATTTCCTTTCGTAAATCAAAAAAACGCATCAGCACGGCTCCTCGGCTTAACCACCTTACTTCGGTGTGGTATGGCAGGCCATGGGTAATGTCTTTGTCAGTAAGAAGGCTGTCAAACTGACGATGGTTCAGACCTCTGGCTTGGATGAAATTAACAGTTCGGACAACCACTCCCATGACATGATCCATTCTTAACGACTTGCAGCACAATGCTTCCTGGTGCAAAATACAGTGAAAAGTCCAAAAACGATGTCCTCCATTTGCGGCTTGTACTTTCTCTCTGAATTTTGTCACAACTGCCTTTTTGCCGATCATTGATGGCGCGCCATCTGTAGCAAGGCTGACAGCACGGGCCCAGTCTACCCCGACCCTGTCCAGTGCTCCAACGAGAGAGTTGAAAATGTCATTCGCTGTTGTGGTGTCTGTCATCGGCACCGACTCAAGGAACTCCTCGGTGACAGACAAAGTATCATCAACACCACGAATGAATATGGCCAGTTGAGCAACATCTGCAATGTCTGTGCTCTCATCAATTGCAACCGAAAATGCAACAAATGACTTAACTTTGTGCTTAATTTGGCTGTCCAAATCTCCAGCAAGTTCCGAAATCCTGTCCGCCACAGAGTTTCTCGTCAGGCTGATGTTGGCAAAAGCCTGTCGCTTGTCGGGGCACACGATTTCTGCAGCCTTCAGCATGCATGTCTTCACAAACTCACCTTCAGAGTATGGCTTTGATGCAGATACTATTTTGTTAGCAATAAGGTAGCTAGCTTTCACAGCAGCATCGCTGATCTCTCGGCTACGACTAAAAACAGATTGCTGTTTCCTCAAACCTGCCAACAATTCATTTATCTTCTCTGTTGTCAGTTGTCCTTGCAAGTTCTTGTATTTTTCGCCATGATGAGTTTGATAGTGGCGCCGAATATTATATTCCTTAAGCACTGAAAGGTGCTCTGAACACACCAAGCATACTGGCTTCCCATTTACCTCTGTGAAGAAATAGGAACTGGTCCATTTTTCTTGGAAAACCCGACACTCTGTGTCCACTTTTCTCCTTTTTGACAAAGACATTTTCCATCGGCGGCTCCCGCATGAACAGTAGCCTAGCTTGACAGTGTTGTATCACGTAGCCTGTTCATACAGCGTTACCAGCTTAAAGCCTGCTACTTGCAGGCGGGAGAAGTTAGCGTTCAGGGCTTTCTACCAGAAAGCCTTTGTGCCTGCTGCTCGTATTAGGACAGCACGACCCCCAGTGGACAAATCAGGAATAGCATTTTATTGAAAAAATGGAAATAATGATTTCTCTGAAATTTTCACACTTTGCAAAGTCATCCAGTGGGCCGGATTGGACCCTTTGGCGGGCCGGTTCTGGCCACGGGCAGTAAGTTTGACACCCCTGTCCTAAAGGAAATGTTTGAGCCCAAGATGCTCAGTATACACAGTAGCTCAGTATTGCAGATTTTGCCTAACACATAGAAGAAGTGTATAAAACCACAAAAGAGCATTTAATCCTAACCTAAATATCAGCAAATATAGAGATACATGGTTGGCACTGGCCTGCAATATATATATATATATACACACATATATAGTAAAATAAAATGATGAACACATGAATGAATGAGTAACATTTTCTATTTTGCAAGCAGAATAAACTGTACAGAAAGGTGCATCACTGTTACTGTGTTACGAATAATAATAACAATAATAATAATAATAATAATGATAATAACAATAATAAAAATAATAATAATATCCTATCAGGAGTCAGTATTAATTTAATTTATTTGATGTAACTTCCACCACATAGCAGGAGAAGCCGAGTTTAATTTATTTGATGCAGCTTCCACCACATAGCAGGAGAAGCCGAGTTCTCCCAGCAGACAGTGAATCTAACAATATGTTTTCTATGCACCATTTTGCGTAAACACTATTATGTTGTGCATATATTCATGACTTAATGTTGCTGCTCTGTAAATAGGCCATATATAATTCATGAGGCACGCACGGACTGACAAAATAAATCTAAATATATAAATTCAAAAGATACGTGAACTTAAGAGTCGACATAGTGCTGAGTCCTGTGGATTCTGTTGCTTTGTCACAGGGATGTAGATACGGTCAGGTCATGAAAATAAAAGAGAAAAAGAGAAAAGATGAAGAGAAAATAATCTGTTGAATTGGTTGATGACAGCCACAGCAGCTTTTCCTGGCACTGAACACCAGCTTTGTACAGCATTGTCCTCAGTTGAAAGCTCTAAGTGTCAGCATAAGTGTTTACCAAATAACGGATGTAAATTAATGGTAATCACTGTGTAAATGTTTGCCACATGGTAACAGATTTAAAGCTGCATAAGTCCAATTATTCATGTGTTTGTTCAGGATGAATTGCATTAAGTCATTATATTGACATAAAGATTTTAATCAGACTCCGCTGCTGGACAGTATTTCTCTCACTGAATAAACACTGCATGTTTGCCTGGCAGTTTCAGGCTGAAACACAAGTTCAATCACTGGGCACCTTTTTAAGTTATTAAATGGACGTCAGGATTGTCATTGTACATGTTAGATGTGTTTGACTCCTGTTGCTAAAGTGGATAAATATCACTTAAGATTTGAAAATGCCTTTACTTAAAGCAATTTTCTCTGAAAGTACCTGTCCATCCATGACAGTGTCATCAGTCCATGACATCTGGTATCCTGATTGTTTCTTTCATACTTATATTTGTCTGTCTGCTATAAAAATAATGTCAGTCACTATAAGATTCAAGTCTCTGAGATGATACATGTATTGACTTAAACTGTATCTATCTATCTATCTATCTATCTATCTATCTATCTATCTATCTATCTATATATTCAGCTCTTATCATGTTGTTTATGTACTGTAATTATTTTTTGCTTTAACTGTATTAGCCTTAAATTGAGCTTTGATGCACACCAGTCAATGTAGATAATCAATAAAGCAGAAGAAACAGAATCCCTAACACAGAGTATAAACTCTTGACAGTCCCAGAGATACTAGCCCAATTTCTAAATCAGTAAAAAAAAAAAAGAGAGAGAGAAGCCTGCTGAGTTGTTTGGGTTTCGCTCATGTCATGTAGCAGTCAAAGGAGAAGATGTGAAGATCTGCGCTCATCAAAAGATCTTTAGCAAACTTGAGGAGGGCAGTTTCAGTGCTATGATGTTCATAAAAATTAAAGCTGCACTAATTCAATTTTTTTATTTTACAACAAATCAAATGAGTGTGTAATGTGAGAGGGGTTGCTTGTAGGAATGACCCCAGAGAGAATTATCACCAGCTCTTCTTTCAGCTCATTGTTTTACAGCCCGCAACTTTACTGTTATGGTTCAGTCTCATGGCTCTCATCAGCATCGTCCACACCAACCACAGGAAGCTGTTTTCAGACAAAAACTGCTACCTGACGAGCACCAAACAGTAGATCGATAAAGTTAGCATCTGGCTGGTGAACATAGTGGAACTTTTGGAGCTGAAAAGCTAAATATTTCTCCTAAGAAGTCTATTACAGACCACAGCAGAGCTAAAAGCTGTATAAATACACAGATGGGCAGAAACACGACTCAATGAATGAATGCTAATGTTGCTCTGTGTCTACTGGATGTGTTAACCCAACCAGTCGAGGCAGATGACTGCCCACCTAGAGCCTGGTTCTGCTCGAGGTTTCTACCTGTTAAAAGGGAGTTTTTCCTTGCCACTGTCGCCTAGTGCTGCTCATGGTGGGAACTGTTGGGTCTCTGTAAATATAAAGAGTCGGTCTAGACTTGCTCTACTCAAAAAAGTGCCCTGAGATAACTTTGTTATGATATGGCGCTATATAAATAAAACTGAATTGAATTGAATTAACTGTTAGCCATAACAACTGATTATATGTCAATGTTTTGTTTACAGGTTATTCTGCTGCCCAAAGCAAAAAAAAAAAAAAAATCAGTTAACACTGCTTTAAGAATCGATGGATCAAATTATAATTTTCTTCGTAAGTGGCTTAGTAGCTGCTAATTTGTAACATTAGAAACAACCAGTGGACACAAAGTTACTGTTTGGTCAAAAGATGATTAAAACATTTTTATGTAACAAGGAGATATTTGTTACAAGATTGTTTGTCTTTTGTCATCCATTTATTTGGCCACCTTCTACCCAATAATCCATCTGTCCATGCATTTATCCAGGTCTCAATGACTGCACACTAATCAGTGAGGTCCACATGTCTCCCCAGTCGCAGCCTCCAGCTCTTCCTGGGGGATACTGAGGCATTCCCAGGTCAGCTGGAATATATAGTCTGATCCCTCCAGCTTGTTCATGGTCTCCTCCCAATCAGCCTGGAATACCTTCACAGGGAGATATGTGGGTGACATCTTGATCAGATGCACAAACCAGCACAGTTGGATCAGTAGTTCTCTGGAATGAGGTGTTGCAGAGAACCAAACTTTGCACCTGTATGTTGTAATCTCAGCCATTTTACACTTGGCCCCAGTGCGTAGTGGAGATCACACCCTGACAAAGGCTGCAGAGGTATGACCTGAGAATCCTTTGGTCACCAATGTGGACATACTCCAATCCTCAGCTATGCCCTGAAATTCTATCCATTAAAATCTCAAAGCAAACCTCTGGTAAAGTCAAACACCAACCAAGCAAGCTTTAAGTTGGGAACACACTTTAGTTTAATTGAAATCTACAAAGACCAGACTTCCAACACATAACGACAGTTTCCACCAATGCACACCAACAATTTTTAGTCTTGGCAGCCAGAGAGAAGCATGCTGAATAACTGAGTAAATACAGAGAAAACACACTCAGCAATAAGTACTGTAGGCTATGATTAGAGTAATTTATAATGCAATACAGGAAAACAAGGGAACAGGCTAAATTTGGATGAGATGGTGGATGGAGAGAAGGAGGCAGCAAGGGCTGTAAGCTGTTTTCATCAGAATTAGGTGAACTTCAGGTGAGCTGTGGCTCTGCCCTAAAACCTGATGAAGTTAAAGGTCAAGTAAGAACATTATAGCTACTCTCACTAACAGCACACTGCAATGTGCCTGCCACTTTTTATCATTATGTCTCCACTCGCACACATGATGCCAACGGCCCTGATCACAGCCTAAAATACCAAACATGTTTAAAAAACTCCAACAACACATTTCATCTGCTGACTGTCAGGACCAACTGACCCAGACCGGAACAGACTTGGTCTAACTTGGTCCAATCAGTCAGCGTGCCGAAATCAGATTGATAATCGGCACAACAATCATGAAGTTTGTCCCTGCCATTAGGTAGTGCAGAGGACACATAGACACTCTATCCAGTTTTGCACAAACCAAATGGTTCCTTTAGACTGTACCCCAGAATGATGGTCAGTCTTCCCCAAGTCCACAAAACAAATGCAGACTGGACCATGAAACTCCCATTATCCCCTCCAGCATCCAAGAAAAAGCCACAGTTCCTGGACCAGGACAAACTCCATGCTGCGCTTTCTAAATCCAAGCTTCAACAACTGGCTGTAGTAATTTCCAGGTGGAGCATACCCTCCAGTCCAATCACCTCTCCATAAGCACTGTCCCTGATATCCCTGTGCATCTGGATAAGCACGGATGTCTTTTGTCTCTTTATGTGCAGGAGGTATTTGCAGTCATTTTAAATCCCTGCTTCCATTTAAACGTAGCCCTAAAAGTATCACTCTGTGAAACCCTCCAGAGCCTCACTTTCAGAAAGCCAGGTTTGGGCGGTCTTTGGACAACCCTGATTTAAATTCTTTATGTTGAAATAATGATGAGATGGGTCACTACTAGCAGAAAAATATGTTTAAAATATATTAACCTTTATCTGTTCGATACATTTGTTCCATGACATCAAAGAAATTTGATAACCAAGCAGATATTACAAACATAATTAATTCTGAATTATTCAGATGATAATGAGCAGCACTCTGTGGCCACTCACCGAGCAAATCAAATTATACAACAAACGGGCAAAAAAAAGCTCCTTCGCCAAATACGATTACATTACTTTGATAGCTCTAATGTGTTTAGTTTGTCACGGCGGTCTGCAGATAAAGGAGCAGCGATTGCTCCAGTCACACATGATAGTACATCAGTTAGCCGGTCAAAAGCTGTACTTGTTCCAAATAAACCCCATTCATCTAGCTTTGGAGTATGATTGTTTGAACGTCTGAAATTTCATGACCCAGTTCCCATGCAGGTTTTTCAGAAGCACCATCAAATGAAGCCGTTCACAGGGTAATTGTGTGGTGTTAGTAGAAACATCAGTGATTCGCCTCAACGTGCTCCACATCAAACACATCATTCATATCAGCACTAACGCAGACAATGGCGGGAAATCAATAGTGTGTATGTGTATGATGTGTGTGTGTGTGTGTGTACAGTCTGTGTCTGTGTTTTGGAGCAAAATCAACGCCTAAAAAAAAAAAAGCTTTACACAGACTGTACTGTTTTCTAACCCTGTCTGTCCTCTTCCCTGCAGCCAGGACAGCTCATCACTTCATCACACCACCGGCTGTTTCTGCACAATAACAAGAATGCTATTAACATATATGGAAATGCTGTGTGAAAACAAGAAGCTACTCCTTCCCTCTTGCCCGCTGTATGCACCCGTCTGTGTGTGTGTGTGTGTGTGTGTGTGTGTGTGTACGTGCCTGCCTCAGTGTGTGTTTTTGCATGCGTGCCCGCTGTGTGCACTCGGATTCTGTGTTCAGAGGGAATTGCTCGCTTTGATGTTCTCCGATGCAGGCAACTCCTGATACCCCTATTAGCTTGCACAGAGCTGATGCAAGCTACGCTAGTGCTAGTCCCCAAAAACTGGTTCATTTCAATGCTAAGTGGAGCAAGATAGAAATAAGCTACATTCAAGTGCAGCCTGAGGATATCAGCACAAAGAGACAAAACCACACACTTTATTTAGGAAGATAAGGCTCTGGAATTAACATGGTGATAATGATGATGATAAACGTGTCTTCCTGCAACACAGCCAAAGGGGCAGTGCTGAATCAGAGGGAGGGGGGGGACAAACGTGGTTGGAGGTGAGGAGATAGGGGCCGAGTCACAGAGAAAGAGGAAGGATAGGAAAAGTTCAGGAGCGATAACAGGAAGTGGAGGGAAAACTGAAGGGGAGATGGGAGCTGGGCACAGGGGTAGGTTGATGGCGGGGAGCTGAAGAAAGAGGGAGACACACACACACACACACCCATGGAGTTTGGAGTTTCTCAAACTAGTGCTGGCAAAATGACAAACAAAACTTTTGAGTTCTTTTTCAAGTACTGGGTCTGAACTGGTATAAAGAAATACACTGCCCTCTTCTGGCCTAAAAGGTGCACAACAACTAAAGCTGGGCAGACAATGTTGAGATTAAGGCCAATTTTATCCCAAAATTAGTTCTTCCCAACTGCTTTTAGCATGGGGCCAGACTGGATGCACCTACAACCTACAACCAATCAGAGCAACAGAACGTGTGACGTAGCGCTGAGCAAATTAGATTCAGATTAGATTAGATTCAACTTTATTGTTATTGCACATGTCACAGGTACAAGGCAACGAAATGCAGATAGCATCTAACCAGAAGTGCATAAGCAGTAGAATAACATAATGAATATAAATATACAGGGTATATGAATATTTACAGTATATACAGAAAGTATACATAAAGTGCAGAATGTGTGGTTTGAATGTACAGTAGTGCAATGGTATTATTAGTGCAAGCAGATAAAAAAAAAGATTACTTAATAGTGCAGTGATGTCAATTCAAGTCAATTCAGTTCGGTCCAAGGGGGTTGGTAAGTGTGTGTGTGTGTGTGTGTTGGGGGGAGGCGTCAGGGGGCGGAGTTCAGCAGGGAGACAGCTGATGGGAAAAAACTGTTCCTGAATCTGGTGGTTTTGGTCCGGAGACTCCTGTAGCGCCTCCCAGAAGCCAGGATGATCTTTGCTCTCCTGAGACAACGCTTCCTATAGATGTCATCAATAGCAGGAAGTGAGGCTCCAGCGATGCGCTGGGCAGTTTTCACCACCCTCTGCAGCACCTTCAGAGACAGAGCAATTCCCAAACCAAACTGTAATGCAGTTGGTTAGGATGCTCTCGATGGTGCAACGGTATAAGTTCACCAGGATATCTGAAGAGAGGTGGTTTTTCTTTAGAGTCCTCAGAAAAAAGAGGCGCTGGTGAGCCTTCTTAACCAGGTAGGAGCAGTTAGTCAACCAGGTGAGGTCCTGCGAGATGTGGATCCCCAAGAATTTGAAGCTGGTCACACGCTCCACCGCCGCACCGTTGATATGGATGGATGGGTGTCAGCATTCCTTCCAAAGTCCACGATGAGTTCCTTGGTCTTATTGGTGTTGAGCAGCTGGTTGTTCTCATCGCACCACACAGCCAGGGGGTCCACCTCCTCTATATAGGCTGACTCATCATTGCAAAAGCACCCACATTCGCTGCCGAAACCCGGGATCGAACTAGGGACCTTCAGATCTTCAGTCTAACGCTCTCCCAACTGAGCTATTTCGGCTTACAGTAAACACATCTTTCTTATCAACAAAGGCTTTAAGTGCAGTTGTTTGTTCTTCTTTTAGAGAAAATATACCGTCCAGTACATTTATTACTGACACGATAGCGGAACCTTCCACATCAGCAAAAATGCCTTCCACTTATATGAAAATGCCTCAACGACGCTCCTCTGTACTGTCATTGTATCAAACCCGCCCCATGTTAGATAAACGGTTGTGATTGGCCGAACCCAGCGCCAGGTTGGCTGGAGATCCGGACACTTCTGCCAGAGCAAATAAAACATGAACTTGCAGATTCGTGTGGTTCCCAGGCTAGGCTAACTGTAGCCTTGAGATGGTGGATGGAGAGATGGAGGCAGCAAGGGCTGTAAGCTGTTTTCATCAGAATTAGGTGAACTTCAGGTGAGCTGTGGCTCTGCCCTAAAACCTGATGAAGTTAAAGGTCAAGTAAGAACATTATAGCTACTCTCACTAACAGCACACTGCAATGTGTGATAATCGGCACAACAATCATGAAGTACTGTCATTGTATCAAACCCGCCCCATGTAAACAGTTGTGATTGGCCCGACCCGGTGCCAGGTTGGCTGGAGATCTGTCTGAATGGGAGGGTGATCGGACACTTCTGCCACAGCAAATAAAACATGAGCTTGCAGATTCGTGTGGTTCCCAGGCTAGGCTAATGTAACAGGCCCGGCTACACTGGGCATGTAAACAGATTTTGAACCTGTAAAACAGGAGAAATAATGAAGCAGAGGAAACTTGCTGCTGTTCGTCTGGTCGGTCTTGCCAGAATTTATTAAACAATCATAGTCAAGTGCTTTATATTCTGTCTCTTCGGTTTCAATCACACATTCACCAAAGTTTAACAAAGTCCATGAAAAATCAGGTGACCACAACAAATTACAGCATACACAGTGACCACAGCTTATTACAAACACAGGAAATAACGGCGTACAATGTAGGCTAATGTAACAGGCCCGGCTACACTGGGCATGTAAACAGATTTTGAACCTGTAAAACAGGAGAAATAATGAAGCAGAGGAAACTTGTTGCCGTTCGTCTGGTTGGTCTTGCCAGAATGACAAGATTACGACAGCTACGTCATCAGTACAGCTCCGTTACGGCAAGCACGCTCCTGCCCTCTGCTGTCTGTAGCAGTATACACGTCTTTTAACATAAAAACCTCTGAGGACCAAGTCAACTCACTATTAACTTAAAATAAACAGCATCACTAATACAAAGTAAACAATTACATTCGGTTACATCACAAAATGTGACAACATACTCTGTATGGGTCACACTAACTGTAGCCTTGACTGAGATTCTGCTGTGATATAAATAAACTTCACTGCAAAGCACATTACCTTCCAAGCCATCTGCAGATCCATATTCTTCCCTTTTAGCCATGCAGCGAGCCTCTGGGAATGGCAACGCTGGTCTGTCTGCCCACCACTTTGGTCCAAACTGAGATGTTCTGACAACTATTGGATTGCCGTGAAATTTTGTACAGATATTCATGGTGCCCGTTTACGTCCAGTGTTTATGTGAGCACCCACGTCAAGACCAATCAATTGAACAGCATGAGCATAGAAGCCAGATGTTTTGACCATGCAGAAAGGGCGATTAAAACATGTAATGTGAGCCAACACAATGTACAACAGGACTTCTCAAAGTCCGGACCAAGGTCCGCATTGGCAGACCCAATGGCAAGTCAATCCGGACCCAGCCCATACCTCGTGTTATGAATACAATACGTTATGAAGTGTAATGTTTTCTACTTTGAAATACATACATACAGTATTGATCAATAAATTGTTAGTGACGTTGAATATATAGTGTAGCTGGAGATCATTCACAGCGATCATCCAGATGGTTTTAATGTGGCTTATTTCCCTATTGTTGACATTGTTGTCATGGCAGTGTTAACTGCAGGAAAGACTGCTGTGTGTTGTTGCTGCCAGGTTCACGTAGTAACGTTACACTGAAGAATTTGCTATCAGCTCCTAAATCGCAGATACAGAATGTGTCTCGTTTTCTCTAGTACACGATTTCTACAACTAGTGCAAATGTAGCTGTAAGAATATGAGTCAGAAATAAATATGGACTAACTGTCTGAGCTGTGTCTGCCGCGTTTTTTTTTTTTTTCTACCTCGGTTTCGTTCTGGCCGAATCAAAAGAGATTTGACATTAATTGCAACAACGAGTAGCCTACCTGTAAACAGAGTATGCGTGTGTGTGTGGGTGTGTGGGGGGGGGGGGGGTCGTTCTGGACCTCTGAATAACCTTTGAGTAATAAGTTTGAGAACCCCTGATGTACAAGATTAATAAATCGTACAGCATTTGCCCAGCATAAGATTCAAATTTTAGTGCAGTACTCGTACGTACCAAAGCAACATATGAATCAAACTTCCCGGCATGAATTCAAACAGTGCCTTTGGCCCTGCGAGTTCACAAGAACTCCTTAATTTTGTTAAACAACGGATCCCTTGTTGTTTTGTGCTTCTGTTTCCTGCTCATTCTCTCTTTCCTCCCCACAGTAAAGTAAAGACAGAGGCAGGAGCCAACCTCCCACCTCTTTCCCTGTTGCCTTGCTATTGATGATGCCACACGTGTATCGTTAAGCTGCAGCAGAAAACTTTAGACTCAGGAGAAATAATCGGGTGGCGAAACAGCCTGCAGAAAAGAAATAGATAAACTTTGAACTTGCAACTCAGCAAGGTTTATTTGTCAGACGTAAGCCTAGAGTGCCTTTTTCTGTAATAAAAACATACCCTCAAGTTAAACTTCATGGACTAATCCAACTTGACAGCATGCTTAATGTGATGAGAAGTTCAGATGCCCAAAGTCAACAGAAGTAAAATAAGAGAGAAAAATAAAAAAGACAAGAGGTGCCTTTCAAAGTTGTTTTGCTAAATGAACAGCAGAAATGTCCAACAAACACTGGCATCGAAGTGAGTGGGAAGTATATTAACGCCCGGAGAGTTGCACTCATGTAACCTTTCTTTGCATTTTGGGGAAAGGTTACCAAGGATTACTTATGGGATTGTAGAAAGCACACATGGAGCGGTGAACACCTTTAAAAATGTGAAGAGTTGGCACAACCTGGCAGAAAGATTAAGCTGCAACAAAAAGCAATGCCATAAACTGGGACATAATATTGCAGTGAAAAGCTGGGAGATGGACTGAGAAGATGGCATGCTCTTGTCTGTCATTTTACAATGCGTCATCTACGACTGCCAGCGCTTGCAGTCATTTTAACTAGGCAGAGATTTAAAAGGCTGGACGTGGAAGAACTGATAACAGCATTTATCTGTTCGAACTGCTAGAGGGTGAAATGTTAAATCTGAATACATGCACCTTCTGTGTGAAGATAAAGAGCTACTTTGCCTGAATTTACCTTTGAAATGATATTGATTCAGCATTATTACAGCTAAAGATGATTCATGATGAATATAATGTGTGTGGAGTGTGCATTCTGCTAATCAAGAGATCTCTTTTATGTCCCTGATGATACACTTTTTCACTTTGTTACTGCCTAATGTGGTCATACAAAGACACTAACAACAGCAAAGATGGCATGTATATCCTTATAGTATACATTTAATTCTACTAGACATGAACAATTCATGTTTGACTAGCAGCAAAATGATAAACAGCAGCTCAAAGGCTACTGGCGTTAAACTGGTTCTCTCTGCCAAAAACCTCCAAAATACAAAGTCCACACACACACACACACACACACACACACACACACACACACACACACACATCCTGCCCTCAGATTCAACTTTCCAAGGCTTAATGGGAAACCTGATTTTCAAGCAGTGCCAAAGGCATGTCGCCCTGACTAAACTAACTCTTTCCGGTGGGGGTGGGGATGGGGGGGGACAGAAAGGGTGAGAAGAGGATAGAGGAAGAGTTCAGAGAAGGAGAAATGAATGCAAAATACAAGATCTCAGCAAGAATGTGTGAGGCTAATGAATACGAAGATGAGTTTATGAGGATTTCTGGGTCAGAAGTGAAATGAATGGCATGTTTCATATTTAGGTCTGGAGCAGAGGAAAACCAGCTGATTTGTAATGTAGTGTAGAAGAGTTGCAGAGCAGTCAGACACTGCGTTTTCTTCTTTCTTCTCAAGACTTGTGAGAAAAGCTGTATTTAAAAAGAACAATTTGATTTCCACAATATCACAAAAACCTTTATGTTCACTTGTGGGTGAAATTGTTCTTATCACAGATTAAATCATATGAATAGCAGAACATAGGTTCAACAGGCCGACAGTAGCTTTGGTCACTGAAGTGCTGTCTGTAAACGTCTGTCATCACAACATCCTCGACTGTAAGGCCATTATTAATGGGGCATTAGTATTGCCCATTTGTTTGTCTTTGTCTTTAGATTGAGGTCTTCACAGGTCCACACGATTCCTGGAAGCCAAGACACGATTCAGGACTCGTTTGGATCCCGTTGTATTGCTCCTGTCAATAGGTCTAATACCTGAGTGGATCCGAGTGCACTCTCTATCACGTGGGGCATCATAATCAGAAAGGTGTGTTTTTAGAACACAGAGTGTGAGCTGAGCAGGTGCAGGGGACAATAACGTACTGCTGCTCATTTCCACCACAGCTGCTGGTTAACTGCTGGAGCGATATCCTGGTCCTGGTGTTCTCTGTCTTTTTCAGGTCTGTACAGGTCGACCACATTTTGGTCAGTCAGGTCTTTTGGGTTTGGGTCTGACTGTCCTTGGGTCCCTTTTGGATCAGTTGTAAAATGAACTTGGGTTTGCATGATGGGTTTGGGTAGGTTTTCCACGGGTCTATTTCGGATCAGGAATAAAAATTTGGACTTGTGAGGACTTCTATATGGAAACAAACGAAGAAGGATTATTAAGTTTATTAGCAACTGAATACCTAATTGTGACATTTAATAATTATACTGAATACTTAATATTGTATATTAATACCACAAAATGTATTTGATACATTTTACTTTGAAAACATCTGTCTGAATTTATGTGGTTTGAAATGCCTTTTTTGAAATTTCCAGAAAGTAATTTTAAGTTGTGCAATTTCAAAAACTTGAATTTAGTTTTTGTTTTGTTTTTGGTTTGTTGTTGTTATGCTTCACAAAGTCTGATAGAAAATTCAAGTATCCAAAATATTCATATTGCTCTAATTCAACTGGTGAAATTCAGACACCAAAAATCAAGATGAATTATTCAAACTGGGCTACCAACAGGTGAGAAATCAAAACTGATCAGACTCTGTCCTATCAGGTTTCAGCGTGTCAGTCATATGATCCAACACAAATAAGTTAAGATAAGTGACTGAAATCTGTGAACCCAAAAATAATCAAAAACCAAATTCCATAATTACTTGAAATTACCTTCTGGAAATTTCGAAGAGGGGGATTGAAACCACAGATAGATGTTTTTAAAGTGAATTTTAAATTATTTTACATTTTTATTTTATTTTAATGATGTAAATTAAATGGTATTTAAATTTTACCATCAAGTATTCAGTAGTAATTCAATTTAACAAGAAGTTGTTTACTGTGTTACGGCTGTCTGTGTTTCCCTGTGCCGTTTGTCCCTTTTCCTCTTCCGTCCTCCCTCACTCTGCCCACATCTGATTGGTCAGGACAGTCTTCTGATGTGGGGACTGCTGGTCTTGCTGCCTCTCAGACTGGGGTTTTGTGTGGCTGTTGTGTTTTGACTTTGTGTCTTTTGGTAGCCTTGATTTAGTGTCTTGGTTGTTTGTTTGTCTTCATGTTAATAAATCCCATGGATCTGGTTGTTTTAAAGGTGTTTCTCTAAAGTTGATTTGGGTCAGTGGTGAAGTGGTTGTTCGCCCCATAGGACTGCCTAAGGGTGGAGTGTAACAACTGTAAAATTCAATTTATTATGGCCTTTTTAGCTTCCATACTTAAAATGAGTCTTGAAAGATTATTGATTTGAGAAAATGCTTTTTTAATTCTTAATTTTACACACATTTTGAAAAATTATAGGTGAATTTACACACGTTAATTTCTCCACTGCATTTTGAAAAGATGTGAGATTACAGTGCATGGGAAACTAATTTGTGTAGTGGCTAATGTGATGTGTCTACAACAGAGGCAGAAGTTTGACGGAGTACAGACAGGAGAGGATGGAGGCATAGAAGAGCTGGAATCCAACTGCCACTAAAGATAAAAGGTTTCACATGTGGGCAAGCACTGAAACCAGAAAACACAAAGCAGTATGCACACACACAGACTCATACACATAAAGTATGATGAGAAATAAATGAGAAAATACACAATAAACTGTGCTTCATAAACTTTGTGGAGGCAAGCAGACAGTATATCCATCCATACATACATACATACATACCAGTGACGTGCGGTGAGGTTCATGACTGGTGAGGCACTGACTCCTCTGGAGTCGGGTGTAAAAATATATGAACCCAAAATAGAAGCTTATATTTCAATTTTGACCTTAATTGAGACATTTAGTTGTTTTAAAAGCTTTTAATTATGCTTTAATCAATTCCACACTGTTCAACAATACGATAGCAAGAAAAACAAAAGAATATCTAATATAAGGTCAAATTCCATTCCCCATTGTGCCTGTGGGGCTCAGCACTGCCCCCTATCAGTGCGGCACGGTGCTTTCTGCATTTATGGCCGATCAGAAAGACTAAATATGTCACACACATTCATTAAATATATTAGACAGACTGTGGAACGCCAGCATGTGTAGTACATGTGTAATCGAACATGTATATTGCCGATATAAAGAGAGACAGCAATGGGCATGCGCCAACTGCCTGCGTCAGTCAGTGTGTGTAGCACAGCGCCGTCAGGTGAGGCGCAGTTCATCGCTGCCTCACCTCGCCCTTCTCCCATGGATTTGAACAGGAAATGCGTAAATTTAGCGATTTTGACCATAGAAATGTTGAAATCATACAGAAAACAAATTTATAGAACAGTCAAGTGGACAAATTGATTTTCTCTTATCATTGTTAGTATTGTTAGTTTTTTTTATAACAGGTGAGGCACTGCCTCCCCTGACTGCACTTCACTGATACATACATACATACATACACCCACAGAAGACTTGGTGCAGAGTGAAGGAGCGTGCCTGTGTCAGCATTTAACATGTCATGTGTGCAGCCTGCATGCAAGTTTGCAGGTGTTTGAATGTGCATCAGCATGTCTCTGTTGTGTGTGTGTGTGTGTGTGTGTGTGTGTTTGTCTAACGTGCGGTGTGTGGAGTGCCCCAGCTGAACCACAGATCTCGCCAATGGTTTGTGTTCAGTGTGTGACTGCACCCCTGCTGCTATCTGAGAGGAGAGTAAGGAGAGGGAACATGCCAAATGGAGCTCTCTCTCTCTCACACACTCACACACACACGAAGAGAGCACAGGCATGGAGACGATACAGTACAATAAATAAACAATCAATAAAGGTGTATAGACTTGGGTCATTTGACAATGACAGACAATGGCCTCCTTTGTGTAAATAGTTATAGGGTGATCTCCAGTATTAGAGCATGCTGAAACACTGTTATCCAGCAGTGGCTTTGGTTGGTTTTTGATCCATTAGATTGAAGTAGTTTTCTTTCACACTCACATTGATTGACTCAGATTTTCAAACAAGGGCTGACAGTTTAAAGAGCTAAATGTTTTCATGTATTTTCGTCCTCTTCAAGGTATGTTTACATTATTAAACAGTCCTTTAAAAATAACAGATTTTCAGATCTTCATTCTGAGTTATGGAAGTATAAAGACAATTATACACATTTTTCAACTATCTTTGGAAACTTTTAAAATCAGTAAATAATTGCTCTATAATAATATATTGTGACAATCATAGAAAACAACAACAGTAAACATGTTTTTCTCTCTACAGCCCCTGAAGGTTTTTTCAGCAAACTCTACATTGGGATTTTACATGCACATTTCAAGCTTAGCATCTTGTATCCATGTATGGAAGCCCTTATCCAAATCGAGGGTCTAAGAACAGAGGGTTTCGTATGCTGTACAGATTGGAAAACCCCTTGAGGCAAATATTGGGGCTGTATAAATAACATTGACTTGATTGACTAATGTCCTTACTCGGGTACTATGTCTTATTCAGTTTCACACTGGTAAATGTTTACACCCGCACTGACTACAAACTGACTCTGGAGGCTTGAACATGCAACATCCATCCTTTTTCTATACCACGTATAGACAGATTCACATCAATGGGCAAAATACTGTTTCCAATCCACCCTACGACTGGACTGCCAAGAAGAAAAAGGGAGAACTACAAACTCCACATGACAAGGCTTCAGCCAAATTCAAACCCAGGGCCTTCTTGCTGTGAGGTGACAGTGCTAATTACTGAGCTACAATGCCACCCTTTGAGCTAGCAGTACAGCTAGCTTACTGCTTTGAGCCCCCCCCCCCACGAATGACTCAAAAAAGTAGGAACTAAGTCACTAAAATGAACCGGTTATCCCATCACTACTGTTCACCCTAGTTTTAAAGAAACTAAACATAGTGAGTAGTTCAGGGAACCTGGGAGAGCAAAGTATTATATAAACCACGCCAGGCCAGTTTTGCCTGTTCAGAAAGCTTGAAATCCCTGCAGCCAAACAGGGGATTGAGTGGCATTGATTAGCCAATTGTGACTGTGCCACTTAAATATTACTAATTGCACCTTTTAAGGAAGCCCTCAGATCTTACCCTTTTGTTACATTTACCTAATTTGAAACATTCTATGTTGTCCACAGCATGATGTTGGCTACGTAGACTGATTGGTGAAGATTCAATGTTTTGCTGCGAGTTTTCTTCACAAAGTATTGCTGTAGGGCAGGGATGTCAAACTTACTGCCCGCGGCCAGAACCGGCCCGCCAAAGGGTCCAATCCGGCCCACTGGATGACTTTGCAAAGTGTGAAAATTTCAGAGAAATCATTATTTCCATTTTTTCAATAAAATGCTATTCCTGATTTGTCCACTGGGGGTTGTGCTGTCCTAATACGAGCAGCAGGCACAAAGGCTTTCTGGTAGAAAGCCCTGAACGCTAACTTCTCCCGCCTGCAAGTAGCAGGCTTTAAGCTGGTAACGCTGTATGAACAGGCTACGTGGTACAACACTGTCAAGCTAGGCTACTGTTCATGCGGGAGCCGCCGATGGAAAATGTCTTTGTCAAAAAGGAGAAAAGTGGACACAGAGTGTCGGGTTTTCCAAGAAAAATGGACCAGTTCCTATTTCTTCACAGAGGTAAATGGGAAGCCAGTATGCTTGGTGTGTTCAGAGCACCTTTCAGTGCTTAAGGAATATAATATTCGGCGCCACTATCAAACTCATCATGGCGAAAAATACAAGAACTTGCAAGGACAACTGACAACAGAGAAGATAAATGAATTGTTGGCAGGTTTGAGGAAACAGCAATCTGTTTTTAGTCGTAGCCGAGAGATCAGCGATGCTGCTGTGAAAGCTAGCTACCTTATTGCTAACAAAATAGCATCTGCATCAAAGCCATACTCTGAAGGTGAGTTTGTGAAGACATGCATGCTGAAGGCTGCAGAAATCGTGTGCCCCGACAAGCGACAGGCTTTTGCCAACATCAGCCTGACGAGAAACTCTGTGGCGGACAGGATTTCGGAACTTGCTGGAGATTTGGACAGCCAAATTAAGCACAAAGTTAAGTCATTTGTTGCATTTTCGGTTGCAATTGATGAGAGCACAGACATTGCAGATGTTGCTCAACTGGCCATATTCATTCGTGGTGTTGATGATACTTTGTCTGTCACAGAGGAGTTCCTTGAGTCGGTGCCGATGACAGACACCACAACAGCGAATGACATTTTCAACTCTCTCGTTGGAGCACTGGACAGGGTCGGGGTAGACTGGGCCCGTGCTGTCAGCCTTGCTACAGATGGCTCGCCATCAATGATCGGCAAAAAGGCAGTTGTGACAAAATTCAGAGAGAAAGTACAAGCCGCAAATGGAGGACATCGTTTTTGGACTTTTCACTGTATTTTGCACCAGGAAGCATTGTGCTGCAAGTCGTTAAGACTGGATCATGTCATGGGAGTGGTTGTCCGAACTGTTAATTTCATTCGAGCCAGAGGTCTGAATCATCGTCAGTTTGACAGCCTTCTTACTGACAAAAACATTACCCATGGCCTGCCATACCACACCGAAGTAAGGTGGTTAAGCCGAGGAGCCGTGCTGATGCGTTTTTTTGATTTACGAAAGGAAATTGGACAATTTATGGAGCAAAAGGGAAAACCAGTGGCAGAATTACAAGATGCAGAATGGCTGCAGGACCTTGCATTTATGGTGGATATTACAGAACACTTGAATAATCTGAACAAAATGATGCAAGACCGCAACAAAGTTGTCACACAGTATTATGACAGCATACGCGCTTTCCAGTTGAAGCTGACTTTGAGGCACAGCTGTCAAATGGTGACCCTGCTCATTTTCCCCGACTAAGAAATGTGCGTGCCACTGGAACTGATGCTGACATGAATTGGTACAAAGACAAGATTGTGGGATTGCTACAGGAGTTTCAGCAACGGTTTCAGGTCTTTGGTGAACTTGAGACAGAATTCACAGTTTTTCACTCACCATTCACAGTCAAGGCTTCTGATCTGCCCGTGGACATCCAACTTGAGGTAATTGACTTGCAATGTGATTCAGATTTGAAGGACAAATTTGCCTCAGTGGGCTTGGACACATTTTATCAATATCTCTTACCAGGGTACCCCAAATTGACAGCCCTGGCCGCAAAAGTTTTGTGCATGTTTGGAACGACTTACCTTTGTGAACAAGCTTTTTCTGTTATGAGCATCAATAAAACAAAACTGCGTTCCAGGCTCACACACAAGCACTTAAATGACATTCTGAAACTCGCAACTGTTCAGGATTTGACACCTGATATTGATGTACTTGTGAAGGCTAAGAGGTGCCAGGTTTCAGGAGCAAGGTAAATAGTGAGTAACCTTTATGTAAAATGCTGCTTCAGAGACTTTTCCACCCTGACTAGAATACAGTTCTCTGAAAAAACAATGAATAGTTATTGTGGTCATATATATATATAAAGATATTGAACATTGCGCAAAATATTGTCAATCAGCAGCTTCAGTACAAAAGAATCTATATCTTAAAACAATATTGGAGGAACCCTATTGCTAAGGCACTGCCAAAACGTTTGATTTGTAAATGGTTTGTTAGGCAGGGGATAACTTAACCTTCTTCCTCAATAGCTTCCACTTTAGTTGGTGTGGTGATTCCAGCATTACAGGAGTGTAAATGTATGGAAAATTAAAAGCATTTTAAGTTGTTCAAATCATAAAGAAGTAAAATACTGTTAATGTTGTTCATTTCCAAAATACATGTGACATAACGTTTTGTGCCTTTGTAGATCCACTGTGATTTGTAAATTGTAATGCACATGTAATGACAATAGATTGACTGAATGTGGAAAAACTGAGACATATTGTTGAAATTGCACTTATTTTTCTTAAGACATCTCAGGCTGTTCATCATCTGTTTTGTAAATTAAATGTGAACGTTTTGAGAATGTACTTCTTTACATATAAGAAGGGAAAATTTAGAGGTGTTATTATTTATAGGTTATTATGCAATGGTTTTACTGGTCCGGCCCACTTGAGATCAAATTGGGCTGTATGTGGCCCATGAACTAAAACGAGTTTGACACCCCTGCAGTAGGGTATTGCTCTTGTTTTACTGAAAATGCTTAAAGCTCCAAATGACATTCACCACTCATCTGCAGTCAAGTATCCAAAGTATGGTAGTCACTGGATCAGTGGTGGACCTCCATACAAGTTGGATTAAAGTTATTGTTAGAAGAGGACGTTATCATAGAAAAAGGACAGAAAAAATATAAAATAAGAATATAAAGTTAAAGTATTTGGATAGCCAGCATGAGGAACCCATATTTTTACGCATAATGTTCTAAACTTAGGCTCCACTTTGTCTCATGTATCAGGCAATGAACTGTAGCAGGCTATCAAGTCATCTGTTGGTCACATGATCTGTTTGATCATGTGTGTTTTTTAACCTTCTCTTCCCCACTGAACCCCAGGAGATCAATAAGAAACACATTAAAGCCTTTCTTTTTTTTAAAGTACAGACCTTGTTGACCCATTCCTTTCATATCCTCCAGTTAATTTGGAATTCAAATCAACTGTAAAAAATAAAAAAGGCTTCATGCATATAATTCATACATTAAACACAAGCACCACACCATTCTTGAGGTGTTGTGTTTTTTTTTTCTAACCGCCTGAAGCTAAAGAAGGAAAATTATTCCTCTCCAGATGTACTGCATATGGATGAATGAACGAGTGCCAGGGAGATCAGGCGCTACCAATATGCAAATGGAGAGACTAATCGCTCCCAAAATAAAAATGACCAACATCAGCAGGATTCCTGTCTTCCTCGAACAACACAGCTGAACACAAGAGTTCAACCAACACGGGCTTTTGAAGGCCGATACTGGTTATTTAGACTGCTGATTCCCTGTAGCTTGTGCCTGTATTCTGTGACTTTAACATCTGCTTTGCTTTGTGCAGCAGGTATTCACACAAATGGTTAAAGCTGTACTAGTGAATATTTTTATGTGAACAATGGGTCAAATGACCAAGTATAATGTGGAAAGGGCCACTCTAAGTGATGAACTCACAGAGGAGTTCTTCAGAGATTTTAGCATCTCTCAGCTCATTGTTTTTACTTTACTGTTTTGGTTCATACTCATCGACCGTGTTTCCACTAGCAGGAGGCAGTTCCTCTCATGAACGACTGTACTCTACCTGTGCAGGAAGACAAGACGTACATCTCATGTTCATCTGACAGAACAGATACGCTCCTATTTTAAACAAGCCAGCTGTCTACACAGGCTGTGTAACAGCTCATGTTGCAAACACAACACAAAGCATGCAGCATTTTTTTTCCGTTTTACACAAGTAACTACAGTGATTGTGTATTGGGGTCTGAGCCCTACCAAAACGCAGGGGACCTACACTCAATATTGTGCCTGAACACATCCTTGTTGTGTTGACGGAGGACTGAAGCTGCTCTGCTAACATACCGCTCACGCTACGCCTCCTGTGTAGACACAGCTAATAGATACCAGGTGTGCCAGCTGATTGCATCAGTTAGGCTGATGATGTCACACTGTGTGTGTGTGTGTCTGTCTGTCTGTCTGTCTGTCTGTCTGCCCCTAAAACACAACATAATGACATGGAAGCCTGCCTCAGGGCTGACGCAGGGTTAATGAACAATTTAAACACACACACACACACCACTACAACGTTCTCTGCTACTTCCTTAACCTTTCATCTATTCATCAATTAAAAATGCATGCATTCAAATTTCAATAGTGCGTGTGTGTGTGTGTGTGAGTGAGTGACTCATTCCGTGACTGGAGCAGGGAAGAGAAGAGGAGGGGAATGTTCATGAATGAAATATGTTCTCCTATACAGAGGGGGCTGAATGGAGGAAGTTAACGCTCAGAACAATAGACGATTTTAGATCTTCATATCACTTATTTTTTCTCATTGCTGAAAACAATAACAATAAAAGTTGGGAGATTTGAAATAATCAATAATATTAAAGTGTGAACTATGTTACAGGAACATCCTGTATTTTTACAAGCTCATATTTCTAGTTTTGGTCATTATTGGTTTTATAGTCTTGTATTAAAGTGAACTTAATGTCAGGACTAACAAGTGGGGGTGTGTATCTGTCCATCTCAGACAATTTGATTCATATCTAGACACATGATCCACAGTCCAATACAAAAACAATCCAGATACATTTGTAGTTACAATATACTGCTATTTAAAGCCTCTAAATCTCTGCGATGGTCATTTCTCCAAGTTTCCTCTCAGTCTGATCATTGCAGTGTGGATGCATAAACTAACAAGTGAATAGAAGGAGACCGATTTATACTTCCACCACTATCGTGATGAAATAAACAACATATATTTAAACCATGCCACTTTATTGTCTACAGATAAGAGTGGCAGCCATTCCATTAGCTGTAGCAGCAGTATAATTAAATGCCTGGTGACAGCCATTTAACAGCAATGACCCGGGGTCTTGATGCCTTAAGTGGCAGAGCAGAGGTGTGGCAGCGGCTCATAACGGGTCATGGCAGTTTGTAACAGGTATTGGTTTGATGCTAATTGGGGTGGCATTGCAGTGTGCAAATAAGGCAGCACTAATTGGTGGTCAGGGACACATATCAAGGACATCTCAAACAGAGGCTTATGCTGCACTCCTGAGCGATTGCAAACACACATGCACACACATGCCCAAGCCTTGGACAAACAGCCGCATCTGTGCTGCTCAGCGGCAGTCCGAGGCTGAGCAGAGTGCCTGGTTGTTTTCTGGAATGAGCTACACTATCTTTCTGAAGGGATTCCACATTCACCATGACTTTATCTGTTGAGACGGTGACTGCATGTGGGTGTCTGGGTCCATGCGTGTGTGTTTGTATCACTCCAATCCTGCATGCCACAGATGAGTCACTGTCAGTGAAAGGAAAAGTTGCAGACATGCGAAGGGCAAACTCATCAAGCCCAGAAACCCGGCAGGATAGAAAAACACAAAAGCCTCCATCTCTCCTCCAGACTGCTAAGAGCAGGATTAGGCCTTCTTACCACAGAACAATGGGCGGACTGTTGAGCTGATAACGTAATGTTAATCAGTAATGCTTTTTCTCCCCTTCATATGCTGGCATGGGCTTCATGCTTGTTGTTAACTGTTTGAGAGACACAAGCAATGTACATGCCATCAGACCCATGATGTGATATACTAACAGACGGTAAAGCCAGGAGGCTCCAGTGGGCCATCGATGCCTTTATTTTTTTTCACTGAAAAGCACAGGAATTGAAGGGTCAAACTGGATTTGTGTTGCTCTTGAAATTTTTTAATCATTATTATCTCTTGGTTTGGTTCAATTCCCAACTTGGCTGGGCATTCTATTAAAGACAACTGGTTTACTGAAGGGAAGCTGGTGAGGGATCACAGTGACCTAAGTGACAGGTGAAAAAGGTGAAAAAGATGCAGTTAGCGACTACATGGGGGAGGAATCTGTCTACGCCCTCAAGAGCAACGCACACAGGTGTCCATCCCAGAGTGTCGAGTTATTTGACACTCCACTAAATTCGAAACAGAAGAAGTAGTTAGGGCAATGCACACCCATGCATGTGTTTTCAGTTATTCTGGTTGGTGAGGCCTCTGCTCAGGTTGAAGATGGGCTGAGCTATGCTGACTATTACGTGAAGCCACTTGACTCTATGTACCAATAAGAATGATAAAGCTGTAATTTGTCCCAACAAAGCTAACAGGGGAGTGAGGAAAATGGCAATCAAACACAGTCTGTACACGGCCACACAGTCCTGAGAAGAGGTCTAATCATCAAACATAAGTGAAATCACCTGTACGGGTGGAAAATGGTTGTGCTGGGCCTTTAGGTTACAGTAGCTAAAATGTGTTGAGCCGGGAAGTGAGTTTGATTAAATTGCTTCTTTTCCCAAGAGTGAATGCACATCAATGCTGGGGAAAAGGACAGTAATGTATCCTGATGATATGACCCAACCTATAATGACACGTGTCAAAATGCTGCAGGTCTTCAGGCTTACATAGAAAACAATTGGTGCAGGGTATTTTGATGCCAACCATGTTCATTTGACACCACTATAGACAGGATAACATAATTTGTCAGTGCCTTCCCAAACCATTACACAAATCAAAAATCAAGCATTTTCTGATCTCACACCACTATAGTTAAGTTTTGGTTAGGTTTAGGTTCAAAAACTACTTGGACTGTGGTTTAGGTTAAATCAACTTTGTTGGGGAACCTTCAATGTCATTGTAACATGTGGTTAAGGCAAGGGAATGATAGTGGTCATGGATAAAAGAAACCAACGTCTACTGTTGGTAGGAAATGGGAAACGAACAGTGGCCTGCCGTGTTAAAGTCGGCTATTTTGTTGACCCATCCACCCACCCCAACTTCCTCATCCCTGGGCATGTCAACAAAGGACTTAAGCAAATATAAGGACGGCAGTGTCGTGAATTGGTCAGTGTAATATCGGAGAAAAAATGGGTAACAATCCAAAAAAAGATGAACATTTTACAATGTGAAATCCAAGAAATAGCAAGCGTTTTGAGGTTTTGAAGGCAGATACTGCCGAGTACTCAGATGCACTGCAATGCTCTATTTCATCCTGTTTATATGTATGCAGTGAATACTATACATTAGTGGTCCATAGACGTCAGTGGTCTGACAGTTGAACTTGTACTCTGTGTGGTAGTTGCAGGTCAGAGAGGTCTTGCAGCGCTGCGTGTCTGAATGGGACCATTGCATGACTGATTTCCCAGTCTGAAAAAGTATGTGTGCTCACCAACTGGTCAAGTTACTCCAGTCTCTCCTCTCCTCTCTGACTGCACGCCTCACTGGGCTAACACTGTCTGGAGCTCCTCATGTGTGTGTGTGTGTGTGTGTGTGTGTGTGTATTATAGAGAGAGAGACAGAGAGAAAGACAGCCAGCCCCTGGGAAGTAGGATGGTGTGATAACACTCAGAAATGATAGTTTAGCCCTGGAGAGCACTTGACACGCAATATCTCCTTCCTCAGATCGACACACACACACACACACACACACAGCTGTCACATTGAAGGGTAAACAAGCAGCACCAAGGGCTTTGAGAGCAGGCAGGGAAAGGAGACTCGGCCTCATCTGTATGTGTGTGTGCCAGCGTCGGTGCGTGGGTGGGAGTGGCGTCTGTGTGTATGTCTGTGTGAAACATAAGTAAAGTGGACCAAATTGAGTATATTGCCACTCAAACAATAGACAGTGTGAGACCAGAGAGAAAAAAGTACACAGTTGACGTGGACATGCAGCTCCTAGATCTCATCTCACCTACTCTCTGAGTTTTCTCAATTCCCTTCCCACCTTTCACCAGCAGACAGTGTGATGGAACATAAACCTGTCAGACATATAGGCACATCAGGTGGTACGGCAGCATATATGTGGCATGCATAAAACTTGAGACTTTTGTTCTGCAACGTTCTGAATTACCATCATTAAGCGTGGTGCCCTGAAACATTGTGAAACTGGCAGGGTGTCTGTAAATGCAAATAGAGCTCTGTACAGAAAAATCAATTTTCCCACCATGAAAGCATTACGTGAAGGAGGCACGATCTAATTACCCCACTGGCAGAATTTTTTCTTGTGTGAAGAAAAATAACTCCTGATCACTGAATCTGGCACATCATGACCTGCTGAAGGCAGTGTTTTCTGAACTTTGATTTTGGACGCTTTTCTGCTGATAGGTATGAGCATTATTTAGATACAGTGCACTGTAACAACACCTGTCAACGCACTGCATCAATCATAGTTTATCTGTTATATACCTGATTGGTATGACTAGTTTACAATGTATACTGTCTATTGCAATTGGTATGAAACCTCTTCACTGATATGTGCAGTAATTTACAGTACAATGAATGTAAATGACCCTTGTAGTCTGTAGTAGTAGTCCCTACTTCCTGTGTGTGTCAGGTTACTGATAATTGATCAGCAGTATGACATTTTGTTTGGGTTGTTGATCAGCAGAGAACTGAGAGTAAAACAGTGGTGCAGCTGCTCTGTGCCAGCCAGCTTGTTGTTTCTTACCGAATCATACTCCATGACTGGGAGCTTATTTGAGTCCCAGCTGAGAACGTCCATCCTTGAAATTCTTGAAACTAAGCTTTCTAACAAGTTGGTGAAAAATGACACTGCTTTCCAAATCAGCATTATGTTAGTGTCCATGAAATCCAGACAGGGTTAGCCCAGTGAGGACTGAAGTTCCATTCAATGCAAACATATTCCATTGTGCACTACAACTTTGCAGGTGTCATTCAAAGGAAAAAAAAATACCAGTTTCTGTCAATCACATTCTTTTCAGACTTTTCATCTCTAGTGGAATCACATTTTTCTTCATTGCGTCACACAGGCAATATCTGCTGTTTGTGAAGCCATATTGTTACTGGATTATAAAGCAAAATGTGATCAGATGACTCTGCAGCACAGATGTGAAATATATCATGTCTGACTTTGTGTTGAAATGATCAGATCTGACATTGTGATTAGTTAGACGAGTCTTCTGTAGTCTCTTTGTGATTTACATACCATATGATGGCTGGACAAAGGTTTTGCCTTGTAGACTTTTAACTCTCAGTAAATAAACTATGAGCGAACAACGAGAAAAGTAGGCATTGGGATTAGTCAATGGATGAAATTCAAACGATTGATAGAAGATGAGAATCACAAACAAATGTAACTCTCTTTTATTAAGGTTGACATTCTTCAGGCACATGAGATGCCTTCTGGCAGCTTAGCACAGCAGATCTTTGAGAGCATCCTCACCAGAAAGATGACAGCACTGGTCAATTGTTCAAATGCTTAAAATGACCTAACTTTACCTTTTCCTTCCAGTCGATCTCTTGGAATCACACTAATAATAACTAATACCGTATGATGAGGTGGATGGTTGGGCGTACAAAGAATGTGACTTTGACTCCACAAACTGCCATCTAAGCCCCATCTCCTGCCAATGATCTTTCCCTGTCTAACCTTAACCATGACCACAATCATTCTCTAACCATTACCAAGTAGTTTTTGTTGGCTAAACATACCCAGACCTGGCAAATGGCAAATCAGAAAATGTGAATATGATTCATTTTTATAACAGTCATATGGCTCTTGTTGGATATTAGCTGTGATAAAGATTTACAGTTGTGTTAACACTGAGGCTTACGGTGCGGCTAATAGAGTGCTGCAGGAATGAGTCCTAAAACCCTGAAATGAGTTAGTATTTTTGCACTTCTGGTTCCCTCGTCTGGAAATCAGTGGGTTTCTTGAATAGGTTTTTGGTGCGATGCCTGAAGGTCTGTGGTTAACACAAGCTTAAGAGATTTTCACATTTTGTTCTACAACATAAAATACATCAGTAAATACCCCACTCTGGAATTCTTAAGCTTTTACGTGTCTTAAAAAAGGCGGTTGCTAACAAGTGGCTAAATGAGAATACAGAGGTTGTCAGAGACATTAAACGTCATCACGCCGAACACAGAAACTCGTCTACTCACTTGTCCACCTTTACAGCCTCTCTGGGTTTATACTCACGCTCTTGCAAACTATTCTAACTCAAACTTACCCAAAGGCTTTTGTAGAAGAGGTAAGCATGCAATATCAAATTACAAGTTGGAAGCTTAGTGGTGGTGACATTGAAGTCATGCGACCGTGCTGTAGTTCGTTTGTAGCCTAACGTTAGCTTTTTACTTCTGGCGACTGCATTTACGCTTCAAAAATCATAAAAGCGGTGCTCATTTGTGAAGATTATCTTGTTGAACAAAATGTAAGTATCATATACTTTAGTTTGCCACAGAGCTTATTTTCTGCAATAATCCAAAATCCAATGGAAAAATCCCATTGGCTTTTTGTTGAGGGAATCACCAGGGGATGCTAACTTCCAGGTTGACCTACAAAAAAACATCATACCTCCAGCACTCTATGGAGGCAGCTAAAAAGATGAAGATAACAGAAGGTGAGAAGTAGGTGTCACTGTACCAAAGGTACAGAAAACCTCAGGTAGAAATGAAAAATGATAACCTAAGCAAGGATTTTTACAAGTATCCCTTTATAATTGTCACATTACTCTTCACCAAGGACAAGTGCTACTCTGCAAGCAACAAAGCAGAAAATCACCAGGAAAAGATACACAGACAGTGAAAGGCACAGAGACATTATGACTTCTGCAAGATAAGCCAGAGAACCAATGCTCAAAAATGGATGGGAGCAAAAAGCAACATCATCCGGGACAAAGTGGAGTCCTCTCTCAGGTATACAAATACACCAGATGTTTGAGATTTAATGGAAACTCATGAAAGAAGCATGTGAGACGCAAACAACCCAACACTTTAATGCAGACAGCAGATAGAATAACAAGTCTTACAAAGCTGAGGAAGTGTTGAGTGATGACAGAGCAGTTATAACACACTTAACTAATTGAGTAGTATTTGGGGTACCAGTCTTCTCTACCTGCTTAAAACAGACAGACATGAAATTTCAATTCAACTGTAGAAATAGAAGAGAGATTGAAATTTAATATCTGGACCTGGAAAACACATTTGGTTCACACAATCCAGTGGCCCGCAATTGATTTCCTTGGAGTAAAAATCTAGTTAAAGTCTATTTCCAAAACATACAGATATGCTTCACAGCTATCACCACAGCATGGCAGCACCTGGAAATTGGTATCATGGCAGGGCGCACATCTCCCCTCTAGCATTCACTATTGCAATGGAGGAAATCATTAGGGCATCAAAATGGGTTGTGGGTGGAGAAAGGCAGCAGGGAGGAATTTACCCTCCCACCCATCAGGGCATGTTAAAATAACATCATACAACCATTGCTACAATAGCAGCCTGCTATAAAAAAAAAACCTCTTGCCAAGTTTAAAGATGAACTTAAAATGGGGTTGAACTGAAGCCATAAAATCAACAACATCTCAATTGTCACAGAGGAAAGTGTCACAAAGTAATTCGAACAATGTAATCCTGTAAAAAAAATAGTAATCCTCTTAGAAAAAGAGCAAAATTAAGACAGAATGATCACAGGCTGATGGGATAAAGGGCCTCACCCCTTTTGATGGTTTCTTCAAAGGCAGCCAAGCCTTCTTTTGTCTGACTTTTTCTCATAAAACTGGTTTATCTCTGGTAAATATCCAAACACAAGGTACGCTTACTTAGCCTTTACCAGAGCTTTTCACTGTGTTCCACAAACTTCATTGGCAACTGAAACTTGCTCAGGTATCATAACAAGTGGTCATCTATGATACGCATATCAAGAAGGCTGTGGGATATGACTGAAAGCTCTGGGAATACTAAAAAAGTGGACCTTCTGATTGAATATTTGCCACAGATTTGTGTCCCCATGGTTGACAATGAATCTCCATTCTCACACTGGTGTAACCCTTGCATCCTTCCCACAATCCACTGTGCACTCGTTAGGTATTTAATTGTGTGTGAGTGTTTCAGTGATCTTCATCCACTCATAAAGTGGGAAATATGTGACTAGGTATGTACTGAAGTAAAATATCACAACTCATGTTGTGACTTCAGGTACTCTATGAGTACCTCAAAGTGTTGACTATTTAAAGGCAACTGCCTGGTGAAAATATTTCACTTCCCAAGATGACATGAGCCACCTGAAAGCACCATTAGTTTAGGTCTCTGTGAGGCTAACCTTCTAGCCTCTTTGGCCTTTGAAGAATGCAGACCCTGAAATGGGACACAGCCATAGACAACAATATAACACTTCATCATAAACTATACAGGCTCCCTGCCCATGTTGAATTATGTTTAGTTATATTATTAAAGCTGTGCCAATCAATACTTTTGACAACAACAATGAGTCAAATGAATACGTGGTCACTTGTAGTGACAAACCCAAGGGGAATTATCACTAACTCAGCTCGTCTGAACCCTTTAGCCTCTTGTAGCTCATTGTTTTGGTTTTACAGCATGGAAACTCCACTCAACTCGTTTTCAGCAGCAAGCAGCTGTTTTCAGCAAAAAGCTCCATAAACTGACAGACAGACAAAGTTAGCAACTAGCTGGTGAACATATTTGGGCATTAAGCTGCTAAAGAGTGAGATATTTTTCTCAAGAATTGGGGGACAGAGATAGAAGGAGAGTATTGGGATGAGATATTGGACTTACATACCCAGAAACACAACCTCAAATTAATGTTAATGTTGCTCCTTGTATGCAGGATGTGTAATACATAATAGTTTGCTAACAAATTAGCCACAACAACTTTAGAAGGTGATAATTTGTCAGCTCTTATATTTTACAGCTTGTAAAATTTAGTTTATGGGGCTTTAAGTAGACTTCTTTGTGGCAAACTTTGACATAGTTACTAGCCTTTTCTTGCATGTCATGACCAAGTTACTGCAGGCCACACTAATATGCAAAGCCAACAGCAAATCAACAGTCATCCCACATATCATTGAAAAGCCAATTTTAGATAAACAGGAAGATGCCGGTCTGAACTTAAAGAAATCATTGTTATTCAAATGAATGACATTGCATGCTGTACATTTACATATTATTACTTGAAATAGCACGTGGGATACTGCATTTGTGCATTTCAGAAATTACTTAAACTCATGCTTTCTTGGTTTAAAAGTGCTGAATCACACATGAACATGAAAAGCCCTTTTCATCAGCCCCTTACCCACTGCTAGTGCTATCTTCTAAACCCCAGGGCCACAAATGGAGCTTTAATGTAGCTGCCAGCTGAGCCACTTCAACACCAGCACACAGCCCGAGAGCGCTCCAAACCTCCACCACGGAGAGAGAATGTATCTCTTCTATCCTTCATATGGGGTCCAGTGTGTGCAGCTGGGGTATTGTGAACGCTGAACATTATGAACTTTTCATGGGCCACGAGATGACAGAGCAATCTGCTGAGTCTGCAGCACACCGATCACAGCAGGGAGAGCAAAACTCCTTTGGTGTTGACACGCAGCAGCCACCATTGCCCACAGCTAATGTCACACAACTGCTACAAGGGAAGGAGGATTTTTCACTAGCGCACACTCTCCACTCTCTGTCAGAACTATGTCCCAAGGCTAAAGATGAAATGGTGTTCACAACGTCAGCCAATATCAACAAGAAAACACACACACACACACACTTGTGTGCTGGTTGCCATCATCCTCTCAAACTGTTCTTGAGGGTGATCAGAATGAATTTGCATATATTCTTAAATGTAAGCGCTGAACTCTAATTATGTGAAGCCCTGAGTGTGTGCGATAGACTGTGCCCATAATTGTTTGTGTATGGGAAGAGGGGGAATGTTTTCAGCAGCAACGAAAGGGGAGGCGCCCTCGCTGAATGCAGCCCCTCTAGCAGCTGTCTAACACAGCTGTGGCAATTCATAAAAGATACACTGGCGCACACACATCATGATAAACACACACACACACACACACACACACACACAGTGTTAAATCTAAGAAGGCCTCCTGGGGATGACATCTTCATCCTCATGTTTCCGTGACACAGGCGATGATAATTAGACTAATTCAAAGTCTCCTCAGAGCGAGGGACGGAGATGTGGCGAAGGCAGGCAGACGCCCCTGAAAGCATCGCAGCAAGGTAGACACACACTCACAGGGTTGACAGGGAGTTCATCCAGCTAACTGCCATATTGTAGCATAACATTACTGCACCAGGAGATCCATACCTTGTGGCAAACAGAACTGGGGAGTAACCAGGGGCTGAAATGGGATTGGGTAGGTACGGCAGGGGGCTTCTTGACCATGACCAGACGAGAAGGCTGGAGGGTGAGGGAATGGACGACTGACCTCTGCAGAGCTGCAGCTCGGCCTCACTGAACTCTAGTCATAGTTTCTGAAACTCAAAGTGATGTACCAGATATAGCTTCAGTACACTGTAGATTGTTTTCCATCACTTCAGGAGTCAAAACTAATTAGTGTCTGTGCTTTTGTTGGTGTGTTGTAATATATTGTAAATTCTATAGTGAAAGCATCTTTTATGGCTTTAAAAATGCTTAATGAGCCTTAAAGAACTTTAACAGTAGTGGGGCTGCACATATATAATTTGTCATGAGGATGGCACCACAGGAAAGGTCCTGGGGTCATTACAATGAAAAGTGTTTATCCCCTTGGGAACATTAATGTTTTCTGCAAACTTCATCACTCATTTCAATTATGAGACAACTGGTGAGCAAAGCTGAACTTTTGACATAATGCCCTGTTCACACATGCAAACTCAAAAACTGAAGACATGACAGGATACCATTTACTGTTAACAAACCTTTTTAAAAATGCTGGCACCGCCCACCACTACTCAGAGACTCAGTGGCGAGTGAGAGGTACGTGGTGCCCACGACATGGGAAGTTGAGAAACGTTCAGCTTTAAGCAAATATTCTGACATGCGGAAGCTACAGCCTACATCCATTTGCCACTCGTTTTGATTCTCTCATGAAACTGAAGCACATAGTTGTTTTCTACTCCACTCAGCTACATGAAAAAACAAAAAAAGGAAAAGCTGATCGTCACAGTCAGTTCTCTACGATATAACTTGTAAGCTCTACCGGGGTTTGAACAGATCACTCGGGAAGTGAACAGCTTTACCATGAGCCAGCGTAGTGGTAGCGTGAGCTGCTGCCCAGTATTCCTAGAAATGATGTCCAAATTGGACAATTCTGCACGTTATGATTTATGTCCAGTACGTTCAGTGCCAATGCAGGAAGTAGTGTACCCTTTATGTATGTAATGCTTCCTGTTACCCTAACATTAACCACCTTAACCAAACAGTTGCTAGATGTACAGATATTGTAGAAAGCGAGAATTTAAAAAAATATTGGCATTGGATGTGAAAAGCCTTTGTCATAAACCTAATTCAGGTTTTTGATGGTTGTAAGCTGAATACGTAACTTATGTGCTGAGTGCAAACATGTCCAAAAGTTTCAGGCCCCCAGGCCCCCCGCTTCACCCATTTCCCACAATTCTGTGATATTTATATAAGAAAATTCACACATTTAGAACATAGTTTTGAGGACTACATTGATCATTTGAATTCACATTTAAAGGAATAGTCTGATTTCTCTGAGATAGTGGCTGCCCCTCCACTTCATTTTGTTTTGGTCAGTTGCTTACTGTTCACTATTTTACAAGATAAAACAAGCAACTTCTTCCAAAACTTGTCCGCCTGTGTCTTAATCTAATTATGATGGGAGTATTGCTCTCCATGTAACCTGCAAACTCACAAGAGGTGAAAAAGGTGACATGTTTGTAAACTGAACCCCTGTAGGGGGGTCTGGGGTCATCCTCCCCCAGAAGATTTTTTGGGGGGATTTTAACATGTAAACGAAGCATTCTGGTGCACTCTGAGAAGAAAATAAAGGGAAAAGATGACATTTACTTAAGGCAAAAAACACATTTATTGAAACCAGTGCTTTTTCCGAATTGAGTTTATTTCTTTGTTAACTTTAGCTGACGTGCTAACAAGCTGGCAAGCTTTCCATTATAAATAGGTTGGGAAAGATTTGATGGGGTAACATTAAGAAAAATTTATCATGATACACCAACTTGATTTGGCAAGTTAACGTTACTTTAGCAACTAGTTACCTAACGTTAATGGCCGGGCCACACAGCCAACCTGAGCAGCGCGACGGCTGCCTCACCGAACTGCTGCGTCTGGCAGGCGGGTGGAGTCCACACAGGGAGCATTCCTGCTGCAGCGCTGCTGCTGCCACCTCCATCTTTCTACATGAGTTTGCCTTTGATAATGGCCATCAATAATAGAATGTTTCATTTCATTATACATTTCATTTATATTTAGTTTAGACAGGAAAAGGTTAAGAAGCTTGTGCTCAATTGTAACTGGGGAGTTAAAAAAAAGTTTTTTTCGATTTGTTTTACGTCCTTGACATATTCTACAGATATCAGTAGTCAATATGATTATCAACAAATCATTATCACTGTGTATTTTTGCTGAGAAAAAGGGACTAGTTTGCAGGTATGTAGCTGGATTGTTATAACTGTCTATGTGCTCTATTAAATTGCGTTATAGTTCACATTCCACTTTCTCACCTGATCATCTGTATCTCCAGAGCCTGTCCCTGTCTGGCCACGGCTTCCAGCATGTCTCTCTGTGCTGCCTGCAGTGTGACCACGTATCATTCTCTTATCTAAAGAACAATGGCTGATGACCTTGATGACCATTTTAATTTGATACACTGAATATTCTGCTTGTATTACTAGTTTTATTTGCTTTAATGTAATCCTGCTGTTTAGCTATACAGTAAGAGTATAAAGAACACTGTACAGTAGTAACAGTCACCTGAAACGTTAGCTGTTGTCTTATCTACCAAGCTAACGTTACCTGTTTTGGAAGCTAGTAACTTACTGTCTGAATAAAAACTTGTATGTCCGGCTGCGTTTCCTGCTTTCTGAGCTTTTTAGGTAACGTTACTTCCTCCATCTGCTCACCTCCACTGACTGAGCAAACCAAAAAACCCGTCAGATTAGCATCACAGCACAGAAAGACTTAATGTGATCTGATTCTGAGCTTCATTAGCAAACACTGATAGCAACAACAACGGTGTCAATCAAACAACCGCGAGTTGTGTGTGCTGGCATGGGAGCAACCAAGTGGACAAGGCGGGGTCACACACTTGTGTTTAACTTAACAAATCAAAAGAAATTGAAAAGAAATTGAAAATACCAAGAAACAGATCTGTTGACAGGGTTCATAAAAGGAAGACATATTTATCATATTTTCTGCTGTATATTGGGGGGGACAGATTGGTAGTTTCTCAGTATTGGGGATTGAACTTGTAGAAAATTTTGCCCAATAGTGATGTCAGAGGAAAGGTCAGGGGTCACTGAGTCAGTAAAAACATCATGGAAACATGATTATTCCCTGCACACTTCATGGCAAACTAAGCAGTAGACTAAGGTGGTCAACAGATCAACCTACATTGCCATTCTTATTAAAAAAACGTTTTTTTTTATTTGGAGTGAATACAGTGTATAGATGGACAGGTACAAAGAATCCTTTTCAAAGTCATGTAACTGCTTCCATGCAAGAGACAAAGGAAGGATATAAAGCTCAGTGTTGTGGAAGGATACAGGGAGCTCAACACTAACATACAGCAAGTACGGCTTGAGGTGTGTTGTTGCTTCATCTATTGGAACATAATGTAACTGAAGCCTCTTCTAATGGGACATTGCACTTGTCTAAACAGCCCTGCTGAGACTCATAACCCTCTACTATGCATGTCTGTCACAAGCCTAGTCTGCTGCAGCGTTGTTGTTGTTGCATTGAGCTTCAGAGCTCATTTAATTGTAAGTGTCAAATTTAATTTATTTTATCTGTTTAACACTCTGCTACTTTTTACATTTGTTCTTTTTTGAATTTTTAACCTCTTGAGACTCTTGATTCACTGTTTTTGAAGACAGTTTCCAACATTCAGCACTCAACCATTGTAACTATCACTTCTCATGCTACAGCTCTCATTCTGTTAGGTTTCGCTCATTCAGTATTGGAGGTGGAAATACAAAATTCAGAAACAAATGTGAACCAGAAACCTTTAATTGTACATGTTTAACCATCAAATGTTTGCAGTGGCATGCTGACAAATTAAAAAACATGCCATGCTGAAAACCCTTCAAGAGGACCCAGACAGAGGACGTCTGACATTGACAGGGTGAGGTAGGTTTCAGTGAGGCTTTACAGACTGAAGAAAAATTCTTCTCTTGCCACACTGGATTAATTTCTCTGGTCAGATACCTGGTAGATAGACATAATTACAAAAACTAAAAAAGGTTATGACTAGCTGTGGTCATGGAGGGACCTCCATCAGATGACATCAGATGACACCTCTGATGTGACTGGACGAAATCCGACTTTCAATAACAGTCTGATATTGTTCCAGTATGCCGGCCTGAACCTGTCTTCTTTGCTGTAATGAAACGCAGACCAATGACAGGATCAGCTGCAGGGTCAAACGAATTCAGGGAATCAAATCCAATAAAAGTTCTGAATTGCACCTGTAACCCACCACCAAGTGTAATACATTTAGGTCAACTGTCATTAGAGCAAGCAAACTCAAGCTGTGGTGCCACACCGTGAAATCCTGTAACCTTTATTTTGCAATCATACATTCTTTTTCTGCTAGGAAAGAATAATGGTTTTTGATTAGCACATTACTATTTAAAGAAATAGCTCAACATGTTGGAAATATATTTCTTTTCTTTTCTTTCCAAGACTCAGAAGAGCAATATCAATCTCATGTCTGTGTGTTAAGAAGTAAATTAAAGCTGTCTAATTTATGCAATGTATATTGTTTGTTTAGCCCATATGAACAGTGTAATCTATTGGAACTATTTCTTGACAAAGAAAGAGCCAGACAGAGCCAGGCTAGCTGTTTCCAGTCTTTCCGTTAAGCTAGGCTAACTGTGTCCTGGCTCCAGCTCCATGCTTAACGTGCTAACATGAGATTTGATATTGACTTTCTCATTTCTCTCTCAGCAAGAAAGCAAATTTCCTAGCCTGTTGAACTATTGTTGAACTATTGCTTTAAATTAATGTCAGTAACGATTTTTAAAATGGCTTAGAATGTGATTTAACTGCTTGCTAAAGTAGAATATGTAGCCCAGCAGTAAAAATAAAATAGAAAAATAACAGCAGTCCACAGACTGACAAAACCTCCTGGGAACAACAAAACTGTACCTTTCCTCAACCAAACAAATAGCTGTCTCACCTTAATGCTAGGCCTCTGGATACTCCTCCTTTTCTTCGTGGCTGTGGCAATGTGGTTGCCATTCATGTGAATAGGGGACGAGCGGAGGGCTTGTCATTCACCTTGGCTGGAGCCAGTGTTTAGGGCGACCGATAGCCATAATCATACCAATCCACCCCCCCACCCCCCCACACACACCCCACCCCACTGCCTGGGATCGCTGCAGCCAAGGGCACAGATTACCACAAAAAACCAATTTGGAGGGACCGGAGCGTGCTGCATCCATTGGAGTCAGAGCGGATATGAGAGGCAGGTTCTTTGTTCTCCCTGATATTTATCTGTCCGAGGCCAAGCAGGAGAGGAGATGTCGCTCCAAAGAGAGGTCTCCCAGGTCAGCGGCCTGGTATTAAACTGATCTTTGCATGTATCCCAGGGAGATAACACCACACATCACAGATCGGCTCACAGGGACAATCTGAGAGAAAGTGGCACCCAGATGCATATGGAACGGGTTCTAAATCAGGGATGTAGCCAAGGATAAACCCGTCTAAAGTCAGTTTGGTCTGGGTTTAGCCTTCTTTTTGGGCTGACATAAATCTTTATTATGAGCATTTAAAAGGTAAAATCATATAAGAGTATTTAAAGGACAAAAAAGCATAAATTAGTGTTTGTGATGTGTTTTTAACAACAATTGAATTTTACATCCTCATAATAATTGTCTTGAGTTCATACTTTATCCACCTTTAGTCCACTACATCACTGCTCTTAATTCAACTTAATGCACCAACTAATTACAATTGCTATTTTTTTATTGTTCCCGGTCAAGACAGTGAAATATATATCCTCTGACACCTCCTGTGGGGACAAAATTTAAGCCCCAGCTGCCTTTCACTTTTCATCAGAAAGTTGTCCCTACTAATTGAACTTTAAAAAATATGTTTTCAAAGACTTGTGAGATGTGACTGTATGAAAATGTACACTGGCCAGGCTGTGTGTGAAGTAGATTACCCTTGACTAGCCGCCTGTAAGCCTGGACAGACTGCAGTCCCAGCTTCGCTGGCACCAACGCAGAGAGGGAGCATGTCAGCAGCAAGGTGAAAAAGTAGCAATTACATAAAAGAGAGCAAGAGAGAGCGAGGCTCTCCTTGCTTCTCCCATTCTCTGCCTCCTCCTCTGGGTTAAACCGGCGAGATCAATCCACAGCTGTGAAGTAGGGAGGGCACCTTGAAAATGCTGCTATTTATTTGTTTGAAATGTTCATTTCCTTTCTTGTCCTCTTAAGGCCACCGGGGATTCCGCCATTGATTTCCACTTCAATAACTTGACCTCTGACCCCCGAAAGGGACGTGACGTCCCTTGGCTGGCTACTCACAGCCAGGTGTGGTGAGGGAAATCTCCAAGCCTCTATTTCATGGTCTCACTCATTTACATGATTTAAAGTAAAGACATTTTTTTCCCACTTAGGTTAATTGCAGTCTCTATTTGGGTCCACAACAAGAGAGCAACGGGCAGTCGCAGACTCGCAGCTGTTTCATATTTTTCCAAAAGTTCGAAAGGCCAGCAGCCTCCATTTCAGCTGTGAACCCTGAATCACAGAGAGAGAAAATTGGAACATTTGCATGCATCTTGTAGACGGAGATAATCTCATATCTTTTCTAATGTGCATCTGTTTCAGTCTCCAGTCTCATCTTGGCATACACATGCCATATGTGAGTGCAATATGAGGGGACTTTTGCTGTTTGCAGATGGACTCCCTGTCTGTAATGAAGTCCGGACCACCTGAAGGGATGCTGTCAACCAACGCAGAGTCAGCCACGGGATTCACCCAGCACTGCAAAACAGAGACTGAGCGGTATGGCACATCAATCAATATTGTTCTAATTATGCAGGAAAGCTGCATCTCTGCTGCTATGGGATCACACACTGAACAAAGTAAATCAATTTGCACAAGTTATTGTGTTATCTTTAGGGAACTATGACAGTAGATTTGAATAATAACACAGTGATGACTTAATTTGCATTGTGTTATTCTTTTTACAAAACATTCCCAAAGTGCCTCACAGTCAAGACAACAAAAGACAGAAAAAAAGTTGCACAGGAAAGGAGACAAAGGCCAGAACGATGATGGCTTCTTTACTGAACCCTGGTTAATATTCAGCTTTTACTTAGGTAAAAGTAGCTATACTACAGTATAAAAATAATGTTACAAGTAAAAGTCCTGCATTCTTACTTAAGAAAAAGTACAAAACTATTAGCATCAAAATATACTTAAAGTACCAAAATTAAATGTACTCATTATGCAGAATGACCAATTTCAGAATAATATATATTATATTACTGGATTATAATTAGTGATGCTTTAATGTGTTCATCACTTTAATGTTGCAGCGGGTAAAGGTGGAGCTAATTTAATTTTTTTACTAATTTACTTTATATACCAGCGCTTAACCTATAATAATATATCATAATTTAATAGCTGATTTAAATTTTGTATTAATAATCAAAATCTGCAAAATAACTAGTAACTAAAGCTACCAAATAAATATAGTGGATTAAAAGGAACAACATGAATTATTCGCTACTTAGGTTGTCTTTCTATTTTGTGGTATATGAAGAATGTATGTTTATGTTATGAATATGGTTTGATTATGTTTTGGGCATGTCAGCCCCCTCTCTCTACATATTCCCTGTTGTTTTCCACTGCTTCTTAAGCATTGAATTCAACATTTAAACATCATAATCATACATCATAACTATTTGTTCATGCGTCCAATTAAAGCAGGAAAATGCACTCTGACCTGATCCACAGAGAAAAAAGCAGTTGATATGATATAAATGTATGCACAACAACATTAATCAAATTCAGAATGCATACATTAGAATACATTGTGTCCATGTTCGAGAAATGATTTAATCTTTGACACTTCTCTATTTAGTCACATGTGATGTTTCACTTTATGATGAGATTAATATGAGTCTCTTTTCCCTCGTTCTTTCTCACTCTTCACCCATGTGATGAACCAGGCCTGAATGTGGCGGATGCAACCCAGGTATCATAACTGTAACTGGGCCACGCTTCCCTGTTGTCGTATATATATATATAAAATAAAAATTCCCCACTCGCCCCTGTGGGCGGTCTATTCCTCCTTCAAGCTCGGGTCCTCTACCAGAGGCCTGGGAGCTTGAGGGTCCTGCACAGTATCTTAGCTGTTCCTAGTACTGCACCCTTCTGGACAGAGATCTCGGACGTTGTTCCTGGAATCTGCTGGAGCCACTCTCCCAGTTTGGGGGTCACAGCCCCGAGTGTTCCGATTACCACGGGGACCACTGTTGCCTTCACTTTCCACATCTTTTCTAGCTCCTCTTTCAGCCCTTGGTATTTCTCGAGCTTCTCGTATTCCTTCTTCCTGATGTTGCCGTCGCTTGGGATTGCTACGTCTAACTTCTGTTGTTTGTCCACCACTACTATGTCCGGTTGATTCGCCATCACCAGTTTGTCAGTCTGTATCTGGAAATCCCACAGGATCTTAGCTTGGTCATTCTCAACCACCTTCGGAGGTGTGTCCCATCTTGACCATGGGACTTCCAGCCCATACTCGGCACAGATGTTCCTGTACACTATGCCAGCTACTTGGTTATGGCGTTCCATGTACGCCCTGCCTGCTTGCATCTTACACCCCGCTGTTATGTGCTGGATTGTCTCAGGGGCCTCTTTGCACAGTCTGCACCTGGCGTCCTGCCTGGTGTGGTAGATCCCGGCCTCTATCGATCTTGTGCTCAGAGCCTGTTCCTGTGCTGCCATGATTAGTGAGAAGTGTTCTCTTTCCTCATGCTCTCTCTCTCCCGCTCCCCCCCTCCCCCTTCAACCCAACCAGTCGAGGCAGATGACCGCCCACCTTGAGCCTGGTTCTGCTCAAGGTTTCTACCTGTTAAAAGGGAGTTTTTCCTTGCCACTGTCGCATAGTGCTTGCTCATGGTGGGAACTGTTGGGTCTCTGTAAATATAAAGAGTCGGTCTAGACTTGCTCTATTCGAAAAAGTGCCCTGAGATAACTTTGTTATGATATGGCGCTATATAAATAAAACTGAATTGAATTGAATTGAATTAGTGCCTCTGTGCTGTCTTTCAGTCCAGCCTTTTCCAGCCACTGGTAGGATTTCTCGATATCAGCCACTTCTTCTATCTGCCGGTGGTACATACCGTGCAGGGGTTTGTCCTCCCATTATGGTTCCACCTTCTCTCCTTCCTCATCCGGCTTCTGCTGCCTGAGGTACTCACTATGCATCTCATCACTTGGGGCCATCTTCCTGATGTACTCATGGATCTTTGTGGTTTCATCCTGGATAGTGGTTCTGACGCTCACTAGTCCTCGGCCTCCTTCCTTCCGCTTAGTGTACAGTCTCAGGGTGCTGGACTTGGGGTGAAATCCTCCATGCATTGTGAGGAGCTTCCTGGTCTTTATATCAGTGGTATCGATCTCCTCTTTTGGCCAGCTTATTATGCCAAGCGGGGTATCTGATGACGGGCAGGGCGTAGGTGTTGATAGCTCGGACCTTGTTCTTCCCATTCAGCTGACTCTTCAGGACTTGCCTTACTCTGTGGAGGTATTTGGCTGTGGCTGACCTTCTTGTGGCCTCTTCATGGTTGCCATTTGCTTGCGGGATCCCAAGGTACTTGTAGCTGTCCTCCACATCTGCTATGTTGCCTTCTGGTAGTCTGATCCCTTCAGTTCTGACTACCTTCCCTCTCTTGGAGACCATCCGGCCACACTTGTCTAGTCCGAATGACATTCCAATGTCGTCACTGTAGATCCTGGTGGTGTGGATTAGTGAGTCGATGTCTCGCTCACTCCTGGCATATAGCTTGATGTCATCCATGTAAAGAAGGTGACTGATGTTTGCTCCATTCCGTAGCCGGTATCCGTAGCCACTCTTCGCGATGATCTTGCTGAGAGGGTTCAGGCCTATGCAGAACAGCAGTGGGGATAGTGCATCACCTTGGTATATGCCGCACTTGATGGTCACTTGTGCAATTGGCTTTGAGTTGTCTTCCACAGCCCCATTGAGTTCTTGATGAAGGTTCTTATTGTCCTGTTGATGTTGTACATTTCCAAGCATTCCAGTATCCATGTGTGTGGCATTGAGTCGTAGGCTTTCTTGTAATCAATCCAGGCAGTGCACAGATTGGTCTGTCTGGTCTTACAGTCTCGAGTGACTGCTCTGTCTACCAGCAGCTGGTGCTTGGCTCCCCTGGTATCGCTACCAATTCCTTTCTGGGCCCTGCTCATGTATTGGGCCATGTGCCTATTCATCTTAGCCGCTACGATGCCTGACAGGAGCTTCCATGTTGTACAGAGGCAGGTTATTGGCCGGTAGTTGGATGGAATTGCGCCCTTCTGGGGGTCCTTCATGATCAGGACCCTTGGGTTAACCACTCTGGGTGGGTCCCATCCATCAGCAGTTGGTTCATCTGTGCTGCCAGGCGTTCATGGAGTGCAGTTAGTTTCTTGAGCCAGTAGGTGTGGATCATATCCAGGCCTGGTGCTGTCCACCTCTTCATACCTGACACTCTTTCTTGGATGTCTGCCATTGTGATGGTTACTGGCTCTTGTTCTGGGAGATTGCTATGGTCTGCTCTTAGATCCACTAGCCATTGAGCATTGGTGTTATGTGATGCCTCCTTCTCCCAGATGCTCTTCCAGTATTGTTCAGTCTCAGCCCTGGGCGGATCTGTTCTTGTGTTATTACCCTGCCACTGAGAGTACACTTTGGAGGGTTCGGTGGAGAACATTCTGTTTATTCTCCTAGCTTCTGCATCTCTGGTGTACCTCTTTAGGCGGGTGGCCAGGGCTGTGAGTCTTTGTTTGGCAGTCTCCAGGGCCTCAGGTATGGGCAGCTTGTTGTACTTCTTAGGCAGCCTTTTCTTCATCCCACCTTTCTGTAGTTCTGATAGCTGGCTCACTTCCCTCCATGTTGCCTTAATCCTGGCCTCCAGCCTCCTTCTCCATGGAGGATACTGCTCCTTATGGCTTTTATTCATCTTGCCAAGCATCTCAAGGATCACTGTTGCTGTGGTGTATGTCAGCTTATTGGTCTCAGTGATGGTCGCAGTAGGGATTGTCTGTAGTGCTGCGTTTACATCTTCTAGTAGACTTTCAGAGGGTACTTCAGTTAGTCTTGCTAATCGGCCACGGGGGTTCCAGGTGTCCAGCTTGGTTATGATCTTCAATCTCAGGTCAGCTGCTCTTGCGTTAAGCCTCTCTGCAGGGCTTGTTATTGGGGCTTGGTACCCAATCTCGGGTGGGGATGATGATGATAATATCTCCCCCCTGACCTGTCGTCCTGGCTCCCCCTTGCCATAGCGTTCTTGTTGTACCTCTTCAATCTCTAGTTGTGAGAGCAGCTTCCGCTTGTGAATGTTGGAACACTGAGCTACTAGTTGTTTCTTAGTTAGTGTAGATGTTGGGTTTCGAAGAATCCATAGGTCCCACATCCTCTGCATATACCCCTGGGGTTCACTGGGGTTACTTGTATAGTAGCATTCCAACAATTCCCTATTCTCTGCTCTTGTCCACGAATGTCTTGTTCCAGTAGCCCACTTCTCATCAGGTTGTCCTGGTTCCCCGACACCTGACGCAGATCTTCTTAACCCGGGTGTGGCTCTTGTATTAGTATCACTCATCATATATATGAGGTAGGCAGGTAGGTGTGTGTATATATATATATATATATATATATATATATATATATATATGTATATATATGTATATATATATGTATATGTATGTATATATATATGTATATGCATGTATATGTATGTATATATATGTATATGTATGTATATATATGTATATATATGTATATATATATGTATATGTATATATATGTATGTATATATGTATATGTATATACATCTCCAACAAGCAGCACCCTTGTGCTTTCCTCTCTCGCAAGCTTTCCCCTGCAGAGCGGAATTATGACGGGAGTTGTTGGCTGTCAAGGTGGCGTTAGAGGAGTGGCGTCATTGGCTGGAGGGGGCAGAGCATCCGTTCTTGGTCTGGACCGACCATAAGAACCTCGAGTACCTGAGAACGGCTAAGAGATTGAACCCTCGACAAGCCAGGTGGACTCTTTTCTTTAACCGTTTTGACTTTGTGCTGTCCTATCGTCCAGGTAACAAGAACCAGAAACCTGATGCCTGAAAGAGTCGGTCTAGACCTGCTCTATTCGAAAAATAACTTTGTTATGATATGGCGCTATATAAATAAAACTGAATTGAATTGAATTGATGCCCTGTCACGCCAGTTTGACTCCTCCTCGGCTCCGGAAGTGCCATCCCTCATCCTGCCACCCTCCTGCCTGGCAGGGGCGGTGACCTGGGGAGTTGAAGAGAGAGTCAAACGGTCTCTCTCCCTTCCAGTGTGTTTACGGCTACCAGCTCCCGGCCTTGGAGGAGGAGGTTAGCGTGCCCTCAGCTCTGGCCCTGGGTCACCGCTGCCATCGGTCCTGGAGTCGGGCCCGGCAAGCCTTTCTTTCCAGTTCTGCCCAGTACAAGAGGGCCACTGACAAGCGGCGCACCCCTGCTCCATCTTATCTAGCTGGTCAGAGGGTGTGGTTATCCACCCGGGACCTCTCCCTCCGGGGAGACTCCCGCAAGCTGGTGTCCCGCTTCATCGGTCCCTTCCCTATCTCCAAAGTGGTCAACCCAGCGGCAATAAGGCTTACTCTCCCAAAGACCATGAGAATCCACCCCACCTTCCATGTGGCCCGGGTCAAGCCGGTCAGGGAGAGCCCCTTGGTGCCTGCATCGCCCCCCCCCCCGAATCATCAATGGAGACCGTCCGTAGACTGCTGGCTGTCCGTCGACGGGGTCGCGGCTGTCAGTACCTGGTGGACTGGGAGGGGTATGGCCCTGAAGAACGGTCCTGGGTCTCGCCCCGGGACATCATGGACCCGGACCTCATTCGCGACTTCCACCGCTGCCATCCTGACCTTCCTTCCTGGGCTGTCCAGTGCCGGCCGTTGAGGGGGGGGACCAGTCATGCTTCGTTTGGAGCACCCCGCCCCTCTGTGCCCTGGAGTAATTACCCTGATGCTTCCCACCTGTGTCTTGTTTGCACCTTTCCCCTCTGTGTATATAGTCTCAGTTCTCCCTAGTGTGTCTGCCAGTTCGTCTTTGTTCTCTCAGCCAAGTGTTCCAGGCCTTTCTTGAATATTTTTCCCTAGTGACCTGTTGGAGTTTTTTTTTTTTAATTGCCTCTCCTAGCCTTCCTCTTGCGAAGCGATTTTTGTTCTGATAAAGCTGCATAGCATCCAGCGTTTTTGTTTACAATAAATTCTCGTTTTTTATCTCCTACGTTTTTGTGGTCTGCTTCTGAGTCCAAGCCTCCACGTTCTTACTTGTGAAAGACGAGTGTCCAGAAGGTCAGCAGAGACAATGTCAAGCTATCAGCCGTGGAATTACATCTGGAAGAGCTTGGCTGTTACAATACACTCTTCCTCCCTTCATTTCTAATTGTCAGTAGCTCTCCAAAATAGGGTGTAATTGTGAGAGAGTGTGTTATTTCATACAGGAGACACCTGCTTTTTCTCTGCACAACACACTGGCTCTTGACTCCCATCCTGACTCCCATCTGGCTTCAGGCTGCGAGCGCTTTACTGAGCAGGAAAAATGTAAAAAAAATAAAATAAAATCCCACTTTCTCTGGGCCTTGCCTCCCCCCTCCAGCACCACAGCCCATCTTGTACCAGAACGTTCTACCTCGTCTAGATCTAGCCTGACCTAGATCCAGTGTGGAAGCTACAGCTATATTTCATTTCTCATCACCCTGTGTTGTCAGTTAATAACCTGCAACCTGGGAGGAAGCATTGCTCCACGGCAGATAGATAGCGCCAAATCACCGTCATGTGTGCTCAATACAGTGCTGGGGATCATTATTTCTGATTGGGCCTTTCAAGTGTTTCACCAGCCAGGAAAAATATCCAGGGAGACTTAATTTCCCCAACGAGATCCGTGTCTCAAACATGAAACGTTTACCTGGACACAAAATCATTTTTATCAGCGAGGCGTCAGGGTGGGGAATAAATGACACGTCTACGACTCGGGGCTGATGCAACAGAGAGTATGATGAAGGGATGATGAGCGGATATTCAAGATGATGGTGGGAGATGATCCGCGGAGAGAAAAGTGACATCCGTAACCTCCATGTGGCGCAGCAGGGGGGTGGAATTCAGCTGGCTCACTGAATAGACAGTTTAATTGCCCAAATAAAAATCACTTAACGCGGCCCTCCACGCCTGTCCTAAAAGGATTGGAAAGGAGAAGTGAGGTAACCCGCCACTTCATTGTACCGACCACGCCTTCAACCTCCGCTCCATCCACCTGCAGTCTAACTACTTGAACGCCATCTGCTTGTTGGCTCGCTGGAGAGGGGTCATAGCCGGGGCATCTGAGCAGCCAATTTCAGCATTTTAAAATCTCTCCAAGTACCAGGGCTCTTTCTCGGTCACATCACACACACACACACACACACACACTGGCAGGGTAACTGAAAACTGCTAATCACCGTAGCAGGGTGCTCACTTTAAGAGCCAGGCAGAGGATGTCTGTCAGTCGGAGGGGCAAGCGGGGGCCGGGGCTCGAAGTCGAGAGGAAATGAGACAGTGAGCCTGCCCCTGTGTTTTTTCCCATCAGCCCCTGTTAAGATTGGCCAGGTTTGAAGGGTCAATCAGCTGTCATCCAATCTTTTCTGAGCCTCTCCTCTTACATTCTGGTGCGTTATGATGGCTGCTGTTTGAAACATGAACACAGAAAATGTTGAGCACATCAAAGACTTCGCTCTCTCCCTCTTTCTCTTCCTATCTATCTCACATCACCTCGCTCTGCCTCTGTGATGTGTGCATGAATGAGTGTATGTGAATGCTGAGTGTGTGTGTGTCTACACACAGATAACTAGAGAGGAGGGCCAGCGGTGTATTGCCCCCGGGGCTCGGACCTGATCAAAGCAGAGTCTGTCAGTTTGCAGGTACACAAACAGCCAGCCTGTACACACACTGCACAGAACAGAGAGGGAGAGAGGGGGAGAGAGACACTGACACCGAGTGGGAGAGGGAGGTTTAGGTAGAGCTGCAGCGATCAGAGAGCATCATTCTGTCTTAAGTCGGGGTTATGTGGAGGTCAGAGAGCCACAGCGTGCATTACTCCTCACTCACCTCAGTATGAAAGAGCAAGTAAGAGCGAAAGTAGCCTGAGTTAAAGGCTGGACTCTTCCAACGAGGAGAAAGTGATGACTGCAACCTGCTGCTTTATTAAAAAAACTACAAGACCTTGTCATATTGGCCTTCAAAATTAGACTAAGGTTTACAGGGGACCTGTCCAGCCTGTCAGGCTTTTGTGGATCACTGCTGAGATGCTGATGTTTCAGATTTGAAGCACAGCTACATATTTTCCTTATCCAGGTACCATCCTTCTGATTAAGGAAACAACATTTTTATTGTGAAATTCATCTAGAGTGTAAAGTATCAAAAAACATGATTTACTCTCACAAACAGGGGGTGACTGCCATTAAAGTCAACACAAACAATACAAATAGAATTTCCTCCTTGTGCTAGTGCTGGAAGCTATACAGATCACATGTTAAAGCAGCACTAAACTATTTTGTCTTTTTTCTTTTTTTGGAGACAAACCTCCACATCACACACGTTTGACATTTTATGTTGACATGGCTAATATGTTAGCAAACAGTTCCAGCAAATGCTGAGCAACATTGGCATTAATTAAGAGTCATGTTTCTGGCCACCTGATAAATGCAAGTCCAATATTCACTCTCCCTTTTGGCTCTGTTTTGGGCTCCACCAACTCCTGAGAAACTTCTCTGGCTCTTTAGCTGCTAAGTGCTCCACTATGCTCCCTAGCTAGCTGCTAACTTTGTCTGTCTGCTGCTTGGTGCTGGGCAGGTAGCGTACAGTGGGAAAACAGCTTTCTGCTGGAGCTGGAAAAACATTGATGTGAGATGGAACCAAAACAGTAAAGTTGTGGGCCATAAAACCAAAACAATGAGCTGAAAGATGCTAAAATGCCTCATAAAGCTGAGGGGAACTACAGAGTCATGATGGTGATAATTCATTTGATTAATTCATTCAAAAACTATTGATTTGTGCAGCTTTAAACTGTTGTTTTGTTGCAGCATAGTTTCTGAACACCAGAAAATGACTCATTACAACATTACATCAGGGGTCTGTTCCAATAAGAATAGATATACATTTATAAAGTAAAAATACATTTTGTTTTCAATAAATCTCAATGTATTTGTAATTTGAGGGTTATTAAAAATGAATACACTTTCAGTTCAGCTTCAAGACATTTTTTTCCTTTGTATATAATATGAAAAAATATATCACTGATTGAGGAAATGTGTTTGTATTTCTTTAGCAATGTATTATTTATTATATTTGAACAAAAGTAGTTGCTTCAGTGGCTTAATGCAGCATTCAGCATTAATTCAGACAGTACATTTTACTAAACGAAATTTTGTATTTGCAGGGAACTTTGTAACTAATCCACAAGAAAAAAAGTTTTCTCTTTTATTTTACATGATCAGTATTGACTCTAACAGAAATGACGTCTGTTATTGTGAAGAAAAAGAATCCAAACAGGAACACATCTGATGTCCCCCATAGGCTCTGTGTTACTTTACACCAGCCTGACATCTCCTAAAAGGATTTGCTTTCATCTGGTGAATTCATATCTTCAGCATTCCTCCCATAATGAATATTAACACATGCCAGAGTGACTGAAATGTTTAGGTTCCCTGTAGCCACCATAAGCTGCTGCTCATATCAGAGCAACTATCCTGGACTGTGATACGTAGTATGGTAGTGTTCATCATGGATCATGGTTGGATGAACTTCAAATAAAAATGATTTTATCTTAATAAAACCCATAGCCAGTGCTGCACTCTGGCACACTGTATGTGCAGTTCATCTCTCTCCCACCCTTTCCTTTTTTCTGTATCTGGCCACTATCCCATCACAGACTTAGAGAAACAACCATCAGCTCCAATGTCATTGCAAACGTGTCTTCTGCAGCAAGGCCGGCACATCAATACTCTCAAAATGACATGCGCCGACTTTGCTCAGAGTCTCAAATGTAGCATTACATTCGGAGCGAGGCTAAAAGGTTGTTTAGATGAATTAAAGCATCAAGCATTCCTGACACGTAGCTGACGGCTGTGTGTCTCTCGGAAAAAAGAAAAGGAGAAAAAAAACAAGTTAGGGGGAAAAATAGAGCACATCAATTGGTCAGGAAAATGAGAAAGTTTGTCCCTGACGCCCCTGTCAGAATGAACGATTAAGATATCTAATATGATGTTTAAAGCTGTGGGGCAGGCGAACTGATAACGGCTCGATAAGGCCTCTCCCCTCGCTCATCCTCGCACGCTAATTAGCTTCTTGGTTTTTTTTTTTTTTGGAGGGGGGTATCTATTTAAAAAGCTATGGAGGAAGAGAAGAGAGGCACCTGCATCAATCATAATTATTTTACTCATACTAAAATTAACCAAAGAGAGGAGGAACACAGTCTCCTTCAGAAATGCGGGAAGAATAAAGGGAGGCTGGTGTGAAGGAAAGTGTGTGTTAGTGTGTGTGATTGAGAGAAAGAGGGATGAGGTGAATCGATAAATATCACTCCGGCTGATTGGACCTAATTAGAGACATAGAGAGGCATTCTGGACGAGACTGGCTGGAATTGAGTTGGCCAAGTTGTCAGAGCCAATTAGGCCACTGTATTATTGCAGCAGAGAGAAAACACACAGATTAGATTAAGTTTGGCGTCTGTGTGTGTGTGTGTGTGTGTGTGTGTGTGTGTGTGTGTGTGCGTGCATATCAGAATAATGATGCTTCCAGGGAAAACATGGCCAGGTGAGTGTAACCGTTCTCCTGTGGTGTGATAAACTGTGATACAGCAACAATGATAATCACTCACAGCTTATCGTACGAACACGGGCACACATCACGCACACTGACAAACACTCTCTATCACACAACACTCCAGCTGTCAGCTGCTGGGCGTGCAGCTGTGGAGATCTCCCAAACACACTTTTAACTGGATCTCTGACTTATCGTGGGTTCAACTGTATTTCTGTGTGTGTGTGCGCATCTGTGCATGAATGCATGCCAAAGTTTGATTCTGGTGATTGCGGCTGGAAGCAATCACTTGTGTGTAGTTAATATAATGATGGAGTCCTCTGAGTCAGCACTAATGCGACAACAAACCTGAAGGAAGAAATGAAAAGCAGTCCTGAGATCAGCCAACTTCACAGTGGAAGCATCACTCAGAGTTTGGCAGCAGGTAACAGCTGCACAAGAAAACAGGCCTTTGTTTTCAGTCTGTGTTTTAGCTGGAATAGAGAAAGACCTTTCTGTGGTCCAGCATGACAAGTGGAGGCAAATTTAGATAATTATTCCCAAATCTTCAGGCTATTTTGGATTGTATAGGTGCAGCGAAGCATGGTAAGCACAGCTCTGCCTTCAGCCATGTAGAAAAAAAATGAATTAGATATCAGGAAAGTCTCAAAGCAGAAACAGTACGAATTTTCAGTGCTGTCATCTCAATGGAAAGACTTCAAAGATCAGCAAGACAACGGAGCAGATGCAGAGATGGCTTTATTTGTGATGCTGCCCAAGGCAATGCAGCCACAAGCAGCACTGACACATCACAGTTTGAACAGTGGAAGTTTGGAGGACTTTATTACTTTACACTCTGAATCCTCTAATTGTTTGTTTCTCAGTGGCTGACGGGAGAGGAGATGGTGAAAGACATCAGGTTTTACTGTCACTGTTGAGGCCAGGTTCCTCTGCAGTTTGGTTTCAAGGCGCTTTAATACGATTTTTCACCTTGGATTCTCCTTAACAACTAGTGGTAGTGCGAGATGCTCTGTTGAAACAATGCTTTATGAATGTATGAATAAAATCTAAAATTATATATTTAAAAATCTGAACTGTCTACATTAAGAGAAGAGCGGGCTGACCAAAGCCAGAGGAGGCCAGACTGGTACCTTCACCGCCAAACTCACACGAGGGTGTCACTACAATATGACGGCTACACAGCAATATTTAGCTAAAGATTGCTAACATTAGCTAACATTAGCCACCATAAGGCTGTAGCAAGGTAACCCCTGAGTTTATTGAATTGAGCAAGGGTATGTTTTATTGCTTATGAATTACATTTTCATTTGTGAGAAGAAGAAAAAGTTACAGTCTAACTTTAAAGTGACAGGAAAAGAATTTAAGGGAATTTGAGGCAGAAACTACTCAGCAGGTAGCCACAGGCACGATAAACTGTGCACATGAAACACAAACATGCACAATAAAACCAGAGGGCTTCATGAAACCTGATTTTTTTTTCAATGTGTGGTCTTCTACTAGCAGACACTCACTGTACGCAGACGTTTGGACTGAGGAGAAGCTCCAGACGTTGCTGTTTCTCTTAGCAAGTCTACGATCAAAGGGGATTGATTCCTCTGACCTTGTTCGAATCAAAGGCGGCAGGGTGCGATGGTCCCGTGCAGCTCTGCCTCACACTCCCATTCACATGAGGCTTCATATACAACCCCAGCTGTGGTAATGATGATGAGGAATCAATAGGTGATTATGAGACTTTAAGCCACATTGTTAGGAGATGGAATGGAGTAATGCAGAGAGAAGATTGGGATGGAGCAAGACCTGGAAATATAGGCAAGACACACACAGAAACAGCCATGCACAGAAACAACTAACACCAAATCGTGCACATGAGCAGGGACATAGCCCATGCAAACACATACACACAAAATGCCATGCAAATGCCTGCTAATATTCACAAAAGCACACGCACACACATCGACAAATGATAACTTGTCACTGTGACTCTCCGTGTTCTGTAACTCCATTACTAATGACTGGCCCAGCAGAAACGCTTGCAACCAAATCCCTTTATTTTTATTAAAGCGCATTTATTTAGGACCTGAACTAATCTTTGTAAATTCTAAAAAAAAAATGTTCACTTTTAATTATTGTGAAACCTATTAATACTCCATATTAATATGCAGAGAGCTTTCTGGATTCAGTATACATCACTGAAAGTAATTATGGATGAGAGCTTTTTTTGCTTAACAGCTCAAACCTTCCGTGTGTGGTGCAGTAGGAAGACAAACACTGCCCTCTTCAGCCCATCAGCAGCAGCTCGCAGGGAGCTGGCACCGAGCCCACTGGCATTTTCCCTCCACAATAATCCATGTGAACATCTCAATATGGCTTGGCTCTCTCTGTGTCTGTCCCTCCGTCTGTCTCTGTGTCCCTCACACTCCCTCCTTCCTCTGTGATGCATTCAAATGTTTCCTTTTTATCTTGTCATCTCAACACAAATATCTCCCCAACACATCTGAGCAGTCTGAAATGGCAGAAAATGTCTTCAAATGAGGCCGATTTCCTTCTGTTTGAGGGGAGGAAGATTTTTTTTTCTTTTAAGTTAAAGTTAAGACGGGGGTGAAACTTCTCAAAGGATAAACAGAGAGGAGAGCAGAATGGAAAGTCATAGTGCAGTTCTGAAGGTCATGCGTGGTTAATGTGTTTAGACTCTTAATTTCAGTCCTTTGCCAGACCCCACTAACACAGGCCTACACCACTTATTCTGGGAATGATCAAGGGCAGAGACACACACTCGTGCCCACACTCTCCCACGTTCCTCTTTTTGGGAAATGAACAGAGGCACTGAGAGTCAGTCCTTGAAATAAAGCATTTTCTAAGAGGTAAGTGTTTTTTTCAGTAGTTCCACAGCACTGTTCATTACCCTCATGACAGCTGCAAGATTACTACTAGGATTTTTTTGTCAAGATATTTAAAGAAAGGCTGTTTCACCACACGGGGAGATAATGTGAAGAAATTCTGCTCATTAAAAGATAATGTAACGTCTTTGAAAACATTGCCTTAAAATGTGTGAAGCTTTTTCAACCATCTTAAAGTTCTGGAAGTTGTCTAAGGACTATCTTTTTTTTAAATACTAAATTTGAGTTGCACAATATCAGTTTTTTATCACTTCCTTTTGAGGTGTAAATTTCCTTTTTTGCGTCTGTTTGAGCACAGTCTCTTCTGTTGTCAGCAAATCTTTATCCATCCACATTCACGTAGCCAGAATTTCAGAAATACTAAAGTAATGAGTCATCCCAGCTCACCCCTCAACACACAATTTTAACCAGAAATCAAAGAGAAGATTTTCATGTTTTATTTATTCAGTTAACTGTCTGTACTTTTTATTTCCAAATATGAAGGTCTGCATGGTGGTTCAAAGCCCATCCTACAAGGACTAACATTCTTGGGGAGAAATGCTGAAGCTTTTATTTGTTATTTTGTTGGCCTGAAAGTAGTCAAATTTAAAGATATTGGAATTACTGGAATCAATTTGTGATTAAAAACCTTTTTATTACAGAATGTAGTCTCCCCCCAGATTGCTAAAACCCACAAATTCACAAAACAGGACAAGACCTTGGTGTCCTCGATGGTAGCTATGGACCTGAAAAAAAACAAAAAAAAAACAAATATATATATGATTTATAATATATATATATATACAATTTATAATAATAATTCTGTACTTTTAAATTGGATTTTGAATGGACACTTGTAATGGAGTATTTTTACACTGTTGTATTGGTACCTAACTGATCTGAATACTTCTTCCACCACTTGTGTGGACTATGGGTGTCGTGAGTGTATGGGCCTAACTCAACATTTAAAAGTCATTATTTTTAGAAAAAGTCCACCTGAGAACATGGCTGCTTCTCTTCATCACTGAAACGCAGTCCTTTCTGGAAATCAGCTGCACTTGTTCAGCATTTGCAAAGTCACTTCAGATGTTTTTATGATGGAAGTTGTTAATTTTTTTCTACCAGCTGACTAGAGGACAGGATGAGCAGAGGACAGACTGAGGTCCTGGGGCTGCTGATAGCGCTGACAAGCCTGCTGCTGCTAATCGCTGCTGCTGGAAAGGACTGTTGGAGGGTAGGAACATGTCTGCTCTCTCTCACATACACACTCTCATCTGCAATCACTGTATGTAGAAGGAGTGTACAGTAACCACTAGGCTGCACTACTGTGTAGTCTATCTGACTGCAGTGATACACTGGTGGCTTTAGTGTGTGCTTATGACAAGGCAGACCACCACTCATTCAAAATGTGTATTTTGGAGACACATTTATTCATGTTTTTTATTTCAAGTACCTTACTTTAACACTTACAGTTTGGATGGATGTACAACCTGACTTTAATCATAAGGCCTTTCACACATTTGAATGTGTCTCCTGGTCCAGTATGGAGCTAAAGATCAGCTGACCTCAGTAGGTCTGAGCTCCCGTTGCCGAGGCCTGTGGGGGGAGTGTGTTCATGACAGCCTGGTGGGCCTGAGGACATGTGATGTGTCTGTGTCTTACATGGAGCATCTGCCAGGTACAGCAACACATCCACTGCAATCATTTCAAAGGTACACTCTTTGATTCAAAGTATAGCCCCACCAAAATTCAAAATACGGGACTGGAACCTGCTCTCACTCTAACACAGAGCCTGACAGCATGATCAGAACAATAATATTTCAAAAGTACTCATTATACACAATGTTCCCAGTCCGTATTGCAATATATTACTATATATTTTAGTTCAGGTTTAGTAGAGTAAAAAATACAATATGAATGTAAAAGTGGAGTACAGGTAGTAACATAAAGTTGAATTACTCAAGTAAAGTACAAGCACCTCAAAAATGTACTTCATACAGTACTATATTGATAAATAATATTTTACTGTAAATGATCAAAAAGGAAATTACAAACTCAACTTTTTCTTTATTTTTTCCCCCAAAACTTAAAGCTGGGGTAGGCAGAATCTGTGCAACCTAGGCAATACATTCCGCCTCTCTCTCTGCTGCCTCGTATCACTCCGCTAAGCCCCTCCCACCAAACCCACAACTTTGACAGCAGAAGGAGTCAGTTCCCCTGCAAAACCCTATCGTAGGGCTCGCTCTCCATGGCCTGATCCTCACCGAGACCGCGGTCCCTCCCGCCGCAACTTGTCTTCTAAAAGAAAACAGAGCAGAGCACCCCAGGCTTCAGAGGCAGCTACAATGCCGTCCAGCAGCGGGATGAGAAGCTAGTACACCACACACACACCACTGTCCCCCGTCAAAAGTTATTCCCCACTGTTTGTCATCATGCCTCTTTGCCACTTGTCGTTACGGCTCCGTGTGGAGCCAGGACGTGTTGTTTTGTACTATACACCACTGCAAAGGAGGTGTTGGAAATGATTTTCCTCCACTGAATCAGGTTTTCACCGTCTGAAGGGACGTGTACACACATCTGCTCTTGTAGTTTAGCCAATACGAACACAGCGTCTCTCTGAAATAACCTGTGATTGGCTAAAGTCTACCGTCACGGGATAGATTTTCTGAAGCCTGAAAACAGAGGCAAGAGGGGGGGCTGAAGTAGAGGTCTGCTCTCAGACCACTTGAATTACAATATGCTGCACGGTTAATATGGCATTTTTGCCCAGTGACGCCAAAAGAAAACTGCCTACCCCAGCTTTAAGAGTATAAAGACAAAATGAAAAAATTTAAAGATATCAACCTAGCATTTTAAAACCTAAACCCCAGAAACACTTTCTACTTTTCTACTTTAATGTTAATCAATATTAAAAGGTCTTTGTAAGAATTAAAAAATACTTTCATTACATTCTACTGACACATTAAAAAATTCAAAAAGTATAAATATGACCAATGCCACATATCCCAGCACATGGGGCTTTATACAAATGCTCATTTAAATTTAACAGGAAAACACATACAGAAAAAATACAAAGCACAGACAATGTTACAATGAAAATACCATAAAAACTTCAAACATCTGATCATTTTACATGACCGATCCCTCTTTATAAACTGTTTCGACTGTTTTAAACGTCCTGATCCATTCTGGGTTCTGTGGGTAAGGATCCAAACACCCGAACAGGGAATCTACTATAATGCCACTGTATTTTTCTTGTCTCTTCTTCCACCAGCTGATTTGTTGGCCATGAGAGTGGCGTTGGTGGGGATGTGTGTTCTGTCTGTGGTCTCCATCCTGATCATGATATCTGGCCTGAGGTGCACTACATTGATCCCCAGTGTGCTGGCTCAGGGCAGGCTGCGGCAGGTCTCTGGCGCCATCTGTCTGTGTGGAGGTTAATACTGCTGCCCCTCACTCTCAAAACAGCCTTAATCAAATCCAGCCAGAAGTAGTTTCTTGGGTTTGTGGTTTCTGCATTCAGATTCATATCATTCTCTGGTTCAAACACTGAAGTTTATTTACACTTGATGCAGAGACAGTTGTAATGTTGAACTTCTGACTCGTATCTGTGCATCGGTTTGAAATGAGTGTGTCACTCACAGGTGTGTGTGGTGCAGCTGGCCTGTTGTGGTATGGGGTCGACACTCACAACAGATACAGACAGGAAGTAGGTGTCATCACACAACACCACAACACTCTGAGATTATTTGACTTTTTTAATCTCCTTAAAACCCTACAGCAACTACCAAACCCATTGCTATCTTTCCATTTACAAAAGAAACCAATCTAAACTATCTCCCATCCAGATTTTCTCTGCTAACATTGTCTCAACAGAAACACAGAATATGATCCAACATCTTCATTTCCTGTCTAGCTGCCATTAAGCTCATACTGATTTTATACTGCTTCACCAAAACACCTTTCTGTAGCCATTTATCACACTCTTCTGACAAGGATCTTCTTCTGCTGCCCATTAAGTGGACAAAAAAAATGTGCATGCATGTTTAAGGAATGTTTAGTACAACATTAAACTCAAGTTCTGGTTCTGCAACTAACTGGACATTTTAGGTTGATTTTATTTGAAACTGACAAATCCCTCCCTTTCATTGAGATAATGATAAAAGCATCATGAGTTATTTTTTTCATGTAATTCAGTCCTCTGCTCCTGGATCTGCTGTGTGTCAGTCACAGTGTGTTTTGCTGGCAGGCAGAAACTGAAGCTTGATGCCCAGCTGAGAGACAAACCTGCTAAGTCACGCTAAAATAAGAGCTGCAGTCCAGTTAGACACACTGTTAGCTAATGTATCTAGCAGGCAGTGGAATTCACAGAAAAGGTCTCAAGGATACAAGCCTGTAGCACAGGTTCAGTGGTGTTCACAAAAATAAAAATAAAAAAACACCCAGAAATCAAGGCAGATGTTCTTTTGAAATTGCAGTATCCATTTTTTCTAATAATACCACCAGAGAGAGGAGGAGGAGAAATCACAGGTAGAAAGTTTTCATGCCTTTAAGGCATAATCAGAGTAAGAAATAATGTGCTTACAGTTCATTATTTCTGCATCTGTCTCTCTAACAGGTGACTCTGGGGATGCCAGGAATAACATTTGAGTTTGGGCTATCCTACTGGTTGATGGTGGGAAGTGTGTTCTGCTCTCTTACCTCTTCATACATAGCTGTAATGACAATCAGGAGTGTGTCTCACATCAGTGATTCCTTCAGCATGCAACCGAGACTCGCTCACAGTCAGCCGGCCCAAACCAAGACTGTTGTGTCACCACAGTCTACCTCAAACTACAAGACTTACATATAAAGCTTTCATTTACAAAATCAGTTTCATCAACAGTAGCCGTGTTTCCATTCAATTGTCAAGTGAATTTTAAGTGAACGTTTAGAGAGGTCCTCGGGAATTTGTTTCTATTGTTCTTTTATGTCAACTAGTGTTGGCCATGGTTCATGCTGTCCAGAGACAAACAGTTCAGCGGAAACAGCTGATCAGTAATGTGAGTTAAATGTTTGCTATATCAGAACTTATTCGACAAAGGCATTTCCATATCCCATTTAGCACATCAACTCTTTTTCAGCAATGGCAAAAACCACCTCAAGTAAGCGGAAAAACTTTTTTGCACAATTCAGGAAGTTTTATCGAATTTAGCCATTTCCATAGACTTTTCTAATGTGACACTACAAAATGTGAATAAAAATAAGTTGATGGAAACACGGCTAGTGTCTCTATTAGAGTTCTATCAACATGTGAATATTAGATCTTTGGTTATAAACAATCACTAGAATTGTTGTTGGTGTCACTGCTACTGTTCAATAAAGAGCTGGTGTCTGGCCTCATTTTCCTCCTCAATATGAAGGACAAGTTTCACTATGAAAATGTGACATTGTTGTACTGATGTTTACAGTTTAGCAATAAAGGAGACAGTTTCCAGTCTTACATTCCTAAATTACCACGATGTGCAAGTCCCAATCAAACACATGTGTAACACATCATCCATCATTCAGAGTGCTAAAAGTGGGAAAACACATTCCTGGGTTTACTATAATGATTTGGTTTCTGCTCTAAGCTTCATGTCATTGGGTTCATTTTGTAAGTAACCTCTGCTCTGTATATCAACATATTTATAAATTGAGTTTATAAATGTGTGCACAGCTGAATATCTCATATCAGAAAAGATTCATCTCTGATAAGAAGCACGAAAATATCTCTCACATAGCTTGAGCTTAGCAGGAAAATGCAAGAGACAGATGCTGATACGTGTGTTTAATTTGGGTGTGAGTTTTACGAATGTGCTATAAATCACAGTTGTTGTGAAATGCTTCTGTATAGTGTACATACAGTTAAAGCAAATGTCCTTGTGGAAAATGTTTTTTTTTTTTTTTTGCATGATAGTCTTAAATGGTACACATCAGTATTGTGGAGACTACAGGCTGTATAATCATCTAGGTAGTGTAGGTGTATCCGTACATGTCAGGTGTATGTGAGATTTCACGTCCATACTCTGTTCCCACCACTGCTGTCTTCATTGTGCATTTTTCTCAAACTGCCTTATTTTAACTCTGTATACATTCTCATGGACAGCATGTCTCTTGGTAAAAAGATCATTTATTGCAGCAACTTTGAAACTGACCCAATATTTGTACTGAAATGAAGTTTAATCAATGTGCCCTGGCTTTTATGATCTGCTTGAGCTACTTGTACTCTGCATCGATAGTAATTAATTCAAATCATCCACATGTTCAAGATCTTTCAATGTTATTTCATGCTTGTGAGATTTTCTTAAAGAAAAGGTTCACATTTTTTCAACTCTATCTTAATACAATACCCACATGTCCATATGTACACTGAAAGTTATTGGTAGCTGTAATCATTCCTCCCTTCCCAACGTGACTCCAATGTTCACCTGTTCACACATACGAACTCAAAGCCGACTTTGTTGTTTCTCACAAGCCTGAAATGTGCAGGTGTATTTAGCATTGGACTCCTAATTTATATACTCAGCTCTGATTGGGCAGTTATTTTCGTATGAATAAATTGTTTCTGTTGTTTTTCTTATTGAAGTCCCAGTGGATCAAGTCATATCATATATAATCAGGAATTCGTTGACCGTGACAATCAGCTTTTAGGCAGTGGGGGAAACAAAAAGAACATGATTTTTTGTCTCCAGGACAAACAATCATGCATCCTCTACATACAGTGAATGCATTTTCATAAAGTTGAACCTTTCTCAGCTTCCCCAGGTTGTGCCGTTTGGCATTTTTTGATTCTTGAGTTGCTGTCGACTGTGCCAGGATGAAATTTTGAGGTTCAATTCACAATGAATGGCATCCTGTCATGCCTCCTGTCTATGAGCCTGTATGTGTAAACAAGGGGCTAGAAGGGAGGGTCAAAGTCCACAGTCCTTTTTCTGCTGGGTGGGTATTGTTTATTTCGTATTGTTGTGTTACTTTCCCTCCACTGCAGCTCAGCAAGGAAACACGAGGGAATTTAGTTCTAAAAAGAACAACTTCATTGACTCAGACTGCTGAAGGCTTATAAACCTGTAAACACATAAAAGTCTGTTTCCAGGTTTTGGGGAGTACTACTGCATATGTGAAAAAAGCTGTATAAAGCCTTTAGTGGCTCCAGAGGGAGCTGCGCAAAATCTGATCTATTGCCTCATGTGATGTCACTTGAGTCAGCATTGGTTGGGGCTGAAGACTACAAGTTTGAAAATGAAAAGTTAGAAAAGAGGCAAATTTACCAGACCTCTGTAGCCTGCTGCTCATTTCTACTTAAGGGTAGCGGATCAAGGCTACATTAGCTGCTACTAGCATAACACATCCGAATCTTCAACAGAACTGTCCGCGGGTGAGTTGCAATGTGTTTTGATAAGGAAGACAAATGCGTGGAGAAGACCATATCTCTGATTCTGCTGCATTGATTTTGATCCTTTTTGTCCATCTTGAGTCTGACAATGTTGTAGGAGTGCAATGCTAAACTGTTGCAATGCCCACACATGGAAATTATGTTAGGAAGGGGTCACTTCATGGCTAGTATGGGTAGGAAGTATGAGTACAGTGACCAATAACTCTTTCAGTGTACATAAGGGCATGTGGATATTGTATTAAAATAGACTTGAAAACAAAATCTGAAAAAGGGTTTTGCATTAGTTTCACCAACTGGGATGTAAAATTTCACAAAACAACAAAACTCACAAAACTGCTTTCAGGAGCTAACCCTTAATTCCAAGTTCATGATTTAACAAATGTTTCATAGTTGAAGCTCAACAACACAAGAAAATTTAAGCCTTGTTGTCAGTCGTAGAAATGGTGAGCAAGTTAACTTTGTGAGTCCACCTTTGAGAATGTGCCACAGTCCAGTGGAGCAGAAGTGGAATTCCACGTCTGCAATTATTGAACAACAGGGTGCAAAAGAAGTATTTGAACTGGAAAAGAGGAACGAGTGGGGGGAGTGGGCCAGAAGTCAGGCAGGGTGAAAAGTTAGGAAACAACTAATAAATCACTGACTCATAGGCAAATCCATTTTTATGTCTCTGTTTACTTTATTCTAAAAGAAACAGACAGGGGTATACTGTAAATGACATGATACACAACATGAAGGAGGTAAATATTAGAGAGAGGAATGGCATGGTAAATAAATGCAGGCATCAGAAGGGCATTTGAACACTCAGCAAACTGGCGTTCCTTAGTACAGGAGACAGCACACAGTACAGTACATCCTTTAGAGTCAATAATACAACAACTCTGTCATTCACACAAAATCATATTGGCACTTACAAAACCAAATGAATGTACTGGGTATATCCTCAATCCAGGCTACTTGGAAACAGGCACACAGCTTCTTACAAACAGTAAGGCACTATGCTGAAGATCTATCGTAGGTATGTCTTGTCTTGTTGTTTCATAAGTGGTACTGCACAGTAGCTTCACATTCATTTTCAGAAATCCAACAATAATAAAAAATAAAGGCATACAGAACTGCTGGCAGAAGAACTATGGACACACATCCCTCAGATGGGATGAGAGACTATAAAGAATCCATGAAGTCAAAAAGATACGTGTGCACAAATGTGTTATAAGGCACTGTAGTAAAACATTATATATGTAATAAAAAAAAAAAAGAATAGAGCAGGTGGTATTTACACCTGGGCATTTTAACATGTTATAGAAAACATACCCTGAATGACTCTCTCCCAAAGTCAACAAAACAGACAAGACAAAGATATCATCTTTCTCAATCCCTCTGAAACAACAATTTCATAAATCCTCCCCAAACAATTTCTTTTACTTCAACAAAGACTCTAATTTATGTTGCTGCAATATGCTTGAAAGGTTGTTGTTCATAAACTCTTTCTTTAATGGTGTCTGTCTGTTTTGAATTCCTCAGTGAGAGGGTTCTGTCTGTTGACAGAATCTAAACCATGGTAATGCCAGAAGACTCTCCCAAACTACAAGTACTGCTCCCTTTTCTCTGGTGGGGTACTTTTAACATTTGGTCTGCAATTCAAAAGGGAAAAAAGACACGTTTCAGTCAAAGTACAGTCACAGCGAACAAAATAAACCCAAAAGACACATTTACAAAAAAAACCCAGAGGTCATAGGATATAAGTGAACTCATAAATCAGCGCAACAAAACCACAAAGGGTTTCAACTCATTGTTAACTTTCAGCCAATAATGGGACAGAGGGGTGTGTGGGAGGTGTAGTAGAGGGTTGAGAGGCTGAAATGGAGGAGGCCACCTCATTTCTTAAATAGAAGGTCTGATCACATGTCCTTTAAGAGTCCATATTTACAGAAAAGGCTCAGAGGGTAGGGAAAAAATGGGAGAAGATAATGCATCTTGGTTCCCATTCAAACTGATAAGGTGCAGATGTAGTACTGAGGAAAGGGGAATAATCTACTACAAGAGATCCTAATTTGGGGCCTAAGAGGTAACAGGGAAAAAAGGACAAAGACAGTGGGTGGACAGTCGGACAGTCCTCGATAAAAAGGCAGGGGCTGATCAGTCAGGGAAACTAGTTTCACTCAACAACTCTGCCCTGAATTAGAGGAGAGAAGAAGACAGTCAGAGAAGAACAGGATTAGAGGACTGGAGGGGAAATAAGACACATCAAGACCTCTGAGATTCTAACAACAGCTATGAAGTATTAGGAAGAAAAGGGGATGCTTAATGGTTATAAAGATGTTAGCAAAAAAGGGTGGTAAGACAATGAGAAGGAGCATGGGAGGTGATGCTACATGTCAGGTAGCCAGTAACCTACAGTTTATAGAGATTACATGCTTCAAATAAATATTAGCAATGATGGACTGATTGATAAAGGTGAAAGACAACACATTAAGTCAGATTTATCAGGCTGTACTTGAGTTAATCAGCTGTTTTTTAAAGATTAGTTTGACATTTTGCTGAGAGTTAGATGAGAAGATTGATACCACTCTTATATTTGTATGCTAAACATTAAGCTACAGCCACTTGAAGTAGGGGGAAACAGCTAAATTGCCTCCATCCAAAAGTAACAAAATCTACGTGCCAGCACCTCTAAAGCTCAATAATTAAGACGTTATGTCTTGTGTGTTTTTTTACCTTTAGACAGAGCCAGGCTAGCTGTTTCCCCATACTTCCAGTCATTATGCTATGCTATGCTAAGCTAACCACCTGGCTGTAGCTTCATTTTTAATGGACAGATATGAAAGTGGCATTGATCTTGTCACCTAAGTTCCAGCAAGAGAGTAAATAAGCATATTTCCCAAAATGCCAAATGATTACTTTAGATGTAACTGTTCTTTTCCTTGGACGTAGCTTTATAGGTAGTTTAGTAGACTTGTTGAGCAAATCCCTATTCATCTCACAGCTGCTACTGACAGACCAGTGACGCCTGCCATCCCCCTCTGTTTAAAGGGCACAAAGAATTTCCTATAGACCTACAACCCCCCCAATCTGAGAATAATAGAGCACTCCACAAACGTGTCTACCAAGAAGTATGACCGGGAAATGGGGGGACTGGGAGCGATTCTAAGAAAAGTTAATGGCTTTATTATCTGGAACAGTGATGGACCAGCTCTTTTAGAAACACAAATGAAGGCAAAGTGATGTGGGAGCATCAAGGGGGAACTCGGGAGCCAATTTAGATCTGTTATAGAGTTTTACAGGCTCTAATGTGAGGCAGATTTTAATCTATTGTAATTCATCCTCATGGAACAGTCAGTGGTTTGCAAAACACCTGTAGTTCTACTGCAGTGAAGTTAACATGGTTTATATATATATAACTCTGTTTTAAGCATCATGGTCTTAGCTTATAGTCCACTGTAAAGTAATGTTTAATACTGCACTAGTGTCTTATAGCTTATGATCCCTAGTAAGATTATACTTGTGTGAGAAGAAATAGCTTAGATGTTAGACACTGGTTTGGTTATACAAGAGATCATGAGATGAAGGAGTGTGAATCTGGAATGATGGTGTTAGAACATGGAACATGGTGCTACTTGTCAATGAGAACCTCCACTTTCTCTTAGTGTAAAATGGTGAAATGATCATTAACAGCATTCATACTCAGTACAAACTAAGCAGACACCTTTTACTAACGGTTCACCTCCACTCCTGCAGTTCACATTGTGTCTTCATGTGCAGCTCTCATCAAGTGATTGTTGTGTAAAACAGCAGTATATAAGAACTAGCTTTTCTCAAAGTGAGGAAGTTCCTCAGCTGTTACAAAATGGCTGCCTGAGGCCTTAATTACATAAGACACTGAACACACCTGCTTCTTTTATTGTCAGTCATTCTGATTGGTTTAATCACTGTCTTCATCAGGGCTGTAGCTACTGAGATGGCGTCCTCTGGAATTTTTCTGGAATTTTGGGGTGTTGGTTTAGCTGGGGGGAGTTTACATTCAACAATTAAAATCTACCACTTGGTGGATATTTTATAGGCTGATTCCACTATAGACTCAGGGAGGGGGGGGACTTGGACTCTTGACCTCTGTATTTCTAAAATCCTGGTCTCCATGTGAGTCAAGTTTTTCTACATTAGGTTTTGGAATGGGCTCCTCACCCTTATCATCAAGCACAATTAGGCAGTTCATTTTGTCTTGTTCTTTTTTATTTTCAAAAGCATCATTCTTCTTTTTGCATTGAGTTAGGTACTGCTAACTGGATAGTTCTCCACAATAAAACTAGCTGCAAGAGCTCCTCTGCCTTGTGCCTCTCTTGCTCTCTGTTTATCTGCAGCTGTGCTTTGAGTCTGAGCAGGAGAAATCAGCATCCTCTGTGATCACGCCCTAACTGAATGTTTTCCTGGGTGCAATTGTACAAGCCAATCTCTGTCTCTCCCACAAAAGCAGAGGAGCCACTCAGTAACTTTTCCAAGTTTTGTACAGTTACACAACATAACTGCACCAGTGGAGTGTGAATACACAAAGTAATATGGAGGCAAAACACAGATGCACCAGGTAGCATACGACATACTAATAAAAGTTCAGCAAGTTTTGCAGTATCGGTATTTCTAGCTCCTTGTCCATCCTCTCTGGGTATCTTCTGCGATACACCTTATATTTGGTCTTTTGATTAACTTTAAATGTAGTAAGAAACAAATGTTTTGATTTGTTTCCTTTTTATCTCTCAGAAAATGGATTTCTTGGAGTGAGTAGTTGTGATTTTTGGGGTCAGATTTAAGCAGCTACACTTATTTCAAGTAAATAATGACATTAAGGCACATGAGAGGTCTCTGTTCGCAATACAAGCTTATTATATAAATTAGCTTGATGATTGACATGAAATCTGTAATCTATTAAAGTCTATTAAAGTTTGTAGCTTTTTTTTAGCCACAAAAATACATCCTACTGGTGGGTAATGTGTTTGTGTGCAAAACGTGTACTGTATGATTACCTGTGTCTGTAAGTAACACCAGTGTGTCAGTACTACATGACTACGTGTGTACATGGTAGTCTTTTTGTTTGAGTGGGGTGTGTGTGTGTGTGTGTGTGTGTGTGGGGGGGGGGGTTGCGGTGAGCGTGTCGGATGCTTTCTGTTTGGGTGGCTGCCGGGAGGGGGTGGGTTTTACACGTACTCCCTGGCTGTGGAAGGCTGTGATTGGCGATAATATTGCTGCCCTCGCATGTCGTCTTTAGAGCAGGAGCAGCACAGCAAGGAGCCGCCCAGGACCGTCAGACTGGCCGCCGCCCAGCCCACAAACAGGGCCGAGCCGAACTCATACCTGTGCAGGAAAGACGGAGGAAAAGGTTGTAAAGAGGACAGGTATACAGTATGGCTGTGAGTCAGAGGTTTTATTGTTTCCACTTCCTTTGAGATGTTATTATGATTAGCTCAGACTTGTTGGAAGTCAAAGACTTGCTGAAATTCCATGTACTTTTACCCAAGAAAATATCCACGAATATCAAACACAGTATATATAAGAAATAACAATGTCAGGATCATGTAAATTATTTCTTTAACTTAAAAAGCCACTTTACTAATTCTCAATATGAACCTGTGTTGATAACATTTGAGAGGATGATACTGCTTGTCTTGAGATCTTGCCACCACCGCCCCTGTATTTCTATCCTCACTACATGCTAAAATGCAAAGTAGCTAACACTGGCAAGAACTTTATTTTACGGTTAGAGACAGGTATTCAGGGCAGCTCAATAAAAAATACTATTATTATACTATTTTGCTGCTAAAGCTTATCAGCTATAATCGGAACACTAAGCAGCTAAAGCTAGCCATCATTATACTGTAAGTCACAATTAGAAAGTGTTAGCAGTTAAAGCTAGCCATGTTTATGGCTTTTTCTGTTCTTAGGCTGAGGTTCTTGCCCCTAAAAAGACACCGTTCCTCACATAATACTTTCCAGTGGTCCTGTAACTCTCAGGGTGAATTCTGCAGCAGTGAACATCGATGGCTGTTCAGCACTGATTTAGACTCTAGGCAATTACTGTCACTAGTATCAATATTAGGGCAAGGGATGGCAATTTCTTTTAATGCAAAACGACTGTTGCATATCCTGCTTCAAACTGGTCTAAAAATATGAGATAGGGCTAGCATTGCAAACATGTCAACAAAAAGATAAAAAGAGAGTGGGAGAGTAAGCAAGAGAGAGAGAGAGAAATGAAACACCAAACTTTCAAATGATTCCACTGCTGTTGTTCAAATACTCAACAGATCAGCGTTACTTTGGAGACGGACATCTTCCTTTTCTACCTCCACACATCCTCTTCTCAACATCGATTCGAACAATCATCACACAGTTGCACAACACTTTGTTGTCTTGTTACACGCAAAATGACTCAAATGAAGCTGAACTTAAGGCTGAAACAGTAAATGCAATAGTGTGTTTACTTGCTCTTTTTTGACACATCAGAAATGTTGAGGATAACCCAGTAGATTGGGTCGTGTTAATGCTATAACAAAAACTCCAGTGGATATTATGATGGGTTTTGGATTTTGTAAAGAAACTGGCATTTGCTCATATCTCCCCAAAACAGTCACACACAGTAGACTGTATGCAGAAAAATGCCTTTTTCTCAGCCAATATAAATAATAATGATTATAATTAATAATTTAAGGAAAATTCCCTTTTCACTGTTGAGCTCAAATCTTGACAACAACATTTCTGAGAGGGGCAACAATGTTTTGATCTAAAGTAAAGGACTACAGCAGGGATGGTTAAGGCCAGTTCAGACCAAAGATTCATGACGAGACGAAACCGTTTTAGAGTGTTGCAGGGAAAAGTTGCAGCGGTGTGAACTGACCCATTTCAGCTCGACTCAATCTGGCTGATGGCCTGCAATTTAGCTTGTCAAGTCACCAGGGGCTGGATTTAGAATGTAAGGCACGTCACCTGTTTCAATAGCCAATCAGCTTGTTGCGAAGTCAGCCAGTCATTTTGACCCACTCTTTTTTTTTTATATTTTCGCCATTTCATCAATACTAGAAATGCAACTGTAGCAAGTAACTCACTATCACTATCCTCATTCATATTTTAAGACGCTACAAATTATATCCAGCTACAAAACAAAAAGCCTGAAAAGACGGCAGTTAGATCGGAAGTACAGAGAGTCGTTGCTATGGAAATGATACACCGTCTTGTCTAGTTGCATTGGTGTAAACTGGCAGATTTGGAATCTTTGGTCTGAACAGGTCTTTAGATGTATAATCTCAGTTAGGGTTAGATCTGCTGATATTATGGAGGGTAGCAGATGTTCAGCAATAGAGATTGGCAGCAGTTTGTTTACATACCTGGCGTTGGGCGGTGTATTTGGGTTGAAGAACTGATAGGACACCTGAGTGGCATACCAGGAAACAGACACCAGTGTACATAGACCTGTGAAGGGAGAACAGATTAATAAGAGTGTAATAGTTCTCTGGATGAATTAAGCCTGCAAACATTAACTGTGCAGTAGCTACAACAACACACAAATGAGCTGGGGAAACCTTATTTAGTTAATTTCCTCCCGTGGGCTTGTGGTTTATGTCTGAGGTCAGTGGCTAATGCCTCTAAAATGACCACTTCCTGTTTACAGCAGGGACTCTAATTACCCAAAAGATACCCGGTGAGAGATTCAGGCTAGAAAAATGTCATTCCACTCTTGCTAAATGCACTGGTTGCAGGAGATACTGCAGTATATCTTTGTTTGCAAACTAAAGAAAACATTAACAGCACACAGCAGTGATCACACCTGCAAGCAGGAAGAGAGCTCCTCCAGTCACAGCGATGCGGGTTTTGGTGGCTGGGTTGTTATCTCCCACCTTTGTGCACTTCATGCCCACCACGCTGACGATGATGCCGATAAAGCCCAGCAGTACTGACACTACCATAAGGGCCCGACATGTCTGGATGTGGACTAGATGAAGAACAGGAAAGGAGGAGGCAAGGGTCGCAAAGGGGAGCACAGAATGGTGAATGATAGTGATACAATAGAGGATGTGAAAGAAAGGAGAGGGAGGAGATGTGGTGTGGAGATGAGAAAACAAATCTTTTAGCCCATCAATTGGAATAAAACACAAATATTTCTGGACATTAAAGTGATAATTATAAGGGAATGAAGCTCCACACGCCATGCAGGATTGATGGGACACCACATGCATTTACGACAGAAAGATCATTAGGGAGAGTCCACCCACCACTGTCCTATTTTCCAGCAGGGTAATTCCAGCTTTTTAATTTCCAGAGGTGAATTTCTTGGCCAAGCTCTGGGACTTTAAAATGATCCTCCGAATCTTCTCCAGATCATTCCAGTGTGGTTTTGCCTTCTCAAAAATCTAATGTGCTGCCCACACAGGCCTCAGCACACACATAACTTAGTGGGAGGAACATATTTACACACACACATATGTGCAAATGCACAATATCTGCATACACGCAATTACTGTAGGTGGAACAGACACAGATGAAACACACAACTCTCTCTCTCTCACAGAGCAGCTGTAGGAGGGCCCGCTTTACATGCTTCACACAGTGGGATTAGTGTGGCTTTGTCACAAAGCAAGATTGTTTTCATGGGTCTGTCACCACAGCGATCAACATTACTGCCCCAAACACAGCCGCTCACAAACGTGTTGACGCGAAAGCAATGCTAAGTGCTTAATGATACTGTCAAAATACTGATGGAGTGTCTTATTTACAACAAGCGCTGGGACTGTTGAAATCCCAGCAGCGGTAGAAAACAGTCCAATATCCTGATTCTGATATCTGACAAATATGGTCATTAAAGTAAACATAACGGGTTTCATACGAGTTTAATAACCAAGGTCAGAGGCATTAGCTTCATACAACAATGACATGAAGTGTAAGTCGGTGTTTTATACACCACAGGAGAAAGGCAAGAATCAAATTACATCAATTCCTCAAACACAACTGAAAAGGCTTTTTTTTTGGTCTTCAAAGCTCCTTAAAAATATTAAGTGGACCTTGAGTTAAGATTTGTTTTCAAACTACAGTTTCCTTAACTCAATGTCGACCAACTAGTTTTTGTTGGAGCTTTCAAGTGCATGGTCCCATGGTCTTCAAAGCACTGGAAAAAAGCTACTGAAGCCTTGAGATACATGTTTTTGGTGAAAGTGCTGTTTCTAAGGTCAGCAATAACATTTCACACTCAACTAGAATAGAATAGAATAGTCTGACAATAGTTAAGCTTCTCTGGAGCTGTCAACTGCATCTCATAGTTTTCCAAGTTCTAGAATAAAGTTATAGTAAAGTTATTATATTATAGACACTACCACTGCATATCTGTGTAACAATTTGGCCACAATTCAACACACTGACCATACACGGTCTAGCCAGATACTAGGTTTCTGCCTAGTCTTGTTTTCTAGAGCTTTCAAATGCATCTCACCATCTTTACAACTCAAGCTTTACTTAATCTTGAGTTAAGATTTTTTTTTGTCAAACAACTGTTTCCAAGGTCAAGAATTTACTTTCACTCTTAACCAGAATAGTTTGACAAAAAAAAAAGATGGGCTTACTAGCTTTTTATCCGAGCTTTCAACAGCATTTCACAGTCTTCAAAGTTCTTGAAAAAATGCTGTTAGTGGACCTTGTATTAAATTATTTTTGTCAAACTACTGTTTCCAAGATCAAGAATAAAAATTCAGGCTAAAGTAGAATATAATAGAAGGTGACTATATGTGTTAGAAAGAAGTAAATCACTTCAAACAGAGCTGTTGAGCAACAGCCTGCACAGGAACCTAAAGTCATTATCTGTCATTGTGACAAATACACACACCATCATTCATGGTGCAGCAGTGAAGTAGCATTTCAGAAACTGATCTGAAGGGACTTCTGATGGGGGGAAGAGGATGGAACAATCTTTGAAGTCTGATTTATGGCTCCAGAGCTCCTTTTGATGGAGTATCTGAATAGTCCTCAACAGAGACACATTTGATTTTCATTTCTTTCATCCTCTCAGGGCATTCCTCTTTTCTTCTGAAGGCGTACAGAGGTTCAGGCCAATGCTAAATGACACCACTCTGACCAGTTTCAGTCTGTGACAAACCACAACGGTGTTCGGGTGCCTTTGGGGTGAAGGAGAGGCTAAAAGGAGGGAGGGAGGTGGGGGTAGGCTAGCTCACCCACTAGGCCCTCTCTTTCCAGTATCAAGGTTGGCAGTGCCAGCCACAAGCTTTCAATGAGTGTGTGTTTGCTGGTCTGTGTGTGTGTGTGTGTGTGTGTAGGCACTGTAAGGTCCCATTGTGAGGTCACTTGTGACTCTGTCGTACGTAATATCTGTTTGCCCACTCACTACCCAACTTTAAAATGAAACTGATATTTGACAACTCCAGCCCTTTTCCAATCCACTTTCACCTCAAACTCAAAGCACAAACTCAGTAATTTGACGTCCTTGATTGTAATAACTCACTTTATTTGGCAAAAATGTAATTTTCCTTAACCAGTTTTCCTGTAGTTCAACTTTAAGTAAACAGGGTGGTGGGTAGATAGTGTTGCGAGGCGGACTAACACATTGTTGGTTTTGGTGTTTTTATGGGATTTGTCTGCTATAAGAAACATATATAATAACACCTGCTTGTGTTATAGTTAAGTGTTAAATTAACAATGAGCAATGTAAACTGAGAGAAACACTACTATATTGTTGTTAAATTAACAGTGACAATTTTATTACAATTTTAAGTGCAGTGTCCTCATCTACTGAATCTCAAGCTGCATTCAACAAGCAGAATTACACTTTTACGTGAATTTACACTACAGAACCGGACACAAAGTTGTCTACGAGAAACACCATAAATTTAGCTTTTAACATTAAAGTGAATAGCGGGTAATTATGTATGGTGGCAGAAGAGATTGGCAGAGGCAGGTCCATGTGTGCCTAATATCATGCTCAGATGTTTCTGGTTCTGACGAGCTGTCCTTTCAGCACCACACTCTTCTGACAATAACTGTCAACCTTCTCAACCGTGTATTATCCTGATCATCGTCCCCTTTTTGAGCAAAAATACTCAGTAAACCTGCAGCAGATCCAACAGTTTCCACTACGGTTGCTTGGCCACATCAGTAGAGTGCAGCACAGTCTGGTGAACAATTACACCCACCATCACATGCTGCTCCTGCTGCGAATATAGCCAGGCAGGAGAGATCTCCACAACTCATATCAGTGTTACTGTTGGATCTGTTGGACAGAGGGGTGTTTAATCAAGATCCAGGCCTGCAGTGCCTTTTCGGACCCCAGACACATGATTGGATGCTGATCTGCTCCGTTTCATAATCTGTCTGGGGAAACACCTGAATAAACCTGTGACTGATCAAGAATGCTTGGTCATGACTTTTCAGTTCTGTGTTCATTCAGAGGTGCACAGAGTCTCTCTCTATAGAAGACTATTCTTTAGTGTTTGTCTTCAGTCTGAATCTGTGCTCACTGGGTGTGTTGATGGACAAATGGAACAATGTGCGCGTGTGGGGACGACAGAGCACATTCTGGGAATATCTCTGGTGTTTGGCTTAACACTGCCCTTTTCTTCTCCTAACAGCCCCTATTCATCCGCAAAGACAATACGCTGTTCTTATTGCTGCAATGAACCAAAGGAGATGGGAGATCAGCTCTGGCACCCGTCACACAGAAAATGTTTTGATATAATGACTCACCAAGACGCCAAAATGTTTGCAAAGTGCCTCATTTGTTGCTTCAAGGCAAGTGTGCCACAGCAGGACTTGTAAGCACATCGTTGTCAAACCGCAGAGAAAAACAGTGTTCAATTGTTTTGTGAAAATTACTTCTGACCAAGCCCCCCCCCCACCCGTAGTCTTTCATTCAAATCTCTAATAGGATGATTTAAGCAGACAGTAGATGGATGGATTCCTATAATCTGTGTGCCATTAATTATGAGTCACTAGGTCCTACTTACAGATTGGAGATGACAGGAGGCTCATATTCTGAGCTAATTTCTGTCTGAACCCCACATTCTGACCCCCACACACACACACACACACACACACACACACACACACACACACACACACACACACACACACACACACACTCTTCACGCATTACATTTCATGATGTTTTGGAGTTTTAATTGAACATCATTAAAGATTCAAAAAGCAGCATTTTAAGTGTAGATGTACAGCTTCTGAATTGATTGCGTCCCAGATAGCGTGGGCTTGGGGGCTGATTTTCCTTCAGTTTTTGCTGTTGATTACTATGTGTGGCTACAATAACTGTTAAGATTTGTAATGCAACACCACAGATATTTTTTGGGGTAACTTGGGAAGGCAAACTGAAGGCAGAAGGTTTTCACTGGATCTTTCTTTTGTTATCCTGTCTGATGAAAACTCACACAGTCTTATCAAAAAGACGATTATTAATAAAGAAAATGAAATGAAAGCATCCAAGAAAGAAAGGAATGTGAGAGTACAGCCTTAAGTATAGAGTATAATTAAAGAATTAGAAGTAGAGAAATCTACTTGGTGATGCTTTACAAGCTGATTATTGCCTTACTTATGCTTTTCCATCATCTGACAAATTATCCAGTGTTTTGTACTTAATCAATTACACAGTGCCCCATTTTGTTAGTTATATCATGTTTCAAATATGATAATAATCATAAACTCACAATATCCCTATATAAGCATATAATCCCTCATGAAGAAGTTTTACCAAATAGTAGAAGAATTTGATTAGTTTATAATCTAGGAGGGGGGAGACCAGAGTAACAAGCCACTACAAGTTAGTCGAGGCAAAGTCAAACATCGTACTCACTGTCCAGCGAGAGCATGGAGTCAAAGATCTTGCACTGCACCTGTCCTGTACTCTGCGAGGCACAGCTCATCCACAGCCCCTCATACAGACCCACAGCCGTGATGATGGCATCGCCAGCGTACGAAGACTGCTTCCACTGGGGCAAGGCGGTGGTGGAGATGATGCCGATCCAGCCGCCCAACGCCAGGAAATAACCCAACAACTGGAGACCTGAGTTGGCCATCCTTATCTAGCTCTGTCCCTCTACTTCTGTCTGCTCTCGCTCTTTCACTCCCTGGTTCACTTGCAACAGCTTTTGTTTGGGTGACTCTGGTGTGTCGCCCTTTCTTTCAGCAGTCTTTGAGGACACACCTGTAGCAATCCTGTTACTTGTTTTCTCTTCAATATCTGGTCCCTCTGAGCATCTCCTTCTGCCTCTCTGCTTTAACTCTCATCTGTAGAGTTCCCCTCTTTCTCCTTGTCTCTAACTTTTTCTTTCTTTTGCTCTCCTCGTCCTGGGTTGGTTTTTGTCCGTCAGCTGGGACGATGAGTTGATGTCTCCCCTCAGTGCTGTCCTGTCTGATTCCTTGGTCTCTCTGGGGCTCAGTCAAAGTGGAAGAAAGGCTTTCTGGTGGTCAGTGGTTCAGTTCATCAAGCATCGTCGCTGCGCTGCCTCACTCTTTGCATGGCTTCTTCCAGTTCTCTCTCTCTGCTGCTTGCTTACTTCCCCCACTACAATCTTTCCGTCTGCTCCAGGCTCAAGTGGCTCAATGAGGGGTAGCAGAAAAAAAAGTAAAAAGAAAAAAAAACATGAACATAAAAAGTCCTTAACAGGCTGACCACGGAGGGAAAGGGCTGGCCTGTGATTGGCCTGGTGTGTTGTAGGAACGCCTCCTGGGAGGAAAGAGGGATGGGCTGGTTGGAAAATAAGCACTGTTTCAAACAGAGAGGGAGAGAAAAGGATGTTGCTAAGGGGGGAAAACAGCATAGGTAAAGCCATGATGACAAGTTCATTCATGAAAAAGAGTCAAGCATTTTTTGCAAAATTGTTCCAATCCAGTTGACGACTTTGCATCTGTATCTTAATCATTCTATCAAACCCTTCAGCAAAACATCAACATGCTGTTGTACCAGCTATTGAGAGCATTGATCCTTTGGAAGTTTGCCGCCCCCGCTGGAGGTGTGGAGGAGGTGGTGGTAAAGTGCAACAAACACACGTAAATCAACATCTAAACAATGCCTGGCTGAAAAGGACGTGTCACATCCAGACAGGCTCTCTGGAAATTATGGGCCGCCGAGGCAAGCCTCCCCCATCACCATGGCAACCCCAACAAATGAAGAGAGAGAGAGCGAGAGTTCACCCGACTGTACATCCTTATGAGCTGCAAAGACAGACACACTCCACTCTTTTGTGTCTATGGAGAGTGCAGAAACCTGTTTTCCCACAGTTGTGCGTCCTATATGCTGCTTCAACTCAACTCATTCAATTACCTTCAATTCACTAACTAACTCAGTAATTCTACTCTGCCAATTAGACTGTCGACACACTCAGTCTCAGAGACATGGCCGTTTTCTCACATCTGTAAGAGACATGTCTCACCCCCACCCTGCACACACACACACACACACACACACAACAACCATGTTCTTGCCTATACTCTCAAGGGTCTCAAGGGAGTTTTCAACAGTCAGACTTTGGATGTACAAAATAAGACTCACCCCTTAAGAATGAACAGTAGAAATATAAAGAAAGACATAAGGAAGAGCAGGATGTTGGCGGTGGACTAACTGTATTTTGTATTTTCTGTTTTTTGTTTCTTACATCTCCTACCAGCTCCACCTTGAACTTGAACTTGATTTACCATAACATCAAAAAAACACCAGGACATGTGAACACGCATGCGACCTCACTTATCCGGCACCAAGCATGTGTTTGAAAACCCTTCACTACACAAACACACACACACACAGACACACACATACATATGTATAGAAAGAGCCATACATGGAGGTCTGCCCATGGTTCAAACCAACCCTCCTAGCCTTTCTCCTCCTCACTGTTCTTATATGTTTGTACGGAGCCCCGCAGTGGCCATAGAGAGAAGAAAAAATATTTCGAGGCCACGTTTTACTACATGGAGGGCTCGAAATGCAATTGCGTACGCACGAGATACGATTCATTACCACGTTTTGGTTAATTTGTGCGCTCGAGATACAATATGTTACCACGTTTTGATTAATTCGTTACCACGTTTTGGTTAATTCGTGCGTAATCCAAGTATACCTACCATTCGTAAAGACGCACACAACTCATTCAACAACACCGTTAGCTATCCCCTAAATACAAAAAAGAGCTATTTGCCAGCTGTTTATGCTTTTTCTTTTTTTCTAAAACATTCAGTAACTCCATTGTCTATGGGTTTGCTCTCTTACATTCTAAATTAATCGTGTTCATGCATTAACCGTGGACCTTTACTCTAATATCTGCATTGCCCTAATATGCCTTCAGGGCAGAAGGTTGGAATAAACTATGATTGTCTGGCAAGTTGTCAGAAAACGGACTGAGGTTTTTCGGCAAACTCTTATGTGTGCCACGTTACGGATACAAGTGCTTTACACACTGTTTCTCTGTTTGCTCTGTTTCGTCATTTTCATCCACCGGTTCTGGAACCAGATCTTCACCTGCTGCTCCGTCACATTAAGCGCGCGCGCCACCTCATGCCGCCGGTCCCACGTGAGGTACATGTTTAACAGGAACTCCTTCTCCAGCTCGAGCGTCTGGTATTTGGTGTACGGGCACCGCTTGTTCCTGGAGGAGCGCGCGTAAGGCACTTGTATGCGTAACGTGGCACACATACGAGTTTGCCGAAAAACCTCAGTCCGTAAATACTATTTTTTGTATTTAGGGGATAGCTAACGGTGTTGTTGAATGGGTTGTGTGCGTCTTTACGCACGGTGGGTATACTTGGATTAAGACGTGGTAACGAATTAATTATCACGTGGTAAGAAATTGTATCTCGTGCGCACGCAATAGCATTTCGTAGTAAAACGTGGCCTCTATGGCCACTCCGGGGCTCCGTATGTTTGAATATTTGTGTCCGTGACCGTTATGTGTACAGGTTTGCGGGGTCTAATGAGGGGCTTGACATATAGGGTGAGATTTGGTCAAAGCACAGCGGTCAGCTGAGCCCGAGAGGCGAGAAGAGATGAAAGAGAGGCAAAACAACTGCTCAGGTCCAGTGTAGTGGGTGGAGCGGATGGGGCTTTTATGAGGCTTTCTGATTTTGAATCATAACAACACATTGCCATTGGTGGGGTTATTTTACAGGTTCAAGGGGAAACCTTTTGAGTGTAGAAAAACTAGTTCATGCAGAAAAACTAGTCCATGCATTTGTTACATCTAGGCTGGATTATTGCAACTCTCTATTATCAGGCTGCCCCAATAAATCCCTTAAGACTCTCCAGCTGATTCAGAATGCTGCGGCACGTTTACTGACAAGAACCAGAAAAAGAGAACATATTTCTCCAATATTAGCTTCTCTACACTGGCTCCCTGTAAAATCCAGAATAGAATTTAAAAATCCTTCTCCTCACCTTCAAAGCCCTAAATGGTCAGGCACCATCATATCTTAAAGAGCTCATAGTACCCTATTACCCCACTAGAGCACTGCGCTCCCAGAATGCAGGGTTCCTTGTGGTTCCTAGAGTCTCTAAAAGTAGAATGGGGAGCCAGAGCCTTCAGCTATCAAGCTCCTCTCCTGTGGAACCAGATCCCAGTTTGTGTACGGGAGGCGGACAACCTCCTCACATTTAAGAGTAGGCTTAAGACTTTCCTCTTTGATAAAGCTTATAGTAGGGCTGACTCAGGTGACCCCTGAGCCCCCCCTTAGTTATGCTGCTATAGGCCTAGACTGCCGGGAGACTTCCTATGATGTACTGAGCTCCTCTCTCCTCTCTCCTCCTCTCCATCTGTACGCCCTCATATCCCTTCAATGCTTGTTACTAACTCAACTTCTTCCCGTAGTTGTGTTCTTTCTCTCTCTCTCTCTCTCTCTCTCTCTCTCTCTCTCTCTCTCTCCCTCTCTCCTTCTGTTGCTTTCTGCAGGTATTTCTGCCATTCAGGTGTGTGCAATTTAGTTTGTTCTGCTCACATTGTTGAAAAATTACATTTATAAGTATATATACATTCATTTATTTCCAGAAAGTTTCCCTGTTACTCTGGATAATCCAGACTACACTGCCAACAGTTTGCATATTCCTTTAATAAGTATAGGTATGGCTAGATACCATACATTTTATTAGTTTATTGATAATTTGGGTTAATGCTTTAAATTACTTTTTTTTTTTTTGATGAAACTTCATCATCATGTTTCTTTCACATGTTCACAACAGCCGAATGTTACTTTTGGTAAAAGAAAGTGTTAACCTTCTTTCTGAAATAACTGTACAAAAGTGACATTGATATTGGTGTAACATAACATGTTACAGTTCAGACAAAGTCCATCACTTCACCCGACTTTACCCCAGGATCCCTGTTCTCAGTCTGGGCTGCAGCACCATTACCACTGTGGATACAACCCTTCACTGCTCTCAGCTCTTATCTCTTTGATATGACTCTCCCCAGACAGGAAACCAGCAAATGTGGTTAGCACAGTCTCATACCCATGCACACACAATTAAGGCTTCAGGGGCCTATCAGATTAGCCAGTGTTGTCAGGGTTACCGTGAGACACATGTGGACATGTAAACAGTATTGGAGGAGAATTATGTAACACAACAGGCAGGTTGTGGATTAGTCTATTTGAAAAAACACGTAGGGATTATTCAGTGAAGCAGCTTCGCTTTGATGTCACATGAAGGAAATTTGTACGTAGTCATACATCTGGAAGATACTATATAATTGATATCACTTGGGATGTGGGCTTGTACAGTATTCCCAGATAACGTGTAGTCCTCTCCAGTAAACTGTAATTACAGTACGTCAAGCCTTTCCTGTTAATGTTTTTCACCCAGAGAGCCCACATGAGAAGGTGGCGTCTGAATGAATGCTAATTAAGCACAGAAATGAATAATGTATGTCTGTGCCCCGAGGAGAGCTCCTCTGGTCAGGCTCAAGTGCCCCTGAAGAGACTGTTGGCTCGGCTCATTATGGAGTTGAACAGGGCGTCTTTTCCTCAAAGTAGACAGCAGCATCAAGTGCTGTTACACACAAAAACACAACATAGAGAATGTGCAGGAGAAAACAGTTTGAGAGTTGAATGTTTGGAGAGGTTTTTGTTGTAGACAATATGATGTCCTAATTGCATTGATTATGTCATTTTGGATACCTAAATCTTAAAACTACTGTGAGAGGTTGATGGGAGCACTTTCCATGAATGTCCCAAAGTCTAATGACAAACAGAGGCAGTGCATTCTACAGCTTCTTTTCATCCCACTGTTTCCTAAACTCACTATGGGTTCAGTTCAGTTCAGTTGTTGGGTCAGCGCCTTCTGGTGATGGTAGTCGTGAAGCGTGTGACTGCCTAGGGAGGAAAGGAGGGGTCTCCTTCCTTTCCATCCTCTCCACCCATTTACCATTCAACCTGCTTGTCCCCCTTCACCTTCCTGACTTTCCATCTTTTCTTTGTCCTCTTCCTTCTTTCCAACTCCTCACTGGAGGATACATGGTTCAGTGGGTGCCATCAGTTACTCCCTCTCTCCGTCGTCTCTCCCTACCTTTTACCTCTCTCCCTCTCCCCAGATTTTCCAGACCCCTGCCGCACTAAGCTGAGCTTAAGAGTCAGCTGAGCTGATCAAAGACCATAGCAATGTAGTGGCTAACAAGAGGCGAGAGTTCCCAACGACACAGGACCTCCCAGGGGTTTCCACCACCATAGACCTACTGTAACTAGAATCGACGTGGCGGGACCGGAGCTGATTATACAGCAACAGTTCTTATACTCTGCCTGTGTGACTGCTTGAGTAGCACTGTGGTACATGTGCACCGATAGCTGTCTGTTATCCTGAAAAACTGTACTTATTCTTGCAGAGGCTGATCTCAGGTCCATGACACATCTTGCCAGCTTGCTCTAGTGATTTGAAGTCTGCAGAGAGAGCCACCCTCCATTACCCAGCATCCCCCTAGTGTGGGGAAGGTCCAGGTCTTGTTCCCACCACTCTCCTCCCTCTCACCCCACCATCCCCTCTTTCTTCTCCACTCTCCTCGTCACGTCGACCCCTTCCAGTTGCCCCTGCATGCTCTGACCCCCTATTATCACTCTAATTAGCAGGCTTTCCCTCCTCTTCCTCCCCCCTTTGTTCCCCATTTCTTCTTTTATCCTTCATGACCTTTTCTTCTGTTTTCCGCTTTTACAGTGTATACTGTAGGCTGCTGGTTGACCCCAGCAGGAATGAAACCACAATCCTCGACACTGACTACACTTACATGCACTAAATATTCATTTTTTTGCCCTTATTCCAAAAAAGACAATCTTTCTACTAAACTGGCTAATGAGAAAGAATATTCCACGAATATTCCCGTTTACATGCAGCCTTGTTGGACCGTGTGAATACAGCCTCCCTCCTTTCATTTGTTCAACCACCTTCTTGAAAAGGTTGGCGTTGTGACATGTTGATATCCAAGTCCTTTTCTTTTCTTTTGTGCATGTATCTCTACTTCAGCCTTGCAAAGTGTTGGCTAGTTGGTTTGTTTCCAACGCACAGAGCTGACCGTAAACAGGAAGAGGTCGTGTGTCGCTGAGATGCAGATTCTGAATGCGCTGTATACATGTCCAAAGAATGCACCTAAAACCTGAATGTCTTTATCGGAAAATGCTACATTCAAAATAAGGCCTAATTTGGAACCCATATCAAATTCAGAATATTGTCATAAACAGATAATAAATAATAGTGGAAAATTAGTGTGCATGTAAACGTAGTCAGTGTTGTCTTTTTGTACATGTTTGTTCATGTTGGACTAGGGGTGTCAACTGTTGTTAGTAAACTAGGCTACTGTTGTTCTCTTTGCTAATGCATAAATGGAGGAAACTAGCGAGCTGTGCTAACAGATAATCATTACACCAATCCATTTTAGGAGTAATGTGAGGAAGCATTTTGGATTCTACACCAGATGGTTAAATCATTGTAAAACACAACTGCTTTACAGTGACGTTACCATGACAACAAATCTGATGAGTCACGTTAGCTTGTCGCCCAAATGAGAGAGTTGAAATGGGAATGGAATTTAGGATTAGGCTGCATGGGTTGCATTCGAATTAATTCGAACAAATTACGTGTTTCAATCTATCAATAATAATAATAATATATAATAATAATATAATATCTGTTTAATTTAGTTTTTAGTTTATTTATTTGAACAAGTTAAAATAAACAAAGGACATCAAAAATAACATGGAATATAGTTTGCAGGGAGAGGAACAAAGCCCAAGAAGGGCTTATTCATTGCTAAAAAAAAATGAATTATATAAAACTGGTTCATTGTAAAAGTTTTTTCTTGTCTTAACAACAAAAAAAGTTTAACTTTGTCTTTGTCTTCTTCCGTCATTCCCTTCCTGCCCTCCGCCTCTTGGCACCTTATTACCCGTCTCCCCCTCTACCATACAGTTGCTGGAACCAAATCTCTTGCACCTGCATGTCCAGGCTCTATCCGGTTCCCTGAATTCCTGAAAGCACTGTGCTGATCTGACCCTCCAAGAGAATCAGGGACGTGAAGGGGAGAGGAGAAGGGAAAAAAGAGGGGGAACAGAGAGGAGAGCAGGAAGCCTTTTAGTGGTTCTGCAGTGCTGGTGGTAGTGGGGAGGACTCCACTTATGGGAGTGCATTTATCTGGAGCCAGGAAGAGCTTTATTGTAACCTAAGGTTAACCCAGGGCTCTGGAAAATGAGTTCCTCTGAGGCCCACCTGGGGATATAAAGTTTGATGGATTTGGGAGCATATGCTGGGTTTCAATCCAAGGATTTAAATGCCAATTTCAATTGCATAAAACTAGGAAAACTGAATGGAAACTGCTCATTTTGCTAAGATTCTTTCTTATTTCTTTTGAAGAAAAGCTTGCCTGAACTATGCTATGTACGGTGGGTCAGAGTTGGAAGTCTGTCTGTAAACTTGGTGGATATTCACAACAGTTAGTTTGTGTAATAATTGTACCATTTGTTGTTTGTTTTCTCTTCCTTATAAGTTTCGCTATCCTAGGGTCTTGTGTAAAAACTTTCCGATGGTCTGGCTGTTTGTGTTTCTTTTTAGTGATGTCACCACATTCCTGGGTAGCAGAAATTAATTGTAGTCAACAAAAATAAAAATGAGACCCAAGTTATAAAAAAAAAACTAAATTATCTTTTAACAAGTTTCATTTTAACCATGGTGGTGGCATGGCTTTAGGAATGGCAATGTCGGTCTGTGCGCTACTGAAAAAACACCATCATCAGGTCAAAATTTTCTCAGTACTTTGGTTTATGACCCAATATCTGCTAAACAAATAGCATTCCCATCAGCCTCATCTGGACTTAGTGTCAATTAGCAAATGTTAGCATGCTAACACACTAAACTAAGAAGACATTATATATAGACAAACATTATATCTGCTAAATCTCAGCATGGTAGCATTGTTAACATCAGAAAACAACAACTTGTCTGATACTACAGCTTTTGAGACATTTTCTCTGGTTGCATTAAGATTGTCTAATCATCAGTCAAAAGCAAACTTATGCACTTTAGCCCAGCTGATTGAAACATTTAATTAGCATTTCATGTATCATGATTTTGTCACACATTCAGCTGAATTCTTTATGTTTGACAGAGATGTTAGAAATCAGTGAAGGTTGTGATGGATGTGTTTGGTGATAAATGATTTTTGAAACTGACAAAAGTCTGTTCATGTGCATGTCATAAGTCGCAGAATACCAGCACACTATAAACACAGTGAGGATGGAGTACAGTGCAGCAAATGTTGCGCTGAGATGACCTTCAGTCACAATCTGTGAGAAATTCACTTGACTGATGGGGTTTTGGTGCGTGTCTCTGGTCATAGTGTGTGTGTGTGTGTGTGTGTGTGTGTGTGTGTATACTGTATGCAAGCCCAACATCAACAGACAGGCAGTGGGAGGTGGAGGAGCAGGGGCCTGAGGGTGACTATAGAGAGATTAAAAAGGGAATGTGGGACTTAATCCACTGTTATACAGCAGTCCTCTGAGTCTCCACTCACTGAGAGAAGCCAAAGAAAAGACAAGCATTCCTCCCAGCCCTCGCTACACAGCACACAGACCAGGGGCTACAGACGCCATTCTCCTGCCATCTGGCCTTAACCAAACACTGAACAGCCCCCCGACCCTGATCGGCTGCTGCCCTTCGCCCCTCGGACCTCTACCAAAACTAGACACTCTCCATCTTTACCCTCGAGTCTATGCTGCCTTTCACCTCCTCCTCAGCTCCCTCTTCAAAGCTATGCCACAAGCCCAGTATTATTATTACTTTTACCTATAATTAGTTAAGTGTAGTGCTTTTCTTTTGTATTCCATGTTCAGTGTAGGTGACAATCAAACAAGCAACAATGAAACATGGTTTTAAACATGCTATATAATTAAACTGTTTTATTATTATTTTTATGAATAGATGTTATATAAGCGAACTTATGGTTTAAAAGTCTTTGGTCCAAATCTGGAGAGATTTGAGTGTAGAAAGTGAATAAGTAACTCTCCCCTCCATTAGCAAACACTCCCCAATATGTTGCTGATTCTGAGGTCCACGCTGCCTCTGATGTGCATTTAGTAGCCAAGCATAGAAGATCACAGTTGTACTTGGCAGCAGAATTTTTTGACAATACAATCTTAATACAAGGTCTACTTACTAGAATTTTCAACCACATCTCGTGGTCTTCCTCCACAGATGCTTGCTCAGTTTTCATGGAGCTGGCTCAACATTCCTCATTTAACCTAAATATTGAATTTTGGTCATGTGATAAAAGGTGGTCATACATGGAGGGGCAGGTAAAAGTCTTGCATTCTACATTTTACTTAATTACCAGTTTATAATTATTAGCAGCAAATTTTTTTACTGATGCATTAACGTTCACAGTAAGTAGCATAAAGCTGTAGCTGCTTGAAGCTAATTTGATCTACTTAATATACTGTTGGTAACTGGGAGATTAATCTGAAACAACATATCTTATTTTATAACATCATCACATGTTTTGTATGTAAAATTTTCATCTTCAAAGTAATTAGTAACTATAGCTGGCAGATAAATGTAGAAATGTAGTGGAGGAGAAGTGTAAAGTAGCATATAATTGAAGTACTCAAGTAAAGTACAAGTAACTCAAAATTTTGCTTAGGTACTTGAGTAAATGTACTTTGTTACTTTTCACTAATGATTAGGGCACCGTCACCATCTTGAATCTCTAAATCGCCCCCTCTCTCTTCTCACATTACAGGAGAGAAGTAGGTTGAATTCCTCACTGCTCATTTTCAAATATGTGCCACCTGCCTGAAACCAGCACGTTTTCCCACATCCACCAATCCTTGGTCAGGGTCTTTGTGTTATGTGCTGGATGTAAACACTCAAGGGTTAACACTCCAATGGGATGGCTGTGCTCTGGATACAATACAAATATTGGGTAGTAGCAAAGTGGAACTTCCAAAGATCTTTCCAAATTTTGAGTAGACAAAAATAAAAGTTATTTTCTTCTTGTCTAGTTCGTTAACTTGCAAATACTGCAAAAAAGAAGGGGATACTTTTAGAGGAAAACAACAGGAAAATTAAGTTGATTGAGGAAAAATACAATCAATCCCTGAAATTTGACTATGAAACCTCTTTAATGCATCATATACACTTACAAGCCAATAGCTCACTTTTCAATTTCAATTCAGTTTTAGTTATATAGCGCCATATCATAACAAAGTTATCTCAGGGCACTTTTTCGAATAGAGCAAGTCTAGACCGACTCTTTATATTTACAGAGACCCAACAGTTCCCACCATGAGCAAGCACTATGCGACAGTGGCAAGGAAAAACTCCCTTTTAACAGGTAGAAACCTCGAGCAGAACCAGGCTCAAGGTGGGCGGTCATCTGCCTCGACCGGTTGGGTTGAAGGGAGGGGGGGAGCGGGAGAGAGAGAGCAGGAGGAAAGAGAACATACAGCAGCACAATACAGTATAGATATGGTAATGGCATTGATGTTAACACCAACGGAAACAACACTAAGAGCAACACTATAATAGCAATACTAATAACAGCAACAACAGCAATAGCAGCAGCTGGTGCAGTAGGAGCACGGGGGGCAGCAGGCATGGCAGCAAACCACAGATCCAGACTCTACAGCTCCAGAGGCAGGCTACCTGGGCAGAAAGCAAATGAAGGGGAGAGAGAGAGGGAGAGAGAGAGAGGAGAGAGCACACAATCCACGAAGAAGTTGAATTAATAACAAGCATTGATGGATATGAGGCATAGATGGAGAGGAAGAGGAGGAGGAAAGGAGCTCAGTGCATCATAGGAAGTCCCCCTGCAGTCTAGGCCTATAGCAGCATAACTAAGGGGTGGCTCAGGGGTCACCTGAGTCAGCCCTACTATAAGCTTTATCAAAGAGGAAAGTCTTAAGCCTACTCTTAAATGTGAGGAGGTTGTCCGCCTCCCGTACACAAACTGGGATCTGGTTCCACAGGAGAGGAGCTTGATAGCTGAAGGCCCTGGCTCCCATTCTACTTTTAGAGACTCTAGGAACCACAAGGAACCCTGCATTCTGGGAGCGCAGTGCTCTAGTGGGGTAATAGGGTACTATGAGCTCTTTAAGATATGATGGTGCCTGACCATTTAGGGCTTTAAAGGTGAGGAGAAGGATTTTAAATTCTATTCTGGATTTTACAGGGAGCCAGTGTAGAGAAGCTAATATTGGAGAAATATGATCTCTTTTCCTGGTTCTTGTCAGTAAACGTGCCTCAGCATTCTGAATCAGCTGGAGAGTCTTAAGGGACTTATTGGGGCAGCCTGATAATAGAGAGTTGCAATAGTCCAGCCTAGACGTAACAAATGCATGGACTAGTTTTTCTGCATCTTTTGAGATAGGATGTGCCTGATTTTTGCAATGTTACGTAAATGAAAAAAGGCAGTTCTTGAAGTTTGTTTTATTTGGGAGTTGAAGGACATATCCTGATCAAAGATAACTCCAAGATTCCTTACGGTTTCGCTGGAGGCCAGGGCAATGCCATCTAGAGAAACTATATCTTTAGATAATGTGTTTCGAAGGTGTTCGGGGCCAAGTACAATAACTTCGGTTTTGTCTGAGTTTAACATCAGAAAATTGCAGGTCATCCAGGTTTTTATGTCCTTAAGGCATGCTTGAAGTTTAGCTAATTGATTGGTTTCATCTGGCTTGATCGATAAATATAATTGGGTATCATCTGCATAACAATGAAAATTTATGGAGTGCTTCCTAATAATATTGCCTAAAGAGAAGCATATACAAGGTAAATAGAATTGGTCCAAACACAGAACCTTGTGGAACTCCGTGACTAACTTTGGCGTGCATAGAGGATTCATCATTAACGTGTACAAACTGATATCGATCTGATAAATAGGATTTAAACCAGCTTAGTGCAGTACCTTTAATGCCAATAAAATGTTCTAGTCTCTGTAATAGAATGTGATGGTCAATGGTATCGAATGCAGCACTAAGATCTAGTAAGACAAGTACAGAGACAAGTCCTTTGTCTGATGCAATTAGAAGGTCATTTGTAACTTTCACCAGTGCTGTCTCTGTGCTATGATGCACTCTAAATCCTGACTGAAAATCTCAAAACAGCTTGTTGTTGTGTAGAAAGTCACACAACTGATTGGCGACTGCTTTCTCAAGGACCTTAGAGAGAAAAGGAGGGTTAGATATAGGTCTATAATTTGACAAAATCCCTGGATCAAGAGTGGGCTTTTTAAGAAGAGGCTTAATTACAGCTACTTTAAAGGACTGTGGCACATAGCCTTTAAATAAGGACAGATTGATCATATCTAGTAAATAAGTGCTAACTAAGGGTAAAATTTCTTTAAGCAGCCTAGTTGGGACGGGGTCTAAGAGACACGTTGATGGCTTAGATGAGGAAATCATGGAAGTTAGTTGATTAAGGTTGATGGGAGAAAAGCAGTCTAAATGTACAGGTTTTACTTGAAAGCAAAGTTACATTTAACTCATGGATAAATGTAAGGCAGCTCCACCTTCAAGTGACATGGTGTTAACACTGGCTGGGAGCATTTAGCCCACTGTTTAGATACGAGTGTCTACAAAACCTTTCTCACACTCTTTGCCACCTTTTTATTGGCTGCTATTCCAAAAATGTGCCATGTACCTGCTGTCTTGTGAAGGACCCCCCGCCCCCCATCTTTTTCACTTCCCCTATTTACTGTCTTTCCACCAACTTATGCACCTTTTGTCACACACTTTTTCCTCTTATGGTACGTTCTGTTGTCTCTGTCCTCTCTCCAGTTCCTCTCCTCTCCTCCTTCTCCCATCTGTCTCTCTGTAAGTGGGTGGCAGTGAGCCAAGCATCGCCCGGTCTGCCTTCACCGTAACAACCAGCGGAGACGTCTTCATCTGATGGGACAAAAGGGCCCCCAAGAATCACTGCTGTTCCCCTGGGGGCTTATAGGGGAAGCCTACAGGCTGAGAGCCGGAGATTTGGAGAGGAAGGTACAGGGAGGAAGGAATGGGGGTGGAGGTGCCTGGAAGGAGAAGTGCTATGTATCAACATGGAGTTTAACCTCCCTGAAATACCCCCTTAGCACTGTGAACTTATTCCCCAAAGAGCAGCTAATGCCTTCTCACAGGCTAAAATTTCATACATCGTGGTACTTAGCATACTGACTACTTGACCTCTGCTTTCACTCACAGTGAGCATTTGTGTGATAATGTGGAGTGCATGGAATTCATAAAGAATCATTATTACTACATCCTGTTTTATGAGGGCCAATAAAAACGTCATGCGGCTGTAAGGCTGTAGTTTATTCAGGCCCATTAGCTCCTCCACACAGTGCTAAACAAACAATTCAGGCTAATTCCTTGCCAGAAACATGATTTTAACCAGATCCTCACCTGCAACTCTTTCTCATAGAGGCACAATCCGTGATTCAAATCTAAACCAAAGGGTATAGCCCCATCATGAAATTTTAAAGTACAGGATTGGAACATGTTCCAATCATCAGTCCCATTAACACTACAGCTAAATCTGTTTCAGTAAAGTCTAAAGTAAACTACCAGTAAAAAGGACTGCAGTTCTAAATCAAGTCAAGTCAATTACATTTTTTATGTAGGCTAAATTACAAATCACTAATTTGCCTCAAAGAGTTTTACAATACAGCATACAACACCCTTGATCCATAGACATAGTAATGTTAAGTATGAGGAATTTGTAATAACTGTGTTTAAAAAAGCAAAACCTTAAATAAAAGTTAACTGGCAGCCCAGTCTCATAAAGAAACAGTTATTTTTTCCTGTAAGTCCCTATCTATAGATCTGTCTTCCTGCACAGCTATACATGCTCTGCATCTTACTGGACCTCTGCTTCCCTCTCTGCAGTGGTCCCATGCCCAGACCGGCACGGTGGTGATCCCAGTCCTATAGGACAATAAGGAGACAGTTCATGGCGGAGCTGAAGTCATCGGCTAGGCATCCGTCAGAACAGCCACCAAAACAATGGACCCCTCTGTCCCGCTAACACAAGGTTGGTTTTAGACAAGAGGCCGGACAGCACTGAGATGGACCACCAGCAGCAGCAGCACTGGAACTGACAGCTACAGTTTGACCTTTTCTTGTACTGTAACACCTTACAGTCCTCAGAGTGAGAGGGAGCCTGTTTGAGGAATATTAGGGGATCTCCTCAAGTCAGTCAGCTAAATATTCAAGTTTCAAGTTTACTTGTCACATACTCAACATACCTCTACATTGTACAGTTAAATGCTTCCCATTGAAACTATATTATTCTTGGCCTAAAACACCCTCAGGATTGTGCTGTCTGAACATGACTTCTCAGTAACAGGACAATACCACACACACATGTCCCAGAGCGCTGAGCAAGGGTTTACAGAGATAAGTGAAAGGCTGATCTTGAAAGTTGCAGCCAAAACATTGGACAATATAAAGTTTCCTTTGGATGTGCCGGCGGTAGCCGGAGGAGCGGAGAGGCGGAGGTCATGTCGGTCCTCGATAGCCTGCTGTTTTATTCTCCTTTCTCCAGAGTCACAGTCACAGTTAATCTCAGGACTGCACCCCGCTGTGCCTGACCCCAACCTGCCACCTCCATCTCCATGCCCACCACGTCGCCATGGCAGCAAGAACAGACCATGTGGCACACACACACGCACACACACACACACACACACACACACACACACACACACACACACACACACACACACACACACAGGCCTATGGCAATGCACTCACACAGTTTATGGTGTTTAAATAGGAAAAATAAAGAACTTTTGATACATATGATAATGTATTGAAATGTGGTGCGGCTGTAGGCAGAACAGTCAGAGACGGCTGTACCAATCACGGACTAGACCTCTGTTGTGTACTGTACTCTGTTGTGTACCCCCCCACCCCCCCACCCTTTTGGAGAAACAATGGTCAAATCCATAGACCACAAATATACAGAAAAACAAAGTGGCCTGTGTGTCTCCCTCTTTCAATCAAACAAGAGTAAGAAGATACAAAGAAAGCACTGACAGTACACACACACACACAGCAGCAGCAGAGGGGTCCTGTTCATGTATTCTATGCTGTAGGAGTATGGGAGGTGGTTTATGCATGACAGCTGAGTCCATCTGTTGTTCACATTAATCACACTACTAACTCATTCAAACTAAAATTGGGCATTTTGTGAAGTTAACTCGGCATCTTGCAAATTCTTTGACAGGATCCCTCTGTGTTTATATGTGTGTGCGCGTGTGTGTGTGTGTGTTTGTGTGGTGGGGGGACGGGTGGGTGTTGTGTGTAGATTTGCACGCATGCGTTTCAGAGTTCAGGGTTGTGCGTCAGCTCTGACTGCAGTGTTTGGACAGAGTTGAAGGAATCTTTCACTAAACATTTGACTCACACACACACTGTCTGTACATGGGCTCCATACATGAGCTGTCCAACACCTCCTCTATACTCCTCTCTGAATGACTCGGCTATTAGTTTGGTGCTTATTATTTTGTGCTACTGTAATTGCACTCTATGTGTGTATGTGTATCTGTCTGTGTGTGTGTGTATGTGTGTGCCCAGATGGCCTCTCTGTGCTGACATGACTTCATCCACATGCTAAACCTACACAGACATCACAGCACATATCCCAGAGTCATAGCTGCCTACGCACCAACTCCAGAAGTAATGTTACAACAGATAGAACAGACATTTAGAAAAGGACCATGTCAACTAATGTTGAAGCACACATGAAATTGTAATTTCTCATCAAGCCGAGATGGAAATTATCATTCTTTCCTTGTAGACTTGTGGTTCCCAAATACTGGATACTTAAAGCAGCTCTAATCGATATTTTTATTATTACAATGTGACAATGTGAAAGGAGTCGCTTGTAGTGATGAACCCATAGAGAATTATCAGCTGAATCCGCAGCTCCCCTCGGCTTTACGGAGCTTTATAGTGAGTTTCAGCTTGTTTATCTGTCTGGCTGCAACTTTACTGTTCTGGTTCCCTCTCAGCGCTCTCACAGCGTCGTTTCCAGCAGCAAGAGGCAGCTGTGTTCAGAGAAAAACCCACTGTCCACTACGTGCTCAGCAGCAAACAGCAGACAGACAGAGTCAGAGACTAGCTGGAGAACATAATGGAGCATTTAGCAGCTAAAGAGCCAGATATTTCCCTCAGGAGTTGGTGGAGACCAGAAACGGAGCTAATAGAGAGGGAATGCTGGACTTTGATTCATCAGGTGACACAAACACCACTCCACATGAAGGATCATGTTGCTCTGTAACTGCTGGAGGTGAAAATAAGCAACTGTTTGCTTATATATCATATCAACATATAAGCTTGAAAGGTGATGATATGTCAATGTTATCTTCACAACTTGTTTGTCCCCCCAAGTGGCCAAAAGAATATAGCAGGTTTCAGGCCGTTCAAATCGAACGATCTGAAATGGAAAGATCCCTTTTTTGATCGAACTGCCGTCCACACTAAGACCATAACCTGTGACGAGGGGTCACAAGTAGACATTGGTTTTCAGAGAGTCACAAGACAATAAAGTGGGAACAGCTGATCTAATGTAGACTAATGTGGCTTCCTTTTCTACCTTTTTCTAACTATTCCTTTACCAAGACATCCCCGGATCACTTATAAGCGGCTGCTGCAAAGCTGTGGATCACTTCCTATAAGATCTCATGTGACACCAATCTTGATGTCTTTACACTGGCTCCCCATTAAAGTCAGTCCTATTCAAGATTCTTGTGATCACTTTTACTCTGCAGGGTCGGGCACCTGCTTACACCAGAGAGCTACTACAGCCCAGTATCACCAGCAGGTCTCTGAGGGCCTCTGATCAGGGTTTGATCTGTGGACACCTTGGACACCTTTAAAAAGCAGCTCTGAGCCTACCTGCTTAGACATGCTTTGTTTAGTTGCATTAATTTTACTCTTTTATCGTGTCTGCATTCTGTCTTCTGCCTTTTAATGTGAAGCCCTCTGTGACATCTGCTCTAGAAAAGTGCTCTACAAATAAACTCACCGTACATACTCACATCCAGTAGTTCTAGCTTTACAGGGAAGCCTACAAGCTTCTTCCTGCAGCATTTTAGTAGACTTTTTAGTATTGTCATAAAACTAAGAAAAACCTTCAGTGACCTGATGTGAAATCATCTAAACTGAATGAAGTCTTTGAGTATGAAGAATGAACTTAAATCGAAAGTATTATCAGCTAAATGTTCTTGAAGTATGAACAGTACAAATATGCATTATGCAGAGTGATAATATTCTATATATCATATCATTTGATTATTAGTGTTGCATTACAATGTAAGCAGAATTTTTGGTGGAGGTGGAGCTCACTTTATATGTATATGTATATATACTGGGTGATTCAACTGAGAGCAAAGCATCATATTTTATAAAGTGTTTCTATGTTTTGTGTGTAATCTTTTTCTGCAAAGTAACTACAGCTGTCAAATAACGTAGTGAGTAAAGTATTAACTTCCCTCTGAAATGTAGTGAAGTTGCATATAATAGAAATAATACTTCAGTACAGTACTATATTACTATAAATGTGCTATATTACTTTCCTCCACTGCAGATGCATCATTAATGATGTGCTTTCTATCAGCTGTGGCTCTGTGGGGAAATTTAATGCTTGAGAGTGAGAGAATGTATCTTTTGAAAAGAACCAGAATCTGAATGAAATGAATTCCCAACAGCAGTGTCCACAGAGAAAACAGAGACATCAGTGAAGGCCAACACACACTAACTCAGACATGTTAGTCCTAATATGACGGTCCTGAAATGTGCTGAGCTTCAAGGAAGTCAGAAGAACAATGAGTTCTGAATTATTCAGGCTGAAATCAGATCACAGCAGGAGAGCACCTCCCTACCTGAGGATTTCTCTCAGAACAGAACTTGTGGTTCATTAAATGAGCAGTGAGAGTGTGACCGCTTACTGAACAATGCTTCCAGCCTGACACCCAGCGCACGCCTGGAGTACTGCATCTTTTTAAAGAAAAGAAAAACTCGCCATCATTTAGAAACATCACTTTTATTGAATTGATTCACACAGCTGATTTGAAGTTCTCGACAGAAATACCCCCCCCCCCCCCACAACACTTTAACCCACCTGTGCTTGCTCCACAATTTCACATCACAAATAAAAGAAAACAGCTACAAAGAATTCAGGTTGAAAGCTGAGATGAAAGTATGTACCATTCATACAGATACTAAGCTTTGGATGCTGAATCAAGATGCTTACAGTGATTTGGGCGCTCCAGCAGACTGTCAGTTAACAAGTACTCAAGTAATGATTTACATCTGCAGTGAAACAGCAGCCGCTCTGTATTCTTCAGTTATGACTTTTTCCTCCACCATTAATTAAAAGACAAATAACGAACTCAACCTTGCACTCCGTTTTCATTCAACCACCCACAGAGAAGACCTTAGAAAATAGTAGGACAGTAGATGCAGTCACAGCTGCTGTTTGATCACAGCTCCTCCTTGCCCTTCTGAGAGTCTGAAGCCGACGTGGCGTCAGCTTTAGTTTTTTTGGAGTCTTTCTTGGCTGCAACTTTTACTGTCTTTTTTGCAGCTGGTTTTGCATCCTTTTTGTCCACCTGCTTGGCTTGTGTTTTAACCGTCTGTTTTCCATCTTTCTTAGCAGCAGGTTTGACTTTGTCTGCTGTCTTGGTCTTTGCTTGGTCTCCAGCTTTGGCCTTTGCTTTAGGAGAAGCTTTGGCTTTAGCGCCTTTTGTTGTTTTGCTGACTGGTTTCGCCTCCGCTTTGTCCTTTGGAGAGTCGGCTGGTGCATCCGGCTTCTGCTCTGCTGGTTCATCTTCTCGTTTATTGTCTGCTTTTTCCTGGTCGGCCTGAGCAGGAGGTTTTGGTGTTGTTGGTTGGGGTTCAGAGGTGTCAGTCACCTCCATCTGGATGAACTCTACATTCACAGGGGTAGAAAACATCTTCAGCATATCCTGAGCCTGGATTCTCTCCTACAAGACAGAAAAAGAAACATTTGAGGGAAACCAGAAAGCACAATGAGCCAATTAGCAATCAAAATGTCAAACACTCTATTCATACTTGATTAGATTCCTTGGATATTTGCAGAAGCCTATATATGATATATATGCAGGAAAAACAATAGCTGATTTTACTTCATTATCTACACCTGTGGTTATTTATTGTGTCTTTGCAGCAACAAATGTATGTTTATGTATGTGCGTTATATTAGATTTTAAATGTGGACAGCTACAGTGCCTGACTTATTTTCTTTTTGCTGAAGGGAGGCTAGTCTTCTATTTCTATTTTCTCACCCTAGATTTATATTTTATTTAAGCCTTCTCTTACAATAATTATTGTAGAAAAAAATAAATCAAATGATAGCTTTAGTGTGTGCAACAGACACATTTATTTGCAATAAATTTGGCAGCTGTTTATTCCGCTTTTAATGTGTGAAAATTGCTCCATTAAGATATTAAAGTTTAAATATTCAATTCTTTATGCTTTGCCTCTTTTAGTAAAGAATGATACAAACTCAACACTGTTATACTACTTTGAGATATAATGGGGAGAGTTTTGCAGTTGTCAATTTTAATAAAGGTTTACAGATGCTGCTAGCTATACTGATGTTGGTCTACAGAGATCGTCTGTACCTTTTCCTCATGAGCAGGATCCTGGGTGAACCACAGTGCCACAGCGCACCTCTGACCCTTGGTGACGGCTCTGACACCGTGTGGGTTTTCCTTCCCCGCCCCAAACCCGACCACGCGGCCGCACTGTGGACGAACTGTGGCCTGGAGGAGTACGAACATATACAACGTGCAACATTTAATAGCAGTGAAGCTTGGTATTTCTTACTGTTTTTATTTATACATAATGCACATGTTGAAAGGAAGTTATGGACAGAAAGGCTGAATTATTTATTTTTTCCACAGTTTTGTTAATTGAAATTATCAGGCCATACATGGATCAATAGTTCAATTTCAATTTCAAGTTGCAATGCCCATATTTAAATGTAAATACCTCTATACATGGAGAGATAGAGAGATAGTAATAATGATAATAAAACTTATTTAAAATAATAATAATAACAATAAATAGATAAGTAAATAAAAAGAAAAAATATAATGGAGAGATGGTAGAGAAGCTGAATATTTACCGTGATTGTTTTAGCATCCAACTCAGTGAAGATGAACTCTCCTCCTTCAAAGTCGTCGTTTAGATAAAGGATGGCACTGCAGGGGAGAGACAGGATGTTATGTGGGTCCTGGTCATCAGGGTTGTCTGGTTGAAGGACAGACTCACCTGTAGTCTCTGTGTGTGTATGCAGGAGGTTCCTTTACACACTCATTCAGCTCAGAGACCAGCAGACAGTTGTCCACATGAACAGGGTGACTCAGGTCCTCACGGCCCTCCTGCTTCTCTGAATAAACAACAGTGCAGAGAGAAACCACCATCACCTGCCAGAAGTACTGCATCCAGATCCAGATGTCACTATGTTGTGACCTATACCACCCTCCATAGCAATGGCCACTGAGGCTCATGGGGGGTGTAGTATTTGGAGCATAGACTGTATATAAAGATGGACAACATGACAGCTCCCAAACAGTGAAGCATAAACATCTCAATCACCCCCTGGTGGCTGGCTGCAGTATAGGTCATAAACCCCGCCTCCTACACGTCAAATAAAATGTTCCCAAAGATGGTTTCTGTCTGTTTATGTAGTTCTTATCACGCTGATGTTTGTTCAAGTGTTTTTTTCTGATCAGTTTGGTTTTAATTAGTTATTTGTAGCTATAAAAAGGGGGTGTCACGTCATGATTGACAACTTGTGGTGTGCTCGTGATTGGTTCGGGTAGGTGTATAGGTGGGACCTCGATAAGATCACTGCTGCGCAGGCTCTGGCTCCAAATGACATCACCAACGCAAGATGGCAGCTCCCGAATCCGGAATATTTTGGCTTCAGTATTGTACAGAGGGAGGAAGTGAAGACGCGTTGGCCATCTTTATATACAGTCTTTGGTTTGGAGCTATTAAAACATAGAAAAAACATGATTTCTCAGAGGCAAGGTGAAAAATGAATAGTCTTTAATATAGTATCAATTAAATAATCCAGGAGACTTATATGTTCCTGTGTTGAGGACTGTTGTGAACTGCTTGTGTGGCTACACACAAACACTTTTTCCTGTATTTAATTTAATTTTTTTGTTTGGGAGCAGGTGGTGCATCAATGAAGAGAATTTTGGAATTTCTCGTGTTCATGTTCTTTTTGTTTCTTTGTTACTGTTTACATAAAAAATATTTTTAAATTTGCAAGTAAAGAAAAAAATCTTTCAATTTGACTTCAGTTTGAATCCGGGGCTCTGATGTGCTAGATCATTTTATGACTGAACCAACAGAAAATACAAAATAGGCAGCAGTGGGTTACTCTCTTCCAAAGACACAACACCAGCAAACTGTCCCCACATGACTCACCATCGATGGCAGAGCGACAGACCAGGTGGGAGTAGGAGAAGTAGAGTGGAGTGTCCAGGCGGAAGTACGACTCCAGCACCTTCCTCACCTTCTCGCTGAGGTCGAAGAACAGACGAGCGCTCTTCAGTGGAACCTTCCCCTCCTGTCCGAGCTGTGGGAGATGGAAACACCATTTAATTAACAGCAGCTACGAGGATGACACCAATGTAGGTCCAAGTCTTTAAACAGGACTGCTTTCATTTCATCAACAAGGCCCGGGACCCCCCTGTGACACGGACTCTAGTAACCCCATATCCCCACCCAATGGACACTACACGTTATATTACCGTAAGCCTCCTGCGTTACATTAACGTATGTACACTCCATACTGTGAACTTTTGCACATCCTTCAGTTAATATTTTGCACATTCTGCACAAAATATACAGCTCTTCTTTTTCATATTATTGTACAGTTTTTTCTAATTTTATCTTATTCTATTTTATTTTATATTTCTCCACATTTCTTATTGCTAATTTCTCTATTTTATATTTGTATTCTTGACCTGCTTTTTTACAGTACTTGCTTTTAGTGGCTTTAATTAAATATCTGTATATATTTATGCTTATTTATGCACCTATACACCAAAGCAAATTCCTTGTATGTGAAAACCTACTTGGAAATAAATCTGATTCTGATTCTGATTCTGATAAAAAATCTCTAATTCATTAATGCTGGTACGTAGAACCTGTGTCTGTTTTGCAATGAGAACGTCACAGTTTGGATAAACACGTTATGCTTTATGCTTCAGGGGGGTGGGACTACAGACCTTCACGGCCTTCAGAACCGTGACTCCCTGGAACATCTCACTGGGGGAGTGGGGGGAAGGGCGCCCCCTGTAGCCATCCCCTTTCAGAGCAGCTGCCTGGGAAATAAATCACAACATGAACACTCTGACCTGATGGGCGGGCACACACACACACACACACACACACACACACACACACACACACACACACACACACACACACACACACACACACACACACACACACACACACACACACACACAGGCATGGGACACAAACAGGCATCAGGTGACATAACGAGTTTCTTTCAATATTTTTTGGAAATTGATAAATAAATAAATAAATAAAGGCATACTTATACCTTTTTATTTCAAAATTGCACATTGATGCCAACCTTTAAAAACAGCTATAACACTGCTAAACTAAGTCCAGTTTTAGTGATTCCCAAGTCTTATTTAAACTGTTAGATTCTTAATATCACTCTAAATGTGATATTATATGTATTATACATTCATATGTGATATAAATGGTGCCCCAATGTGGTGACACAGTGTTGGCACTTGTTGTATTTAGCTTTCTATCTTCTCTGGTATTTTGTGTATTTTTATGTGATGCTTTAATAGTAATGCAGTTTTGTGTATTATCCTGTCCGTCCTGTTGCACTACCAAGGCAAGTTCCTAACAACGTTTGTTTTCATGGCATTAAAGTGAACTCACTAAGATGTGAGCAACTTCACTCTTTAGATAACTCACATTGGAGAGTTGTTGCAGCTCCCTGCACTCATCATCACTGATCAGCCCATCCAGCAGCACCCGCTCAGAGCCGTTCAGCTGTTTGGACGTCATGGTCACCTTTATGTCACCATACAACAGGGGGCTATCTAGAGGAGACAGGTCACAGGGTCAACGAGAGTACAAGTTTGACTGTCAAACACTTCAGCTAAAAGTTATGTTTAGTTTTTGTGTTAGTTTAGTTTACATATGAAATATCAAAGACTAAATCATGAGGCTATTGGGACCAAATGCACCATCATCTCACTAACATCTGGTTCACTAGTAACCTGGGTGAAATATTTACCTTCCTGCGGCGCTAATATTGTGGCCATGTCTGAAGAATCCTTCTTCTTCTCCTCAACCAGAGTCTCAATCTCCTTCATTAGGTTTCCTATTTCCTCTGTGATCCTCGCTGCAGTCTCTCTGTCAGCTCTGAGAGACACACAGGTAGGTGGAATGATGGAGGCCATGACATCACTTTAACAATAAATTGATTCTTGCCCTGCACAAATGTGTGTGTGGCGGCGTCTTCAATCTTACTTCTGCTTGTCTCTCAGTTTCTTAGGCATGACGTCTTCAGGAGTCCAGGTGTCCTGAATACAAGATGACAGCAAAGGCACAAGTCAGACACCACCCTGCATTAAAACCACTGCATCAAATAAGCAACATGTGATGGATAACAAAGGATTTATTCACTCACTGGATCTACAAAGGTGATACCAAAGGTTTCATATCCAAAGTAGAGCAGCTCTTTCTCCAGTATGGACTGCTGAATGTACAGTTTCACCACCTGGAGGTCAAAAATCAGTTGAACCTTGATGTTATCTGTTGAAAACCAGTCTGCAAAACAGCTCCCTGAGATATACCCATAAGATACCATGGTTTATTATTAAATGGAGCAGAAAACAGTGACATTAAAGGAGGTAATAATTAAGTAATCTCTGGTTTTGAGCACCCTCTACTGGTGACCATCAGAACACAGCACTCATAAAACATGAAGCAGCTTCCTCCTAAGTGTCTTCCCCTCCCGTTCCATCCTGATGATGTGCGGTGGATTGTAATTGTGTATAAACTTTACATCTGAGAGGTCTGTAGCAACAGAGCAGAGACGAATAAAGGCTTGTTAGTGCAGAGGTCCAACAGGAACATCCAGTGGAACAAAGTGATGTTACACAAAACACTGAAATAATATCTGTGGACTATCTTGACTTTTCTGCCATGGCCTTTGCCTCTCAGGCTTCACACAAACTGCCCCACCCTCTTACTGGTGTCATCTTTGGTTCTGTACTTTGTCTAAGATACAGCACTCTTAGAACCCATCGGTTATCGTCTGACGACGATTTCAATGCAGATGCATTATAAAAAAGCTAAATCATCGTCAGATAGCTGATGGGTTCTGAGATTGCATTTCGGCCAAGGTGTTCTGCCTCTTTTGCTCCCCACACGCACATGCAACCAAAGCCCGCTCAAACGTGATTGGTCAATACTACTCGGACTACAAACGAACTACAAACTGAAACCAGGTCGCTTCCGATACCAAAATCTTGTCCCTTGTCTACAGATTCTGCATTCATATGCAGTTTACACCTGTGCTTTTTCTACTGTGATGTCAAAATGTCTGCTGTGAGAAATGTGTATAAAAACTACTATATAGAGAGGGAATTACAGAATGCAAATACCTCGAATAGCTGCTGACCATCAGTCTCTACAAATTACACTAAATGTATTTTTAAGTAGGATTGATGAAGTACATAAAAGCAGGAAACAGTATTCACATGACAGATTTTTGTGTATCACCCACACCGACGCCGTCGGAGGGTTTTTATTCCGGAAGTGAGGCCGGGCTGGAGAGTGAGTTCAGCTGTGAAAGCCAGAAATCTCAGCAGCCAGGAAATAATCACTTAGTCGTTAGTATTGATCAACAACCTTATTAACCCCAATATGGACATTTAGAGCCTGTGGCAGTAAACTCTTACGTTTATGTGCTTTAGATTACCATCAGAGCTTTTTTAATGTCTCTGTTGCGCCCTTGAGTACATTTGAGTGCTAATGGAGGCTATTTTTCTCTCACCACATGTGTGGCTGATTTACTGCTTACGGATTAAGATAACACACCGTTAAAAATAACTGCACTCACAAGGTGCTTTGAACGAAAGCCTCTACCTGTCTGGCTGATATGGTTCCCGCCCGGTCTTCACCCAGCACAGCAGAATAATAAGCCAGGTTCTGGTTCATCACCTCGTCATCAGGGTGGAACAACAGGAAGGTCTTAGCACACTCTATGGCCTGCTCATAATTCTCACCTGGAGAGAAGGAACAGAAGGTGAGCTCTCCAACAGCTGTTCCAAAAAATTCACGTGTATACTCGAGGTGCAGCTTACTTTGCTGTTAAAGGGGCACTCCGCCAGTTTTACACAGGAAGATCAGTTTACTGATCATGGGGAGTGAAAACAGTTGTACAAAAAATGTACATATTACGTCAGGCACAAAGAAGCACACAACACAATACAGGAGAGCTGATAACATCAAAAAATAATATATAAATATTAAGAAATAAGGGATGAAAACAAAATAAATCAATGCAATGAGAGACGAATACATATTGTAAATAGGTTGAAAATTAAATCATTATAATAATAACACAAAACTAAATAAATAATAATCATTTGGAGGAACTTTGTCAAGTCTTAGAAAATAACTCTGATGATGTCATCATCATGTTCTTGGAGACCACAAAAAGCCTGCGTTTAAACCCGGAGGTGTGGAGTTGGAAAGACGTGGATGTTTTCCAAGCAGGGAGGTTCTAACAGAGAGATGCGGCAGAGTTGCATTATGGGAAGTGTAGGAAGAAGTGTGTTTGGAGCCTGACTAGGGTTTGGTCCCGGTCAGCAAAATGTCCAGAGTTGCTAAGCTTCAATGTTAACAAATCCCTAATTGAACCTTTTATTGCTCCTTGTTGTCACTGATTAGCGACAGGTAGGTAGCTGCTTCTCTCTAGACCTTCTAATTGCATCAGACAAAGGACTTGTCTCTGTACTTGTCTTACTAGATCTTAGTGCCGCATTCGATACCATTGACCATCACATTCTATTACAGAGACTAGAACATTTTATTGGCATTAAAGGTACTGCACTAAGCTGGTTTAAATCCTATTTATCAGATCGATATCAGTTTGTACATGTTAATGATGAATCCTCTATGCACACCAAAGTTAGTCACGGAGTTCCACAAGGTTCTGTGCTTGGACCAATTCTATTTACCATATATATATGCTTCCTTTAGGCAATATTATTAGGAAGTACTCCATAAATTTTCATTGTTATGCAGCAGATACCTAATTATATTTATCGATCAAGCCAGATGAAACCAATCAATTAGCTAAACTTCAAGCATGCCTTAAGGACATAAAAACCTAGATGACCTGCAATTTTCTGATGTTAAACTCAGACAAAACCGAAGTTATTGTACTTGGCCCCGAACACCATCGAAACACATTATCTAAAGATATAGTTTCTCTAGATGGCATTGCCCTGGCCTCCAGCGAAACCGTAAGGAATCTTGGAGTTATCTTTGATCAGGATATGTCCTTTAACTCCCACATAAAACAAACTTCAAGAACTGCCTTTTTTCATTTACGTAACATTGCAAAAATCAGGCACATCCTATCTCAAAAAGATGCAGAAAAACTAGTCCATGCATTTGTTACGTCTAGGCTGGACTATTGCAACTCTCTATTATCAGGCTGCCCCAATAAATCCCTTAAGACTCTCCAGCTGATTCAGAATGCTGCGGCACGTTTACTGACAAGAACCAGAAAAAGATCATATTTCTCCAATATTAGCTTCTCTACACTGGCTCCCTGTAAAATCCAGAATAGAATTTAAAATCCTTCTCCTCACCTTCAAAGCCCTAAATGGTCAGGCACCATCATATCTTAAAGAGCTCATAGTACCCTATTACCCCACTAGAGCACTGCGCTCCCAGAATGCAGGGTTCCTTGTAGTTCCTAGAGTCTCTAAAAGTAGAATGGGAGCCAGAGCCTTCAGCTATCAAGCTCCTCTCCTGTGGAACCAGATCCCACTTTGTGTACGGGAGGCGGACAACCTCCTCACATTTAAGAGTAGGCTTAAGACTTTCCTCTTTGATAAAGCTTATAGTAGGGCTGACTCAGGTGACCCCTGAGCCCCCCCTTAGTTATGCTGCTATAGGCCTAGACTGCCGGGGGACTTCCTATGATGCACTGAGCTCCTTTCTCCTCCTCTTCCTCTCCATCTGTACGCCCTCATATCCCATCAATGCTTGTTATTAATTCAACTTCTTCCCGTGGTTGTGTGCTTTCTCTCCTCTCTCTCTCTCTCTCCCCTTCTGTTGCTTTCTGCAGGTATTTCTGCCTCCGGAGCTGTAGAGTCTGGGTCTGTGGTTGCTGCCGCCTGCTGCCCCCGTGCTCCTGCTCTGCACCCGCTGCTGCTATTACTGTTATTGCTCTTATTATTAGTATTACTATTATAATATTGCTCTTAGTATTATTTCTGTTGGTGTTATCATCAATACCATTACCACAACTATTGCTTTACATCCCTATTTGAACTGTACTGTGCTGCTGTATGTTGTCTTTCCTCCTGCCCCCCCCCCCTTCCCCTTTCTTTTTGATAGCTCAACAAGACCAACAGACTCCCGACTCTTCTCCAGCTGTTCTCTAGCCGTCACATCAATTTAAGGAGTTAAACTTTAACAAATACCATATCAATATTTTAAGATTATCATCTTAATAGTCCAACATCAGATCCTCCAACATTTGGTTCAAGTAGCTTGTGAACAATAAGGAATGAAGTCAGACAGCTATTATCTGAATGGGTCAGATACACTGAAGCAATGTATCATATCTGCTTATCTCATTTTCAGGTTGTAGCTACAGACTGTGAATATTAACAAGTGTAGCACTCCAAACTGATCAATAAAAGGTTTCAGATCTTTAACTTTAGTTATTTATAACTTTAGTTACATTCACCCAGACCCTCAGCTTGACCCGTACTTGGGACTAAAAGTCAAAATATCTCTACATCTATTTTGCCTCTTCTTTTTTTAATCTGTCTCTTGTGAGTCCTCCAACTTTATGGTAGTGCAATATTATTCTTTGGAGTAGCCCTTTTATAAAAAGGAACATAATAAAAAATGTCCCGCTAAGAAGTTTAGTTATTTTTAAATAATTTAATACATTTTATAATGCAGGTGATGTTTTTGAGAAGTTTTCTCATAAACCACCACCAAAATCAGAAATGTTCTAATTCTACACAAACATTTTTAATATTTATAGGCAATATATAGGCTGATTGGTTGTTATATAAATGGCCCTTTGCCTTGCTAGGTGCGATGCCAGGGGGGTCACCTATGTGACTACTGCATAGTTGTGACGCTGATGTAATAAAGTGACTTCTCGCCATTGAGTACGACCCTCCTCTGTCATTATTAGTCAATATAATAAAGAAAACTCACCAATTGTTTTGAGCGCGGTGGAATCTTGTTTTTCATAAAAGCCTCATAATATTCAACAAATATATCTGGCTATAATATGCACAATCAGTGGTGCCGTGAATGTAAAGACAATGGATAAAGGCATGCACTCTCCTCAGTACAGGCTGAAAAAGACTCACTGTTATAGTAGGAGAACTGCAGGTAGTTGAAATGCGAGGGCAGGAAGTCCTCAAAGGGCTTGTTTCTGCCAGCAGTTGAGGCCACCTCCACTGCACAGTGCTGCTTACATTTCAGTACCTGCATGTAGTGGTCTGACACACACAAACACACAAACACGTTTACACAAGAGTCACCAGATTCTCAACTTCCACATCTTTTCTGCATAAAAACCCACGGACGTCCTGTCTCACCTGTCATGGTCTGGAACAGGTCAGCGCTGTACTCCATGTAGTTGTATCCGTCGTAGTCGTAGGCTCCCTCACACAGCGCTCTGCACTCCTTATCGGCAGTGAAGTACTCATCCACGGCCACTTCGAAGTGTTCAGCCGCCAGGCCGAATGAGTCGTCGCTGTAATAACTCTTCCCCAGCAGGAACTCAGCCTGAGGAGAGAGTGGGCATCCAATCAGGTGGCTCGTGGTCACCATTACAGAGGGGATGATGTGTAATATTACTAGTGCTCTGACACATAAAAGTCCTTTTCTAGCTAACAGTCACAGTTTTTCATTAAATCATGTTAGTCAGGCAGGCAAAGCAGTTCAAATCCTTCCATTTGACATGTGATTGTAACAGCATGTGTAACAGCAGTAATAACAAAGTGCACACAAGGTTCATGAAACGACTTGTCTGGAGTTTATTTTGCCTTTCTTGTCCATATCTCACACTTCTCTTTACAGCCATCATCCCGCAGGCCAAAAAAAATAGGGAAGCTATTTGAAAACTTCAAAGTCGGCCAGTTGCAGCAACCACAGGCACAATGTGACAATCTGAACATTTTACTGCAGAGAATGAATCATGTGACAAAATGTCAACAGATTTCTGAAGTAAACAGAAGCAAAAAGTTCAGAAATGTGAGCAAAATAAATAAATGTTACAGATAATCAGCCCTCCTCTAAAGACTGGCCAAAGACAGGACAAAGTAAAACTCATCAGAGAAGGAGTTTGCCCTAACCATATGTGTCCTGGCCTCCAGATCTTTGAAGTCCTCTTCCTGTACTCCTGCCATCATCCTGTAGTAGTCCAGATTCTGCTTCATCTCCGTGTGGTCCGGGTTGGCCAGGAAGAACGTGTTGGCAGCTGCCACTGCCTTATCCAGCTTATTGATCTGAAACAACACGCAGGGGTTCAGCTCATCCTCTCTGATGGGAGGTGTGTTAATCAGTAAATCACCTCGAAAAAACCTACAGACCCTGAGTGACAGGACTATTCACTGCTGCCGTGTGATGTGTCTGTTTCTATGTTCAGTCTATCCAACCTGCATGTTAAAGGTGTTTGTGTCACCTTATGAATCTAAGTCCAGCATTCCCTCTCTGTTAGCTCTGTTTTGGTCTCCACCAACTCCTGAGGGAAATATCTGGCTCTTTAGCTGCTAAATGCTCCACTGCGTTCACCAGCTAGACTCTAACTTTGTTGCTAGTAGCTTTTGGTGCTGGGCAGGTAGCATACACAGCATTTTGCTAAAAAAAACAGCTGCTTGCTGCAGCTGGAAACAATCCTGTGAGAGCGGTGAGAGTGAACCAGAGCTGTTTTTATGCTGTACTTGACTTCATCAATCCAGCATGGAACATGTATTCTGCTGTACGTTTAGTGAACCAAAGTTGGCTACAAAGCGCTAATGTTTAAGAGGCATTAAGTAATGTGAAAGTTATATTGACCTCTAACAGTGATATGCAGCAACCCTCACCTGTCTCTCTCTCTTTCAGCGCCTGTAATTCAAACAAACACTGAAGTAGCAATTTCAGATCAGTGACCAGTGAACTGGCTTTAGAACTGAAATCCAATGGACTGATCAACAGCTTCAGCTCCCTATGTTAACTGTCAAAGTTTTGAAAGTCAGAAATCTGAGCAACCAACTTAATGGTTGAGTCATAGCTGAGTAGCAACTCTGTCTGTCAACCTGACGATATGTTGCAGAATCCTGCATTGAGCATGCAGGGACAATTATGATAGGAATGATTATAGAAATACACAGTGGTTATATTTATTCCACATTCACAGAGTTTAGTGGCAGATAAAATTCTGCACCACCTTTTTCATGATGTTGCTGCTTTCAAGTTTTGTTTGAGAGTAGTATTTTCAACACACGCACAACAATCCATGAAAATAGTGAATTTGAAAAATGTCCCTTTGACAAAGAGAATACAATTGTATAACTATCATATAACTGTCTATCTTGACCAGTCTTACTTTACAGATTTAGTCATTTGACTTTGGCAAGTCTGAGTTTATCAGGAGCATTCTAAAGCAGCTCTTTAGGCCTTTAAACCGCTGGATCCCAAAAACCTACGCGCTAACGTCAGACTCCACAGAGGCTGACTCCACCTTAAGACGTGGCATGGCTGTGTCGGTTTTTGGGGGTTGGGGCATTTCAGCTCCACACCAGCTCTGAGTTACAACTACCAAACTAAAATCTCTTCACTTTGTTCTGAGTCTGCATGTTTAGTATGAAGTTACACTGGAAAAACATGCATCTCTGTTATGTGTGATGCACTGATTGCAGTCACCAGCTTCACATATCATTATAGCCTACTGTACTGTAGCTATATACCTTAAAATATGCGACTTGTAAGTAATTATACGGGGTCCTCTTGGTGAACTCCAGCTCCACTTCTTCAGTGACTTGATGCAGAGTTGGTGTGCCCAGTTTCTCAGTTTCGCAGGAGTTCACACAGTCCGCCCGTTTCAGGATTTTCTGGAAGAAGCCCAGGTCCTCCACAGACCCGGCCCCCGGTATGGGAACTCCCAAACCGGCCAGGCGATCACCGAAAGCGGTCTGGTTGGCGCAGCTGAGCCGGCACTGAGCCTTCACACTGCGGACCGTAGCTTTGTTCCTGAGCGCCTTCTCCATGTTCAGGATAACCGACAACCAGTCCCCTTTATAGTAGGCTTCCACTGCCGTGTCGAAGAGGAAGTCATAGGGCTCCAAAACGAAGTTACTGCTCACATTAGTGTCCGACCTGCACAGCGGAATAATAAGGCAGAAAACTATTAGCGCACAACGGAGCTCCATGATGCTAAATGTCTGGGCTGTGCAGCGGGGCAGCAGGAGTCTGAACCGGAGAGAGAGGCGTGTAACTGGTCTGGAGGTGGGGTTTGAACAGTTGGACGCCTGGTAACACCCCCCTCTCATCCCCCACATACAATTATAATAATACCATAGAATGGTGGGCCTACAATGTGTGCAAGGAAAACTGCAACATAAGTTAGGACTGACCTTAGTGTAGAATACTGTAAACTGTTTAAATCAGCGCAAAACCATCTCTGGTTAACTAAAAATACCATAAAATCATCTTAAATCCAGGCAAAATCTTCATCATTATTATCCTCACCATTATCAACATTATCAGCACTTCCTTCAAGGCAATGTATGGAGGGTCATTAATGACAAAACTTACAGAGAAGGCATTAACAAAATTAAAGAAGAAATCTGATTGACATGATTGAATGACTTTATTCCACAAGAGACACTGTGTCAGTGGCTTTGAGCAAGTAGCTTGTAGGGCTTCTTCACTGTGTGCTCTCTTATAACCCTCACATATCAAACTCACAATGGCAGCAGAACAAACTGGATTTGATTTCACCTGGAAATGAAGGGCTGGCCTGT
>SEMN01000956.1:0-140179 GCA_005408345.1 Macquaria australasica | reverse complement strand
AAAACTACCTGCATGACTTGACACCACTGTGGGTAAGTGTTTTTGGGGATTTGACCCTTCAGAAAAACACTAGAAAGTTAATGGACTGCTCTGGTCCTCCTGTACATTAAACATTCAGTGTGTGTTGCGTGTGCTGATGTGCATCACAGCTGTAACAGTGTGTCAGTCTGTTGTACGTACTCTCTGCTCCTGGACTCTCATCTCTCTCTCCAGCAGCTCCGACATGTAGCTCACCGCCAGAACCACATGGTCCACCCCGGCCTACACACACACACACACACACACACACACACACACACACACAGAAAGAGTGAGAGAGAGACACAATGTGACCAAGTACCTTCAATAAACTCAAAAATTAAACGTCAGCAGTGAAGTTAAAGCCCACGGTCACTGAACTCCACCTCCTCCATACCTTGACCAGAGCCTCCACCTGGTGCAGCAGGATGGGTTTGTTGCAGAAGTCCACCAGCGGTTTGGGGACGCTCAGGGTGAGCGGTCGCAGCCGGGTGCCGTACCCCCCAACCAGGATCAAAGCCTTCATGCCTCTGCCGTTAGCAACCGTTACCAAGGTGACCACAGCTCATCAATGACCAGACAGCAACCAGCCTGAGAAACAGAGAGGGGAGTCACAGTGACTGCTGAAGGTCGTAATGTAACATCAGATATGACCATTAATGTCAAGTAACTTTCACATGAAGTTCATGTTTATGACTCTGCTAACTTAGAGCAGAGGCTCAAATGTCAATTACAATTAACGTTAAATTATTGCTTCCTAATAACTTTGACAAAAAAATCATTTGATCATTTCTCAGACCAGAATTGTAAGTCTTAAATACAGAAGGAGGCCGGGTCCTCCTAATGAACCGGGTCACAAGAGTTCAGTCTTTCATTGAGGGAGTCTGGCTGCGCTCTCGTGTTGGTGCACCTGCCTTATTTTAGTTTCTGTGGAGTGTCAACAACACAGCAACACACACACAGGTGGAGAAACACAGGTGGAGAAACACAGGTGGGAGAAACACAGGTGGGAGAAACACTGGTGGGAGAAACACAGGTGGGAGAAACACAGGTGGGAGAAACACAGGTGGGAGAAACACAGGTGGAGAAACACTGGTGGGAGAAACACAGGTGGGAGAAACACAGGTGGAGAAACACAGGTGGAGAAACACAGGTGGGAGAAACAGGTCAGGGCGTCAGGGAGAAAGCTACTAATGGAGAAACTGCGGTGGAGAACAGGTGGAAAACAGGTCAGGCTAAGGTCGGTGGGAGAAAACAGATGGGAGCTGGTCGGGAGAAAACAGGTCGCAGGTGGGCAGGTGGGAAAACAGGTCGGGGAGAAAACAGGTCGGCTGGTCAGAAAAGCTGATTAAGTCGATTAAGGTGGAACAGGTGGAGCTTCGGTCGACTTTCAGGTGCGGCTCGTGGCTGGTGGAGCTGGTCGACTTCGTCGGTCAGGTCAAACTCGGTCCGGCTGGAGTGGAAAACAGGTCGACAAAGATGGAAAACCAGGTGGAAAATTGGAAAGTCGGCTGCTGGTGGGCTTCGGTCAGGTCGAGACTCCTGGTGGGCTTCGGTCAGGCTTTCTGGTGGGCTGGTCAGGTCAAGTCGATTTCGTCGACTTCGTCAGGTGGAGCTTCGACTTTAAGGTCGGCAAAGTCGGCTTCGTCGACTTCCGGTCGCTTTCGTCGACTTCGGTCGACTCGGTCGACTCGTCGGTCGAAACACAGGTGGAAACACAGGTGGAAACACTGGTGGAGAAACACTGGTGGAGAAACACAGGTGGAGAAACACTGGTGGAGAAACACAGGTGGAGAAACAGGTGGAGAAACACTGGTGGAGAAACACAGGTGGAGAAACACAGGTGGAGAAACACAGGTGGAGAAACACTGGTGGAGAAACACTGGTGGAGAAACACAGGTGGGAGAAACACAGGTGGGAGAAACACTGGTGGAGAAACACAGGTGGAGAAACACAGGTGGAGAAACACTGGTGGAGAAACACAGGTGGAGAAACAGGTGGAGAAACACAGGTGGAGAAACACTGGTGGAGAAACACAGGTGGGAGCAGGAACTACTTTCGGCAACATAACAAGCAGCTAACTTAGCCGGTTTAGCCACTGTGATCCGGGGCTTTCTCTACCGTCGAAACACGACGGTTGTTTCTATGAACGCTCGCATGTTTAACTCTAGTCTGTGTCACACGAGCCCAGACATGTCAGACATGAACACAGTCTGTGTTCATGTCTGACACAGATTAACTTGCAGTGACTGCAGCTAACCCACGTTAGCTAAGCTAGTTAAGTTGCTGTCGGCTTAATTTACAGCAGTTATCTTCAAGCCACCTGCTTCTGTCTTCTGTCCGCGTGGAAGTGAGTAAAGAGGGTGAAAACTTACAGGGACCCGCTCGCCTAAAGTCTCCAGGAGATCCGTGAATCACTGAAACTCTGGGAACGACACGTAAGACCGAGACCCTTGTTTGGTTTCCTGTCCGGTCGACCGGCGTCAAGTCGGACAACGTGACGCATAGAGCATCCGGTTCAGACTGTCGAAATAAAAGCACCACATCAGCGAAGTAAAACTATGAGGATTATTGAAGTCAAATAGAGGCATTTGATTTTTTGTGTGTGACCATCATACCATAAGGAAATCCATATGATTAATACGTGAATTTTAGGACATCACTAGGACCAGTTGGTCGTCAGTGGATTATCGTTGACTGTGATCACCTGTGTATTTTAAATTAGGAATATTAGGACTGTTGATTGGTTACGTATGTCCCCTCAGACACAAGCATGTCAGCTGTTGTCTTTGTGGTGTGTTCAAGTGCGACTTTTAACAAGAAAATCATATGGCCAATGTGAGGTGTGTCTTGTATAAATAACTTGGGATTTGGTACCAACCCACCACTAGAAAATAAAAATTCAAATATGCAACATACCACAGCAATGGCTAATTACAGTTACAAACAATAACCCACAGAAAAATGAATGATACATTTATAAATGATAACTGACCTTGTAAATCTAACATCAACCTCTTCCACACAATGTAATACTTATTAGAAAGTTAAAAAAACAAAAAACAAAATACAACTTTGAGATACGCTTCAGCAAAAACAAATCCAAACATAAATTGAGATCACGAAAGGTTATCTTTTCTGTTATTATTTTATTTTAATTTCTATGTCATATCCAAGATTATTTATTGAGTTCTTTCTCATTCTTTCTTCTTTTATTTGAATACTGTGGAACTCCAGGGGGAAGGTTTTTATGCTGTTATTTTGAAGGCCACAACACCTGGTTTCCGGTCTGGCTGGCTAACTCTGGCGAACTTGACGGTTTGTCCCTCGCTGCTGTCTCCGACTCGGGGATGTTAAAATCAGCCGGAGCCTTAAGTGAAGAACGCAAATCTCTTTAAAGTATACAGAAATACTGTATATTTTTTAAATTGTTTTTCTTTTGACGAAAAAATAGGCCAAATCGTCACGACTGTCCCACCCATTCCGTAACCTTTATTTAAACCTTTCCCTACGCCCCTATCGTACGACACAATGGTATGTCCCAAATACTCCGGTCCCGCCTCTTCACCACTTCTGACCAATCAGAGAAAAACAGCGTGGCGACGGTAGGCGGGTGCACCGCATTCACGCCCGCATTTCACGCACTGTATTGACTTACTACAGAGAACAAAAGAGAAAATCACAAAACCGTCATTTGACTGTTTGACAGCTTGTTAGCCTAATTCCGGTTCTCCATCCGCTTTAGCACCTTTGTTGATGTAAAACCGTCACCATGGAGACGTTCCTCTCGTCTCGTGCTGCCTTTGAGTGCTGTTGGAAGTATCGGAATTATGAACTTCAATTATGACGTCGAAACGAGCTACTAGGATTAAACACTTTGACTTAATGTCATTTTGATTTATCACAAAATTCTAACTTATAATTCGACTTACTCAAAATGTTTGATTTCTCATAATTCTGAATTAATTCTGAATTCTGACTTAATATCTCATAATCATAATTTTGACTTAACAAGTGTATCCTGTTTCCACAGGATGAGGAGAAACGAGGCGCTTTTAAATTGAGCCAACAGTCACCAGAAATGATAGCACCTCATCCATGGACCTTATCCTTATCCACCTGGTCTCCTGCTGCCTTTTAGTGTTGTTGTAGGTATCAGAATTAAAAACAGAGTGCACAAGAATGAGCCAAGAGTCTGACTCGTGTGTGGACTTTATTTGAAAAACTTAAAAGGACCCCTGTTTGGCCAACATAACAGTAATAATAAATACCTTTATTAAAATGTTAATATGTATTTATTAACCATGTCATTGGGTATTGAAACCAGCAAGTCACATTACGAATGGTAGTAATTTGAGCTCAGATAATTATCAACCTAGTAAGATGAAGTAGTACGACTTAGCTTTCTGTCAGGAGTATATACCAACCAAAGTAATTAATTACTTTTAAGAAAAATAACAAGCAATGTGCAATTCATTACTTTTTCCAGTAACAACCCCAACACTGAATATCAGTGATTAAAATCAATTAATTATTGTACTGTAAATAATAAAATATGAATTTAAACACAATACTTCAATCATATTGTAATTCTCTGCTTGTCTGTGTTTCTGTTGTCTTTCATTGATCTCCAGTAAACCTGCAGGAACACGTTTCCACGCTCGGACTTCATTCAAGTGTAAAGAAATCTAAAGTCAGAATGTATTTGCAGGAGCAACTGACAGCCCAGTGTCAGTGTCTTTTGTCCAGGTGGTTGGATATCGGAGGTCAGGGGTTCCAGCGCAGGTCACAGATCAGGGCGATGTGGTCGGAGGGGTGAGCCACGCTGGGCAGAGCCTTGTAGGTGGTGACCTCTTGGTGGCTGGGCAGAGGAATCACCTGCTCCACCTGCACATGCACACACAGCAGCATGTTGGCTTCTTGTTTAGGTAATTTACATGTACTCCTCCTTCACTGAAACATCCAGAATCCAGAAATCAACATGCAAATATTGTTCATTTCAAAAGTTTAACTGCTGGACAAAAGATTTCTCCTGCTTTACTGAGTCCATTCTCAGACTATTGTGCACTGGAGGCTTCATGTTTCCACTTCACACTTGTGTCAGTTACATATTCGACCACAAGTGTGATTGTGATGTCACAAAATCACGTTTGTACGATTTATGGTGAGCACAGAGAAACTTTCCTTCTGCGACCGCGTTCAGACCGACTTTAGCTGGTCGGGTCATTCATCAATCGAGAATATACTCTAACTTCTATTTTAGGATTAAGCCACAAAGACCTGTCAGCATGTTTGTCATGCATTTCTTTAAAGACAGCGGAAACACTGACATATCATCACCTTATAAAGTTTTTATGGCAAACTTGTTAGCAAACAGCTGCTGCCTATGTACACATCCAGCAGCTACAGAGCAACATTAGAATAAAATTGGACTCGTGTTTGTGCCCATCTGGTGATTGTAAGTCCAATATTTACTCTCCTGTTATCTCTGGTTTTATCTCCATCAACTGCTGAGAAAAATACTTTAGCTGCTAGACGCTCCACTATGTTCACCAGCTCGTCTCTAACAGCAATAGCAGAGGTTGCACCAGTAGTGGTAACAGTAGTAGCAGTAATAGTATTGGCAGTAGAAGTACCAGAAATCAGAAACAGGTTTACTGCCAAGTAGGTTTTCACATACAAGAAATTTAACTTAGGTGTTATAGTGCATAATGGTCAAAATAAACAACGTGAGAGAAAAGAAACAAGTACTGTAAAAGTCAAGAGTCATAAATATAAAATAGAAATTTAATTACCTGACTTAAATATATATAAATATATATAGTAAAATTAAAAGCTGAACAGTGTTTAAAAGGAAGAGGATGGATGGATGTGCCAAATATTGACTAAAGAATGTGCAAATGTTCACAGTATAAAGAAAAAAAGTGCAGTGTGCAAAATAAAAATGTGTAGAGTCCATGGGACGGGTATCAGCATCAGTACCAGTATCAGTATCAGTACCTGCATGCTGTCCGGCTGTATGAAGATGTAGTCCAGGCAGCCGTGAAATCCTCCCACGTAGTTTGTGTAGGCTGGCTGGCTGCAGGCGCTCAGCAGCGGGGGGAAGGCAGAGAGCAGCTCCATACTGCAGGACTCCTCCGGCCCCGAGCTGCTCCAGTCTGCATGCTGGAGAGGAACCACAGCCTCACTGAGCAGCTGGAACACACCTGCAGACAGGAAGAGGAGACAAACAATGACTCCACACAGCTCGCATCAAAACAAGAAATGTATTTTCTTTTTAAATCAGTCAAACAAGTTTCATCTTTTAAATTAAAAGTTAATGAAAGACGAAGTGAGTACTAGTAGAGACTGGTGCTACTGTTGTCTTTAGGTGTGGAGTTACCTGAGGTAGGGGAGGAGTTGAAGTCGCCACTAAAGATCAGAGGGGCTCCAGGTGCGACCTCGCTGATCACGTGACCCAGGTGTTGCAGAGCCACGCCCATCTGCACCAAGCGAACATTCCCTCCTTCAAAAGGAAATGAATTCAGCTTTTAGAAATGTGTGCTTGTGTAGATTAAGGCTCTCTTACATCAGTGACTCAGGTGTGTTCATACCTTTCGGGTGCCAGTACAGGTGAGTGTTGGCCACACAGACCTTCCTCCCCGGTTTATTCAGGTCCTCAAGCACACTGACCTGCAGAGAAATTAGTCAGGAAAGACAAGTGTCACAACGCAAATGCACAAAGCTGACCAAAGCTGAGTGTTTACAACACTGGGGCTGCAACTATAGATTATTGATTATTCTGTGATTAGTCTGATCAATGTCAGAAAGTAGCAATTTCCCAGAGGTTAGTAGGTTAGGGGTGCAGGACTACAAGACAAACATCCCACAAGTCTGAGTCCTCTTCTGAATGATTCCCAGGTAGTTCAGCAGGTGAACAGCAGTACCTGCAGGGCAGTGGACCTCTGCAGTATCCTGTCCTTCAGAGCGCTGTTAGCAGAAACCCTCTCCAGCAGCTCAGAATGGGCGGGGTCAGAGGTCAACGCCTCGCTCAGCACGATGTCATGACGGCTCAGCAGCTGAAACTTTGACCTACAAAGACACCATGATGACATTTTTTAATTACCCGACTTAATCCTGGATTTAAAAAGCTGAACATCATATCAACTAAATACTGTAGTTACAAAATATCTCGGGCTGTGAAAGAAGAGAGAAGGGGTCTGATTGCAGCGTTGGTTGGGTGTTCCTGTGGGGGGCGGAGCCACTCTGATGATCAGATAGCTAACAGATGGTAGATAGAATAGATAGTAAATTCACACTGAGTGTAACTGTGTGTTCTCTAAAGAAAATTACTCATTTAGCTCAAGTTCTGTCTGTGATGCTGAATATTTGATTTACGTATCTGTTGTTTATTGGTACAATAGTCAACTGTGTGACTATACTAATGTTAAGTCCAGTTCATTGGTGAGTAGGAAAGGACATAAATTAATTTACAAAATCTTTAGAAGCAAACTTTTGGCTACCAGCTGAACTGAATTTCATTTGAGTGTCTAATATCCACTATTTTCCCCATTCATTATTAATGTTATTTTATTATTTGTTATTTTAAAAGAAAAGTGAACATGTTTCCACCCCTTGTTCATACTCAGGAAAGCTAAATATTGTTTTGCCAGTGTTTAAAATGAAAAATTACCCATCCATGACATTAAGGCTCATGTGCATCATCATGTGAACATCACTCCTGTGCTCTAAGAAAGGCAACTCAATCAAATCCAGAGTGCCAAGAACAGGAACACCCAACTGTAGCTGCACCAGATTCTGGCTGCTGGCAGACCTGACCTGCGGTAGAAAGTGGCCAGTCCTTCATGCTGCTTCTCTTTGATCCTGAAAACACCATCCAGACCGAAGGCATCCAGAGCCGGAGTCAGACTGTTCAGGAACACCCCTGAAGAGTCCAGAGAGCATGAACAAAGTCAGAAAGCAGACTCACATATTCAGCAGATGATGGAGACTAACTTTTTAAGCATGGATTCTCATCAGCTAATGACTTGGTTTTGGTGCATTTACAATTCAAAGCAATGAAGAGGCATGTTATGAGAATAAGATGTAAGGTAATTTTAATATTATCTCCTCAATTGTAAGTTTAAAGAAAAACCACCACAAGACACACAATTTAACACATTTATTATTACTAAGAGGAGAGAACTGTTGTTTTAAAGGTAAAGCATGGACTTTCTATCTCAACAAATGTATTGTTTAGTGGAAGTGTTTTCTTGTTGCAGATAATAACTGGCTAAACGTACATTAAACTGAATGAATCTGATCAAGTCTGGAGCAGAAAATATCTCACTGATTTTAAATGTCAATGGTAAATGTGAGGTTTTGGTGCGAGTCATTCAGAATCAAAGAGCGAGGGCTTTTTCCTACACAGTTCCACCTGTACAACCACATGCAGTCCAATACAACAGCCCAGCAATAAATCGTCAACCTGGTTTAAGAGCTCTGAATTGATTCAAATGAGTCTGGTAATGCGTTGATTGACGGTCGTTTCCCTGGTTGGACAAACAATCAACCAATCAGAGCTTTGTCGGTGGGATTAAGAATGGGGACGTAATCTTTCTGCGCCAGATACAACGACAGAAAACTATCCACCAAAACGTTAACAAGCGTGGATGAGATGTTTGCAGCTGTACAGGTTGCTGTAAGTTGACTTAGAGAAATAACAACTCTTAGATCAACATATTTCTTTAATTAACAGTGCTGTCTGATGATGTTGGCAAATAACAAACCCTTCCGAACAGAAAACAGCTGACAACATGAACAGTTAATCGGTTATTATCGTTTCGGCAAGAATTACCTTTGTCGACCTCCTGCAGACAGATGATGTCAGCGTTGTACCCGGCCAGCTCCTTCTTGATCAGGTTCTGTCTGTAGTCCAGCTGCAGGGCATAGGGGGCGCAGTACGGGTAAAGCACCGTCTTGGACAGTTCTGTCTGGGCGTAGACGTCGGCGAGGATGTTGTACGACACCACCCTCACAGCCGGCCACTCCGCCTCTTTGATAGTGTACGCGTGGCGGTTGTCAAACGTGCACACACCTGGTCCAGCCTCTACGGCTCCCACAGAGACCAGCTCCTTGGCCGGGCCACTGCGTGTTCCATCTTTAGGTGTGCAGCGCAGTTTGAGCCTGCAGCCGATGTCCTGATTGGACGGGACGTGGACTCTCCCACATCCTACCTCTGTCCAACTGCCGTCCTGACCTGGAGCTTCTCCAGCAGCTTCAGGGCTAGACAAGAACAAGAAAGAAAAATAAGGACCAAGGTGTTGGATGTCCCATAACTTCTTTAACTAAATTACATTAAATCTGAGGTTTTTTTATTTGGTCCCACCAACCAATCAGTCTGATTCACATCAACTTTGGTAGTCTCTGTATTTGTACAGTCCTGCTTTCTCAATGTAAAATATTTCCAAAATAAGGTGTTTTTTACTCTCTGATGACCTTGAGAAAGTTATCTGTGCTTCTCTGTTGATTTGTTTATGCAGCCCAGTTCCCAGCTTTCTACAATCCATTATTTCATCACCCTGATTTGTCTCTTTGCTGAACTGACACCTATTTTAGAGCAAACATGCCTGGCCGAGGCAGATACCCCTATTAATTCAGTTGAAAATGATGTCAATGGCCAATATATATATATTTTTTTAACAAAAACACACAAAGTAAACAAATCTTTTTGATATGGGTCCCTTAAATTTGGTCATTAAAGAATTATGACCAAAATATGGCCTCAGCGGGTAATTTTACAGTGTAAAAATGAACTTGTCAGTGCTCTCTGGTGAACAAACTATGTATGCAGAGACTAGTTCTAGATTACCTCAAATATATATCTTTTATGTACTTGTCATGTTATGTACCCTGTCAACATATACACCAATACTAATATATATTTGATGAAGTTAAATCTTTTGATAATATTGGGCATACAGATCTATCAGTCTGGCTCTTCTCCTGTCTTGTTTGGTTTCTTACTTATCGGCAGACGTGTGTGATACACTAATATCGGCCCATTTATCGGCTGATTTATTGGTTGTGCTCCAATTAAAAAAATTGCAAATATTAAAAGCAAAAGAGAAATAAATAATGCACTGTCTAACCCCCAAGTGGGAGTGAACAACAAACATTTTGTTTTGTTTCCATTTACATGCATGAGAGGGGCAGAACATGAGAAACAAAAACTCTCAATATATTCTTGCAGTCCAACACCATCCCTACCTACAGACTCCAAATGACCACAGAACTGAATCAACTCTTCCCTGATAAAAAAATAAAAGTCAAGTAAAAAACAGGTATGATTTATTGCAGGGAAGCTGTACTGGATTGCATTACACCTCATGTACTCTGTAGCACAAACTGCCAATAACACCTGCTTTTTCAGCGTAATTACCTTGTGTTTGGGGCATTTTCTTTATACCACGTGAACTCGCAGTCTTGGAGGTTCCCAAACTCCACCTCAAGACGGGGACAGACGGGGAACCCAGCCAGCAGGGACACCGGTAGCTCAGCTGTGGTGAACGCGGGAGCGTTCCTCTGCACCTTGTATTTGACGTCTCCCACCTGCAGCACGGCTCCGTCCTGCCACGCCTCCGAGTTCGGCACCGAGTCGGCCACCTCGTCCCCGCCGTAGTACAGCTTCACCGGGGCGGGCTGCGGGGGTTCACGCGGCTGCGGTCCCCTGTTCTTCTTCGACTTCTTCGCCTTTCCTTGGCCCTTGGCGATGCCGTTGGAGATCCGGGCCAGGACCTTGCCCAGCGCCTCGCCCTGGTCCCGCAGCATGTGTTTGCGGCTGCCGTCCAGACAGAAGGAGATGGTGAGTTTGGGCTCCCCGGGGAGGCACCTCACCGCGGCCGGCTCCATCCTGCCGAGGAGGCGGCGGCCGGCTCCGGTTAAAGCCCCCGGTGAGGAAGACAGCAAGCGGCGGGGAAGCAGCGTGAGAGCAGCGGAGAGGTGGTTAAACATGAAGTCCCCGGCGGCAGGGCCCAACTACACTAAGGTCAACGGTCAACGGTTAACGGTCAACGGTTAACGGCAGGTAGGGCGGGCCCCTCCTGACGTCACCCCGTTGTGGAACCTTCGCACAGCTAGCTACGCCGGTTAGCCACGATGCTAACCAGCAAAGCTAACCCGTAAGAGAAAACCGCCAAACTGGCGAGTTTAATTCGACCTCCAGCTGTCTGGTTTTAAAACTAAACAACACAAGGCTTTGGAAATAAAACAGCAGCTTCACGTAACGTGTAGTCTTCCGTATTCTTGTTGGTAAGTTGGTATTTTAGCTGCCAGTACTTTCACCACGAGCGTCTTCTTCTTCTACAAAACGTGGCTGCTCGAACGCTTCCCCGTGCGTCACTGCCGCCCACCGGACAGACGTGAAATTACACCAAGCGTGTATTATGACGTGCAGACCCAAACCTTTCAACATGACATCATTTTAATACATATATTAATTATTCATATTTCTTAATTTATAAAATGTTATGCTCTGTATTTCTATCGTGTATAAATATGTGTGTTTATGCTTCCTATTTCTTTCTTATTTCTTATTCTAATTATTGGAAGGAAATAAAAATGACCTGCAATAAACTGTTATTGTGAAGGAGAACAGGCATAGGAAAACGACCAAACACTACAAATACAGAGAGAAACGGAACAAAACAAAAGATTCATTTAAAGAAATTTTTTTTTATTAAATTTGTTATAAATACAAATAGAGAATTTCACTAAGAGGCAAATTAAAAAAACAAACACTAGAAATATATATTCAAAAAATCTAATCCTGAGCTGAAAGTTTACCATCACACCAGAGGTTTGTGCCCTTTGTCAGCGTCAAATCAGCTGTGTCTCTTTTTGAATGAATGTATGTGTTAATAGTTTCTAATTATCTTCTTGGCTACACTACAGAATATTTTTCTCAGCTAAATTTTCCACACAGCAGGGTTCAGGCTGTTCAGGGTATTGGGGGAAGTAGACGTCGGCCTTGTGTTCGTCGTAATGCTCGATGTGTTTCAGGTGGATGACCATGTGCAGGGCGTAGGCCAGGACCAGCAGCAGGATGAGGGAAGTGATGAGGCCCATCAGGATGGCCGGCGTCAGGAAGGTTGCACAGTCGCTCGCAGGAGAAAATGTACCGGAGGTGACGTTGAACGCCTGAATCTGAGGAGGGGACAGAGACATTTTTAAGAGAATTAGGAGGATAACGGTTAAAAATTCAAGTTTATTGTAATTCATCCTTAGTTAACAGTTGCTTATTTAAACATCCAGCAGTGACAGAGCAACATTATCATTTATTTGGAGTCGTGTTTGTGTCACCTGATGAATATAAGTCCAATATTTACTCTCTTTTAGCTCTGATTTTGGTCTCCACCAGCTCCTGAGGGAAATATCTGGCTCTTCAGCTGCTAAATGCTCCACTATGTTCACCAGCTAGTCGCTAACTGTGTCTGTCTGCTGTTTGTAATAGTGTACAATGCATTTTTAGAGCTTTTTTGCTGAGAGTAGCTGGTAGTGAACACGATGAGAGAGAGCGGTGAGGGTAAACTAAACCAGTAAAGTTGCAGGCTGGAAAATTAAAACAATAAAAAAAGGAGCTGAACAAAGCTTTAATGCTCTGTAGAGCTAAGGTAAACTGCAGAGTTGGGTGGGTTTATCTCTACGAACAACCACTATATCTTTTCAGTTCCTTAAGTTTTTTATGTTCACTCTTGGCCTTGGAAGAAATGTAGGTAGTTGTAGGTAGGTAGTAGGTAGTTCTTGTGCTTTTGGTTTTGGAACGGTTACTGTTGTCACGATTGGACATTGTAAGGGAAATTACGTTTGATCATGTACATGTAATCATGTTAATCATGCTGAATTAACCTTGGCCTGATTGCCTAAACTAAGGCTTTGTTGCCCACCTTCATGTCATCAGAAGATCCTGACCTTTGGCTTACTAGACCTCGAGTGGGAATACAAAATTGCCACGACAACACGCACTATTTGATGGAGGGGTTTAGTGAATGGCCAATTTAAAGATGGATGGTGATACTTTCTCCAGACGTCATTGATAGAGCTGCAGCTGCAATAAATTATATATTACCTTTTAAAAATCAGACAGTGATGTACAAGTACCTGGAAGTTGGTGAAGGTGACAGTCCAGCGGCGGGCGTGGTCGGTGCTGGGCAGCAGCAGGGCACTGTGGCGCTGCAGGCTGCTGACAAGGAGGCAGTGGTAGGAGGAGGAGGCTGGAGCGTACACCTCGCTGGCGTTGAACGCAGCCTCTTCAGAGGTGTTGTAGAGCAGGGAGACGCTGTCCACCGAGAACCACCACTGACCTGAAGACTCGTAGAAAGTGTTGGACAGCTGCAGTCTGACACCAGAGGGACGAGAGGAGACCGTCAGGAGGTGCAAGGATGGCTGGAGACCTTTTTGCCTTAAAGGTACCATGTGGAGTTTTTTTTTTAATGCACCAAGAAATGCAACACTGCACCAACAACGGCAGGTAAGAAGAAGACTGCAAGCTAAGATGAAAACAATGCAGGTTTCAAAATGTTAAATGATCGGCTAAAGCATCAAAAGTAAAAGTACTCACTGTGCAAAATGGCTTCTTTCAGAGTGTTAATTTATGGAGCCTTCAAGATCCCAAAAGATTACATATATTTTTTTAATTTTATTCACACAAGACAATCATTTGTGCAGCAAGATGAAAAATATTTTTTTGGGACTTCAGGGGCAATTTACAACTTCATCATTCTTTATAAGTACATGAGGTCTTCATGTAAATCCCAGCAGTTTCACACAACTCCAACCTGAGTCGGTCTAATCAGCAACACAACTGACAACACCTGTGATGGCATGAGGGGCCTTTTAATCTATAACAATGCATCATATTTAATTAGTTGATCATATGTTTTGCCTGTTAAATCAAAGTAATGTAGTGAAGGAAAAACTACAGTATTTCCCTCTGAAATGTAGAAGTATAAAGTAGCATAAATTGGATATACTTGGATAAATTGGATATAGTAAAGTACAAGCTCCTCAAAATTGTACTCATGTTCAGTACTTGTGTAAATGTACTTAGTTACTTTCCACCACTGCTTTCCAAGAAAACTCCACAGGGCACCTTTTAATGAGAACAAAATTACAGGTAGATTTGGCTCATCAGTGTGGCCGCCCCCTTTAACATAACATTTGATCACACATTTGACTTGATCAACATTATAAAGTTATATTTTAGTGCATGACTGGCAGACAGATGGAATGACTGACCTGATGGACAGGCCTCTCAAATCCTCCACATCTCCAAACCTCATGACCAGCCTGATGAAGACAGACAGACAGACAAGGGGTCAAGACTTAAAGTGAACAAACTCAAGGTTATTGTTATGTTTTGGACTTGGAACGACATGAGGAACTGCTGTTAGACTTTCTCTGTGGACATATTTATTGGACATACTGTATTGGTCTTGTTATATCTAAATTGGAGTATACTCTCGCTGTTGGAATCTGTATTTAAAGTATTGGAAAAACATTTTTTTTATAATCCACCTACATCTCCTACAGCTGTCTGAGAAGGAGGGATATCTGTTTGAGCTCCATCTAAATTATTTACGTTTTCTGATGCTTTTAAAGGGTTGTGTACATCAAAAAGACAGGTAGACAGACGGGTCATTGAGGTGCACATACATGGCCTTATCCTGGCGGCAGACAGACTGGCTGGTGTCGACAGGTTTTTGAGGGGAGAAGGCTCTCTCCGTCAGGTCCAGCTGCTTCTGCTTGTCATAGCGGAGAGACAGCTTCCTGGCCTGGAACAGGACGCATGGCTCCCCATTGGACAACACCTGGTGGGCAGAGACAATAGTATATTGGACAACACCTGGTGGGCGGAGACAACAGTATTATTGGACAACACCTGGTGGGCGGAGACAACAGTATTATTGGACTACACCTGGTGGGCGGAGATATTAGTCTTAGCTCCCCTCGGATCCAAAATAAAACTCCGATATCAACTTTTCAAAGTCACAAATAGGCAAATAGGGAGTGTGTTTTTTAAGAAGTACTTTGTATGTGTTAGGTATACATATATACTTTAATCATGTTGTTACCATAAACTATACTATAATCCTATTGTTGGAAATAGGATCCAAAAACGTTGGAAAACTTTTAGATTTTTCCAATTGCCATTTTCTTCCACCAGAAACATTTCCAGTTAATTGATGAAATGTTCCCCATGACTGTGTGTTGTGAAAGGTGTTTTTTATTTTCTCTGCCGTTACTCTCTTTACGGTGTTACAGTAGCTGGTTAATCATCTGGAGACAACGCCACCTTGAGAGGAGGGAAGGGAACTGCAGCTCCTGGTGTCTGAAGTAACTTCCTCCTTGATACATCTGGAGACTGGAGAGGAAGCTAGAAACAAGGAGAAAATACTCTCTTTTTATCACGTATGACACCATTTTCTTATATAAATTCAATTCTATTACACGTGAATGTTGATGAGAACCTCCTTTCTGACTGATTCACCTGATACCTGACCAAGCTCTTGTTTTCCATTCTGATCTTATTTGTATATGAATGTAAACACCTGCATCACCATAACCTCTGGGACAACATTTTATGTTTGTTTCTCCCTCTCATACCATGTCATTCCTTCCTACAATCCACAATCATCTTTGCATATCTGTATATGCCAAAAATACCAAAGAAAGTAGGAAATTCTTCATTTAATTGAATAGGTTTTTATAGTTTATGTAGAATAAGCATATAATTTTGTTTTAGATTGCTACCATGACGGAGATGGGTTTGCATTTTCAAGGGCATATATAGCAAATGGCACCATTTTTAATTAAATGTGAGTTCTTCTTTGAATACAGGTGTCTATTTGACTTGCAAGGGCCCATTTGCCAACGCATTGTTGGAGCACTGCCCGCCCCTGTTCACAGCGTCAGTGCTGACTTGTGCTTAATTATACTCATGTACAAGTTTGAATGCAGTGTTGAATGAGTTGTTGTTCTCTTCTTTACCTGCTGGTCTGCAGGTGCCAAACGCTCCTCTCTCCACATCCCTCCATCACTCTGTGCCATGCCTTCATCTGGAGAGACAATCAATAACAGGCAAGGCAGCACATTTCAAACACAGAAGCAAGCACTGAACAATCCATCCATGAGGTTCATAGATAGATAGATAGATAGATAGATAGATAGATAGATAGATAGATATTAGTTACCATGGACTGGAGGCACAGCAGCCCTGTGAACAGAAGTGAAAGGAGGATCAATAAATAACTCAAATAATGTTCATCATTTCCTTTTCCCACTTCTCACACTGCGTCTTCTGTTTTCATTTATTTATTTCTCTCTTTCATTATTCAGTATTGCTCTTAGCTTTTTTCAGTATTTTCAGGTGACATATTTAATACATGATCATATCTCGCTGCAGTCAGATATCTCAGAAATGTCTCGTTGTCTTCGCCTGATATGCAGATTAATGTCAGTGTCTGCTGGTGTCTTTGAGACATTGTTTATATATCTGAAATCAATTTTTTAAAATCTTTTTTTGTGGCTAGATTTGTTTTATTAATTATTGGCTTCTATTCTAGTTTATGAGCATTTCATTTTTATAAGTTATAATAAAGACTGTTCTTTTCACTAGTCTGCATTTTTTTTAAATCAATTTCACAATCAAAGTCTAATTCTGACTCATCATTTGGTAGTATGTGGCAAGAAATATGGCTGAATCCAAATATGTTTATGTTATTATGGGAAACATAAACTATATAACAACTATACTGACATGCTAATAGTCAGCATTTAGTGGCAGCAAAAGAGGTGTCTAATTCAGATTACAGATTATAAATAGTTACAGAACCTATGACTGTTGGATTCGGATTAAATGTTTAATAACAAATCGGCCTCAAAAACAGTAAAGAAACCAAAACAAAACCAAATTTCCATGTCTCATAAAATGAATAACTAATGCACATTTAGACAGAACTAAGAACTACTGATAAAATATAATGTAACATCAACGACAACATGTTAAATTACCCTAAACAAATATAAATTGAGGTTAGAAATAGAGTAGGGAGCGAGGGCGGCCAGGAGATCGACCCAGAATGCACCTGGGCAGTCCAGTGACCCAGTTGTTCACCCTGTGGATTAGTGTTTAAGGTTACAGAGTGATCAGTCTGGAACAGAGATGTGCTGTTGTCAGAGGACCCGCTCTGACCCAGATTAGAGACAAAGACTTGTTGAGACTCTTGTTGTAGAAAAATAGACTTAAAGATTAAATATTAGAATCAGTTTAACACCAAACAGCAGCTCTGATTGTTTTTCAGTACATCCTGGAAAACTGTCTGTAGTTAAAGCCCCTGAAAACTTACGTTTCTCAGTAACATTAAATATCCATAACTAAATAAGAAAAAATTAAAGTTGAAGTAAAAAAAAACATCCTCAGTTATTATTTATTAGGAGTTTGACACAAAGAAAACTCAGCTTATCTTCTTCAGATTTGATCAAGGAAGCTCACACTGCCAGACGCCATCTTTGAACACCTAAACAACCACCTGTCAACAACTAAACCATCTCCATGACAACTGAGCAACCTCCATCTGTTGAGGAAGGCCCACGAGATGTAGTAGAAAGCTTCGGAAGCAACAGGCGAGTTGGACCTGACGCGTGGGAGTGTGTGACATCATATATTTCCAACTAAGCCCCGCCCACTTCAAACCAGTGTGGTGAGCGTGGAGAAAAAAACAACAAATCCAGACATCTCTCATGAGAAATAACCAAAACTGTGCTGACGTAGGACCCTTCCACTCAGAAGCTGATTGAGAAAATAGTTTTGTCTCCTAGAAAAGTACGTTTCTATATTACTAAAGTGTTTCTCCAGTTATGTTGTGGTGACAAACGTAATCACTGCCTGGATTATGTGCTGGAGTCTGGGGTTCACACACATCCCAACTCCCATCTGTGGTTTGGTTTAGTCGACAAAAGCACTTTGGTTAAGTTTAAAGAAAGACTGTGGTTTCAGTTAAATGTTATTAAACACTGCGTGGATTCAGGTCTCTGTTGACTTTTTCTGTATTAAACTAAGATGATCCATCTATCTAACGATGATCTTTTCCCAGCCTTAACCAAGTGCTGCCAGTGCCTAAACATAATTATAAAGTTTAATAACCTGTAAATGCCATGAGTGAATATTGTATTACAAGATCAGATATTTTGGTGAAAAAAAAGTGAAATAAGTTGTCAGGGAATATTACGTTCAATTTAAATGTTTTGCAACTTGCCAGATACGTTAATTAAACATTTCCTCATGATGTTATTAGAAAAATGTAATTGGCTGGTTTTATGTTTCATTACAAAACATATTTGCTGTTGCAGATAAGTCGTATTTAATGTAATGTCTAGGAGACGGTTTTTAGCAAAACTGTTGTGTCTACTCAGCCTGATGCAGTGCAAATTAATCAGTCAGTCTAATCTAAATGGGCCCAGTGGACGCTCCACCTCTGTCCGGGGACTTCCTGCTTCTCAGGGTGAAAATCCTCTCAGTAGATGTGGAATAAAACATGTTTAGCAGTTTTCTCAGAACATGCTAAATGTATTATAAATGTACTAAATACAACAATAGGCACAGAGCTGTCAAATCCTCCCCCGACTCACTGACTCCCTACAGCCAAAAAAAAGGGTTTAACTCCTCTTGTGTGCTGGGTCAGAGCACAGGACTGTGGATTGTGGGTTTGCACTGATTATATAATCATACAATCATGAGCGACACACACACACACACTCAGACAGGTCATGAAGGATGGGGTGGCTCTCAGCCAAAAGGAGATTTTGCAGCTTCTCCCTCAGTTACCATCAGCAGCTGCACACTGTAAAAAATGACACACCACAAACAGACACAGGGCAACATTATCATCCCATTCGTGTTTTGTTTGTGTCAACACTATCGACGAGAACACTGATATTGAATGATTCTGTAGGTCCAATGGCAACGTTTGTACAGTTCTTGCTTTCTACAATATCTGCGCATCACAACCTCGATATGGTTAAGGTTCGGGAAAGATCATGGTGATGGCAAATAAATAGTTAAGGCATGGTTAGGGTTAGACAACTAAAACACTTAGTCAAGGTTTGGGAAAAAGATGGGAAAATAAAAAACAGGAATGTTAACTTCAGTTCTGCAACAGGACACAAACTCCTGCATGAAACTCCTGCCATTTGATTCCAATATTCACTCTTTTTAGCCACATTTACTGTAAGACAGACACGGTTAGAGACCAGCTGGTGAAGAAAGTGAAACATTTAGCAGCTGAAGAGACAGATATTTTTCTCAGGAGTTGGTAGAGACCAAACCAGAGCTACGTTCACCAGGCGGACTCAAACACAACTCCAGTGGGATGATAATGTTGCTTTGTGTATGCTGGATGTTAAAGTAAGCTACGTAACTGTTTGATATAACTACTTTATCAGGTGATAATTTGATCAGATGTTGGGTTTTCACCTTGTTCCTTTGTCTCCAAATGACCAAATTAAAAAAATCACTGAATGCAGCTTTAACAAACATAATCAATGAAACTCCCCACAGGTCCTGGTTGGCAATAGAAACACCATCAGTAATGTCTGAGCTGAACGTGTCAGGAGTCAAAGATTAGAGAATCAAGAGAGGTCAGAAACAACAACAGCAGGCATCAAGATAAAACATCATCTCTGTGTCTCTGCCTCTTCACCTACCTGTCAGCCGGTTGTCGGTCGAGGCAGGTAGACGATTGCAGATGGAGGAGAAGGAGAGAGAGGAGGTGGAGGATATGTTTCCATGGTGAAGCCATTGCTGCAGTGAACAGTGGGATGCCAGCACACTGGTCTCTCCCCCTCTCCCCCTCGTAATCTACTTTAATCAGCCCACCGCCTTTAAACCCCCCTGACAGGCTGATGGATCAGCCAATCAGGACAGAGCAGAGACAGACAGGGTTGGCTACAGACATTTGCTTTTCCCACAGTTTCTCATTTTAAATTCAGCTCAGGCAAAATAAATTTCATTTAAGCAGATTAAAGGTCGTAACAATGACAAGTGCACTGACAAAGCAAAGCACTTGCACCTGAAATATTTCACCAACATTTATCAAAAAGTACACAATAGTGAAACTGCTCATCTATATTTGACCCATATGTTTTTCATGCAGTCTGATGAAAAGCCTTGAATCTACAAATGGGTGGCGTCTCAGTAATTTCATCATTTATTGCAGAATTCTGCTGCCTGTTTGTTGTAGAGTCCAGGCCTACTTATTTATTTTCATCTCCTCTGTGCTGCACCGCGGGGGAAACAACAAAGCTGGCAGCTCTTTGAGGCTGTACTGTTTATACACTGTGAAACATCATACAGGAATTATGCAGAATCAACTAATCTTTTCTCCTTAACTTAACGTAAATATATAAGTTTGATTAATTCCAAGTTAATTTAATAATAATAATAACTTTATTTAAATAGCACCTTTTAAAAACAGAGTTTACAAAGTGCTTCGATAGACAAAGCAAAAGCAGGAGACCCAGAAAGCAATTTAACAACAGAAAGTCAAACAGTAAAGCAAAAAATAAGCAAGATGATCAATGAAAATACAAATAACTGAAACAGTAAAAGCAATAAAAAGACAATGAAGCAAAACAAAAGCAAGATTAAAAAATAAATAAATAAGATAAATCAAAAATAAAATAATGATCAATAAATACAAATAAAAATAATTAAAAACATTAAAAGCAATAAAAAGACGAAAAGAAAAGATAATTTAACCAACAACTTTGACTTGAACCGATGCGCTGAATGAATGCACTGCTGAGCTCAGTATATTGGTCACAGTTCACTTTTTAAAGGTTAGTTTATGTAATGTGTTTGTATAAAAACTGAGTACAAATATGTTCAGATCAGATCTCTCAAATATCGATGAGGCCAGTAGCGATTAATTAATTAAATTCAAGTACGAAAATAACCTATAAAATATCTCTACAAATATAAAGTAAACTATAAAATTCAAATAGTAATATAAGTAAAAGAAATAGTTAATAAACCAAAACAAAATACTAAAAAAAAATCAAAAATCAAATAGTGTTAAAGAGTTTAGGAGTAACCTTTAAAATGTACATTTATGTATATAGAAGTTACCAAATGTCACAGTGCGGTAACAAAACTATTCAAATTCTGCATTTAAAAAAACAAACTAATATTTCTGTACTGAAAATTCATGTTTTCAATTAGTGTGTTACTTTCAGCCAGGCACTTCTGTAGCCACTCCCAGCCGGGGGTCCTCAGACTAGACGTTGCCGCGGTGCACCTTGGGTCCTTCCTTTCCATCCCAGGCTCGCTTCAGCAAACATGGGTACGGACCAAACTTCGTCCTAAATACCGACTAATTCCGTTTACTGCGGCGATTTCTCACGTCGGCGTCGTGCAGAAATGGCTTACGAGCCGTTTTCGACGTGTCCTTAACGGGAGAATCCCGCAGCCAATTGAAAAACGGGCCGTTTTTTGCGGGTCTCTCCTCCCGCAACGTGGAGCGGCCGCAACATGTCCGCGTGTTAGCGTGGTTAGCTTAGCACGCCGAACGTTCCTCTTGGACTTCAGTCGGTCGCTGATCGTGTTTTACTGATCGATTAAGCGGCTGGGTGGCCAGATAACCGCGTCCCCGGGTTTGTCGGCCCGGTTTGCCTCGTGTTGGTTCACGTTATCGCGGCAGGTTTTTGGGGAAAACTGCGGTAAAAACAGCAGCTGTAGTGACATTGGACCCTGTAACACTGGACCCTGTAACAGCCAGTCCTGTAGTGACCCTGGACCCTGTAACAGCCAGTCCTGTAGGAACACTGGACCCTGTAACAGCCAGTCCTGTAGTGACACTGGACCCTGTAACAGCCAGTCCTGTAGGAACACTGGACCCTGTAACAGCCAGTCCTGTAGTGACCCTGGACCCTGTAACAGCCAGTCCTGTAGGAACACTGGACCCTGTAACAGCCAGTCCTGTAGTGACCCTGGACCCTGTAACAGCCAGTCCTGTAGGAACACTGGACCCTGTAACAGCCAGTCCTGTAGTGACACTGGACCCTGTAACAGCCAGTCCTGTAGTGACACTGGACCCTGTAACAGCCAGTCCTGTAGTGACCCTGGACCCTGTAACAGCCAGTCCTGTAGGAACACTGGACCCTGTAACAGCCAGTCCTGTAGTGACCCTGGACCCTGTAACAGCCAGTCCTGTAGGAACACTGGACCCTGTAACAGCCAGTCCTGTAGTGACACTGGACCCTGTAACAGCCAGTCCTGTAGTGACACTGGACCCTGTAACAGCCAGTCCTGTAGTGACACTGGACCCTGTAACAGCCAGTCCTGTAGGAATTGGGACCTTTTTGTAATCGGCGATGCTGGTCGAGCTGCTTTAGTCCCGCTTTGTCTCCTGTAGCTGAGCTGCTTCCTGACATTTGTGTGTCAGAGACCAGCGAGGGAAGAGGTTTCCATCCATCCATCCATTTTCTGCACCGCCTTATCCTCAGAGGGTCGCGGGGGGCGAGAGGCGGGGTCCACCCGGACAGGTCGCCGGCCAATCACAGGGCTGACAGACAGACAGACAGACAGACATTCACACTCAGTCTCACCTACGGACAACTTAGAATCACTATTAACCTGCACGGAGAGTTTTCATTACAGCTTAGATGTCTGACTTTAATAAACTGTTCAGGTTCAGGTGTGGAGACGGACTTAGGTGGACTTTCAGAGGCGACCGTTTGTCTTGAGAATCTGAACTGAATTAAAACTAGTTGGAGAAGTTGTTCACAGCAGAGTGATGTTCACTCAAACCATTATAGCCCACATTTCTAACTATAAACTGGATATTTCTGCCACAGAATAAGGAAGCATCTTTCTGTACCTCCTTGGAAAACGCATTTTTCTGCCTAATTATAAGTTAATTTCTTTGTTCTGCTGCAGTAATGTGTGCTGGTTTGGAGATATGGACGTTTTTAAAATAAAAATCCAAGAATGCTTTGTTGAATTCCACATCAACCTGAGAATAACTCCAAGACACGGTGGTCCTGTATCGGCTCTGACTTTATTTCCCGCTGGTCTTTTGTCTTCCAGGAAAGTGTCGTGGTCTGCGCACAGCCAGGAAGCTCCGTAACCACCGCCGTGAGCAGAAATGGCACGATAAACAGTACAAGAAGGCCCATCTGGGCACTGCCCTGAAGGCTAACCCCTTCGGAGGAGCCTCCCACGCCAAGGGCATCGTCCTTGAGAAAGTGTGAGTACCGTAAGACTCGCCGAACAGTAAACAACTGAAGGTGAAGTGATACGAAGGCAGACAGCTAGATGTTTTTAGGCTTTTGACCAGATGAAGTCGACTCCCTTGTGGGTCAGTTAAAAGCAAGTTAACTAGAAAGCTTGATTCAAACCTTTACATTGGATGGCTCAAACTCCAACTACCCAAGTTGTTCTGTTGTGGGTGCAGGAAACGTCAGCCTGAAGTCATTGTTGAAATGTTGTTTCTGTGCTGAATTAGTCTTTTGGTGTTTGATTGCAGTCTTTATCACCTTCATGTTTTTAGTCTTGGCACTTTACGGCATGTTGTGTGTTCAACTTCATAAAAGTTATCAGGGCCAAACGTGGTTTCCTCATTTGAATTTTATTGATTTTCTTATTTGTTAATAACTAATTTACTGTGAATGAAAACCACAGCAGTTGAGGGAAAATTCATGATGAGTGACAGATCTTTATAAACGTATAAATATGCTCCTGACATTTCCTTCAATTCTTCGCGGGTTAATCCTAAGTGTTGTGTGTTTCCCATCTGCAGTGGTGTTGAGGCTAAGCAGCCCAACTCTGCCATCAGGAAGTGTGTGAGAGTTCAGCTCATCAAGAACGGCAAGAAGATCACCGCCTTCGTCCCCAACGACGGTTGCCTCAACTTCATCGAGGTAAATGTCTGCCCTGTATACATCTTTGAATAACAGTCGAACAAACAGTTGCGGTGCAGCCGATGACGTGTGTTTTATGTGCAGAATCGGCAGCAGAAAAAAATAAGCTGTCAAGTGTATGCTAATTGTATTCACATGTTCAAATTAGCAAGAGTATAATAGAGAAAATAGCTTGTCTTCTGATTAGAATTTCACAGCTTTCACAAAAATGTATTGATGCAGCTTAGTGTCTGTGTGTCTGCCGGTCCAAACGTGTCTTGAACTTAATCTTTTTCCCAAATCAATATATAGATACATAAATTTTGTGGACTGAAACCATCCTGTTCAATTGTCCAAGATCAGAATTATTATCTGTAAGGCCCATAAGATTATAGTTACTCCCTATAGTTACCTCCTCATTTCCTCTCGTCCTTTTCTCCCCCTCACCACCTCTGACCTCCCTCTCTCCTCCCGGTCCTGCAGGAGAACGATGAGGTTCTGGTGGCAGGATTTGGACGTAAAGGTCACGCCGTGGGTGACATTCCTGGAGTTCGTTTCAAGGTGGTCAAGGTGGCCAACGTTTCCCTGCTGGCACTCTACAAAGGCAAGAAGGAGAGACCCAGGTCATAAACAGTCGAGGCAGAAAATAAAATAAACACGTTTTCAATTACAGTCTGGTTGTTTTGTGTTTTTATTTCTCTCACAAATGTTACTATAATGACTTTAAAAGCATGAAAATGTGTCCAAACGCTTACAGATTGCAATCAGCAAATCGGATTGATGCGCGCTGTAACACGTTTTTTTTTTTAAATTTCTTTTTTTAAGCACCCATTCATCTGACACAGATATCTGAAATTGGCCTATAGTACGTTTTGCTTGCAGTAGTTAATCCTTATTTGTTACTTTGGTTACACTCTGCTGGAAAGATTCCTGGTATACACTAAATAACTATACTCAATGTTATGTGTGAAAGTTGGGAGAAAAAAAATCTGTTTTTAATCTAAATGGACTAAGTGGACTGCATTAATGTAATTATCATTAGTGCTGGCTATTGGGAGCAATTTGGGGTGTCTTGCCCGAGGACACTTTGTCTTGTGGACAGGAGGAGCCAGGGATCGAACTACAAACCCTGTGATTAGGGCCACAGCTACCCCTGACCTGTAGCCTGGCCCTTGTTGCCCTTGCTGTTTTTTTTTAATAGAGAAGCCCTGTGTCAATGTAGTTTTAAGACCTTTTATTATTCTACTTATGTTGTGCACCTGTGGTGCATATTCCTGAACAAATTTCTGTTTAATCAAATGAACAGAAACTGACACACGTTAGTACTTGTTGGTCTCTGGGCGAGTAATGAAGCTGCTGTGTAGAGCTGCAACAATTAGTTGATAAATCAATTAGTCGATATAGCCAGAAAATTAATCTTCAACTGTTGTGACATTGAGTAATTTGACATTTTTTCAAGCAAATATGCCAAAGATATAATGGTTCCAGCTTCAGTGTGAGGATTTGCTGCTTTTCTCTGTTTTGTATTACTGTAAACTGAATATAATCAGTAACATTTGATAACATCACCTAGAACTCAGGCAAATGTGATGGACATTTGTCAATATTTTTATACACTAAAATAATCGGTAGTTGCAGCTCTGCTGCTGTGTGTTCTTCGTTTAATGGGAAATTAAAGGCACATACAGGCAGCACAGAGGCGCCCCCTACCATCTTAATCCAGCCATGGTCTGTCCTGCAGTGTCACACTGCTGATCAGTTCACTGCATAAATTTAGCTGGAGGGGTAAATATAGTAACAGGTATCAGATTCTCTGACTGAGATCCCACCCCCACCCCCCCCCAGCCACACTGCTGTAGATAAACAGCTGAAACATGGAGGTCTGACTGGGTCTCATGAACCTCCTCTTTTTATTCCTGCAGAATTATTATTTTACTTTAATGACACTATTCCCATACAGATGTGTAACTGTGTGAATCACGTGTATTTGCAGACAGGCAGCCTGCGCTGTTCAAACAGAACCCATGCAGGCACACAGCTCTGGTTTCAGTCACAGGTCCCCTGTAAACAGTTGACGGCAGGTCTATATCTCTCCTCCTCCTGCCATCTGCAGCAGCAACACCAGATCCTCTTTGAATCCGAGTTGAGGGAACCGAAACAACGAACCAACACAGAACCACAAGGTAAAAAAACCAAGGGACGTCTGTCAGCTCAGGGAGACTGTCAGGTCTGTTTTCAAGAGACAGAAATGTCATGTTAATCCCTGTGTTTTTACTGATCAGTTTACTGTATTATATATATGTTTTAATTCCTGTACAGTAAATTGCAAGACTGTTACGGTTATATACAGAAGAGAGCCAACGTTGACATGAACTCAGGCCTCTAATGTCAAACACATTTCACACCCACCTGCCTTCTCGACCTCCACAAGATCATTTTTTACTGAATTTTGTACTGAATATTAGTGCCCACATACTTTAGTGTAATCTTGGGTACTTCTGGGTCTGTTTTTCATGGTTTAGTTCCAATAAAGGGAAATCTTAATCCAACAGCAAACGATGATATTTTGGTAAAGCAAACTGTAGTTATATATACTGTAGCACTTCTCTAATAAAACAGGCAGAGGAGAAAATATATAAAGGGAGATGAAGTGTACAGAAAATAAATTTACAAAAATAAAGAAAAGGTCTGTATTTGACAGCAGAGATAGACAGGAGATGGAGCTAAATTATGGGGTTCCATTTGTGCCAAAATTAAGTCACTTGCAATGTTTATGTCGACTGAGCATGTGACAAAACATTTATCTATGTCTATTCGACTTTGAACTGTACTTCAGTTGTGACAAAACTATTTTGACAAAGTTTAATACACATAGATAAATGTTTTGTCACATGTTCAGTCGACATAAACAGTGCAAATGTGACTTAATTTTGGCACAAATGGAGCCCCGTACTAAATGGATGACATGCAGCAAAGGTCCCCCAGTTGGATTCAAACCAGGTATGTTACAAGCAATAAGCACACCTGAGCTGAAGTTTAAGATGCTTTTTAAAGCTGTGCACTGATTTGAGACTTTGCAGGATGTTATTCCAAAGTCAAGGAGCAACTTTAGCCACAACAGAGCGCTTCCAGCTTTGTGATAACAGCAACAACATGATAATGCCCCCGTGCACAAAGCCAGCTCCATAAATAAATAATTTTCCCAGTTTGGTGTGGAAGAACTTGACTGGCCTGCACAGAGCCCTGAACTCAACCCTATCCAACACCTCTGGGATGAACTGGAATGCCGACTGTGAGCCAGACCTGAGTGTTGGACCTCACTAATGCTGTTGTAGCTGAATGGGAGCAAATCCCTGCAGCCAGGTTCCAAAAATCTGGTGGAAAGTCTGAAATCACAAGGCTGTTATAGCAGCAGATTAATGCCTGTGGTATTGGAATCACAAGTTCAACTATCACATGCAGTTTCAATGTTCAGGTGTCCACATACTTATGGCCATGTGGTGTACATGATGCATAAACTTAACACTGACTGAGATCACACACAAGTTCAGTGGAATATACCTTCAGAAAACATTCCCCTTTCTGAACAGGGCCAGGACCCTTTATGTGGACCTCATGGAGTTTCAGCGATTTGGGACAGAGGATGATGATGATTATGATGAAGACGATGCAGCTACTCAGTACATGATTGAACAGAGTCTGCTGGAGAGCAACAAACAGAAGGAAACCCACCAAGACTCCACAACTCGAGATGGCAGGAGGTCAGTCTAACACTCAAACCAAGATTACAAATATTTCTCTCAGATGTTTGGTTTGATCAAAGTTCTCCTCTTTCCTTTTCTGTCCTCCATCACTGAACACCATCCTGCAGAGTCTCTCTCATTTCCTTTTTCTTAGTTTTTTATTGACGTATATGTTCTGAAACAAATTTTGTGTAAAAATAGTTTCTTCTACTAAGCAAACAAACAATGTAAAGTGTCAAATCTGTGAAGATTATCTAACAAGTAAAAAATATAACTGAATACATTAATAAATAATACTGTTGGTTATATAATAAAGTGTAAATTGAAATATAACGCCTTATACTTTTCCCTTTAACCTCCAATTGCTTGGTAAAAACAGAAGAGCTTTTTATTATTTTACCATTACTACCAATTAGTTGTCAACTCTACAGTTTTCCTACAATTAGAGGAGTAAAATAAATTCAATTAAATTAAGTTTTAATCTGTTTTATCAACTGACTGGTGGTAAAGGAAACATCTTGACCAATTGATTTTACACTCCATTTTAATTATTTCATTAACAGTATTATTTATTGCCTTTTGTCAGTTTGGGGACTCCGTACAAATCTATCTTAGATTTCAGGTCAGGTTACAGTTGGTTTTACAGGGCTGTGATTGGCTGGGTGGAAAAATAAAGACTGCTCCTAAAGTTAATCTGAAATCTGTAATTTTACAAAATGGAGTTGGTGGTAGAACCATGCCAGGTTTTGTAAATAAATAATACTTTAAACTGTATTAAAAGAGACTGTGAGGCTTTAATCTATCAGAGACTGGGAGGTACAGTGCTGAAACTGGCTGCACTGGATCCAAAAGTTTGGTCTCATGTTGAAGTTTTGCAGCAATGTTTACTTTTTTGCATCAATATTATTGTCAGCAGGTGAAGCTCTGAGTCAGATCAGATGAATTTTCCTATTTTCCTATTATTATATTATTTTGTGTTTGATATGTTTAACATAGTCAGCGATCTTCTTTCCTCACAGCTATGACTCTGCAGACAGCAGCACGATCTTCACTGCTATAAGACGAGGTGAGGTGAGGTGTGTGTGTGTGTGTGTGCTTCTGTTGTGATTTACTGTAAAAGAATACAGATTAAACATGCACTTGTTTTTTCAAAAACATTTTGCATTGTAAGGTTAATGTTACTTTACTGTCTTTACAGGGACTTTACAGGGAATTGCTGCATCAAAACCAAACATCACAATGAAAACACATTAAATAAGAACACACGTGCAAACATTAGCCTGAGATAAAACAACCAAGCAAATTAGTCAAAAAGCCATTTAATCTGTTAAAAGTTACAAAAATTCCTGCACAACCCCAGTCTAGCCTATATATATATATATATATATATATATATATATATATATACATATATTCATCCTATATTTTAACTTTTGCACTATGTATGTCTAGAATAGTTTCTCCTTTTCTCATTTACGTGTGTGATGTTCTTCTTATGTACATTTTTGGTAATCGGTGAAAACCTGCAGTTATCTGAGAGCCTCCCTACTCTTCTGTCTATTAGGAATTGTCTATTAATCTGTTTAACTGACAGAGGGATAAATGAACGATTGTGCTTACACAAGGGGACCCTGTACCTCCACTTTCTTGCTGTTTTTTTAAGCCAGGGAGAGATTAAATATTTATAAGTCACCGTCCATCCATCCCTCCAGGTAATGAGAAGCTCTTGAAGGATCTGTGTTTCCGACAAAGAGACAGGTTTTCACAGACAGACAGCCGAGGTTGGACTCCTCTCCACCAAGCAGCAGCTCAGACCAACCAGACCATCCTGGAGCTCACTTTCAAAGGTTTATACTGATTCTGTGCAGCTTCACAATAACATTAAACCCCATGAATGAACCAGAGGTGTGATGACTGATAAACAGTGAAGTATCCTGCTCTCCAGTTTCAGGCCCAGACGCTGTGGAGTGTCGTACTCTTCGTGGTCAGACTCCTCTCTTCCTGGCAGTAGAAGGAGGTCTGATAGAAAACGCCTCCTTTCTTCTCCAACATGGAGCCAAGCCAGACAGCCAGGACCACGACCAGGACTCACCGCTGCTCGCAGGTAGGCTGACCAACAGTTCACCGCCTCAAAGCTCGTTAAGATGTAGAGGTTAAATGTCCCATGTGACTGTTATACTGTTATATATTATATCATTACATTATTATTACTCATGTATTAATGTAAAAGCAGGATTTTACTGTTGGAGTTGGTTGAGGTGGAGCTAATTTTTTTTTACTATTTTGTAACTAATGATTATTTTCATTAAGGATTAACCTGCTGATTATTTTCTCCGATAATCGATTGATTGTTTGGTTTGTAAAAAAAAAAAATCAGAAAATAGTGAGAAATGCCGTCATAATTATCCAGAGCCCAAAGTGAAAAAGTCAAAATTATTAAAAATAAATTACAATTATTAAAAGCGAAAGCAAATCTTCACATTTGTGAAGCTGGAACCATGAAATGTTTCTGCATGAAAAATTAATCAATCAATTATTAAAATAGCTAATTAATTTTCCATCATTCAGTTTATTGATTAATCGACCAATCGTTTCAGCTGTACTTGTATAAACTTTTGGGTAGTAGAGCATCAAATTTTATAAGTTCTTCTAAAATGTAATTTGTAAAGTAACTAAAGCTGTCAAATATAAAATATTTGACAGCTTTATATTTATATTTCCCTCTGAGATGAAGTGAAGTAAAAAGTATAACGTGGCTTGAAAACAAAATACTCAAGTAAAATACAAGTACCTCAAATTTGTACTTAAGTACAGTACTTCAGTAGTGGCTGCAAACCGGATTTTGTTTAAGCTTGTTTACAAAATAAAACACGATGATCTTTTCATCTCTGATCAATCATCAGTTCTGCAAAATCTGTGTGACTCCTGCAGCGATCCGTTCAGACCGCACTGACCTGGTGAAGCTGCTGCTCATGTGCGGCTCCAGGGTGAACCTGGGGGGCTGCCACGGCCGCCGTCCCCTCCACGAGGCCGCCCGGCTGGGCAAAGCGGCGCTGTTGACTCTGCTGCTGGAGGCCAGAGCAGAGCCAGACCCTCGCAGCGACTACGGCCTCACGCCGCTGGCACTGGCCGCTCAGGGAGGACACCTGGAGGTGGTGGAGACTCTGTTGAAGAGAGGTGAGAGGGAGCAGGGACGTCTCTACGGTTTTACTCTCACTATTCATGTATATATTAACATTTTCTCTTTAAAACTTCAAGAAATGGCAGATTAGATTTGAGCAGTGAATTGTAGATGACAGATTTAGGGACTGTATGAAAATTATTGAGGTGGGGAAGGGATTGAAACTTTTCACTATTCATAAAAGCAAGAACCCCTGCAGCCTTAATAATATTTTCTTGGGAGCCTCCCCTCGATATTTCAAAATAATGTAATAGTACTGAGTTGATTTAAGAGGTGGGCTGGGCACATTAAGTCAGAGGTTATTCAACTAAAAAAGAAACCCTGAAAACATGTGAATTCTGTCTCCTAATGAGTTCAGCTGCAGCTAATATGAGGCTGCAACAGTCAGATAAATCAAGTGTAAATTCCCTCTTGTTGTTTGTCCTGCAGGAGCGGACGTCATGTCCGAGGCACAGGATGAGGCATCCATCTTGTATGAGGCGTGTTCATCTGGAGAACCATCTGTCATCAGTCTGTTGCTGGAATATGGCGCCGACGCCAACGTCGCCAAACAAACAGGACACATGCCAATCCACCGTGTCGCACACCGAGGACACCTGCAGTAAATGTTATATTGTGACCTTTGAAGCAAGAACATTAATATTTGTTTAAATTCTAAAATTACATCCTATTTTATGAGCTCATCATTTGTTTTGCTTTATTCTGTAAAGTAGTTAAAGACTACAGCAACAGATAAAACTAGTGGAGGTTTGTGTGTGTGTGTGTCTGTCTGTGTGTGTGTGTGTGTGTGTGTGTGTGTGTGTCTGTGTGTGTGTGTGTGTTCTTCAGAGCTCTGAAGCTGCTGATTCCAGTAACTTCTATGGGAGAAGTAAACGACAGCGGGATGAGTCCTCTACACTCTGCTGCTGCAGGAGGACACACACACTGCATCAAGGTGTGTGTGTGTGTGAGTTATCAGCCATGATTGCATAAATTCAGATAACTAATGATTACTTTTACTGTCAATTAATCAGCAGATTATTTTCTTGAGTAAACATTTAATTGTTTGTTGAAAAACTGTCCGTCATACTGTAATTTCCCACAGCCCAAGGAAATGTTTTAAAATTGCTCGTTTTGTTGACCAACAGTCCAAAACCCAAAGATATTTAGTTTACTGTCATGTATGACAAACAGAAGATTTAAACCTTCACATTTGAGAAGCTGGAACCAAATGTTTTGAATTTCTGCTTGAAAAATGACTAAAACAATTAATCAATTAATTGTTTTAGCTGTTGTAGCTCTTTGTGTGCCTGCGTATAATTTCTTGTTTGGTTTTCTTATTGGCTGACAGCTGTCTGTTAAACACACAACAGTTTCTGAATGTCCCTCCTCCTGAACTCCCATCAGGCCTTGCTGGATGCAGGTTATGACCCCAACTACATGCTCCATCCCTGGCTTCGCCATAGCTATGACGACGAGAGGAAGTCGGCGCTCTTCTTCGCCGTCTCCAATAACGACGTGCCGTCAGCCAGACTGCTGCTGGAGGGCGGGGCCATGACCAACCAAGACCCAGTCAAATGTCTGCAGGTACCTGTGTGTGTGTGTGTGTGTGTGGACATGTATTACTCACGTTATGGGGACACTGTTTACACAGTCGCATTGTGGGGACGCGCCTTCCTTTTGGGGACAAAACGCAAGTCCCCATAATGTAAATCATTAAATTTTAGGGTGAAGACTAAGCAAGTAGTGGTTATGGTTAGGGTCAGGATAAGTCTCCAGGAAATGAATATAAGCCATTGTAATGTCTTCTGAAGTGATTGAATCATGACTCTGTGAGTGTGTGTGTCTGTGTGTGTGTGGGTGTGTTACAGTATCAACACATGACTGAAAGCAGACTTCAGGAGCAAAGTCCCTTTAAATGAGGATGTCTTCTGTACATGATATCATACCTTACATGAGACAAAGAGATTGAATTTATTGTTAATATGATTTTATTGGTCAAATAATTTTCTTTATATACCAAAGATTCAAACTAAAAAGAAAAATCCTCAAACTTAACACTCAAAGGAATAGTTCAACAGTTTGGGAAACACAATTATTCACTTTCTTTCTGAGTGAGATGAGAAGATAGATATCAATCTCATGCCTGTGTGTTGAGTACAAAGCTGGAGTCAGGATGTGGTTAGCCTAGCTTAGCATAAAGACTTGAAGCAGGGGGAAATTGTTAGCATGGCTCTGTCTACAGCTCAAAAATACACCTACCAACACCTCTTAAGCTCACTAATCGTATCTTGTTTGTTTAGTTTGTACACAAACCGAACAGTTTGTGGTTTTACAAGGAGTTACGTGATGCTGGAACAATTTTTTGACAAACACCAGTCATGCAGTGACTGTGTGCAGCTTTCTAAAGTCTTATTGTCACAGTGAGGTTGCCAGGTTTGGTACCTCGTGCCTGTACAGAAATCGAAAACAAACCCTGTGCTCACGATTAGATTTGGCAACCAACGCTGCACAGAAGTACTGGGCGGATGGATACTGTAGTGAAGTACTGTTGTTTGTCAAGAAATAGTAACACCAATGATGGCAATGTTGGTCGGCCTTTCAGTCCACCACTCTGTGGATCCCTGAGCTAAAAAAGTTCAAAACACCAACAGAAAACCCTTTTGCTGATCCAGTGACTGTGTCTTTAAGGTTGCACTGCGTTTGGGCAACTATGAGTTGATTAACCTGTTGCTGAGGTTCGGAGCCAACGTCAACTATTACTGCAGAGTAAACACAACACACTTCCCCTCGGCCCTGCAGTACGCTCTCAAAGACGAGGTAAACTGTTGCTCAGATTATTACTAAAACATTTTACAAAAACTTTCAAATTTTATTTGAATTCGCAGATGTTACAGGAATCTGCAGCTTTACCAACTTGTCTGATATTATTTCTGTAAGTGCAGTTGTCACCTTTTGGGAGAACAGATGTTCTTGTATTTAATCTGGCCTGTTGTGTGTGCGTGTGTGTTAGGTGGTCCTCAGGATGCTGTGTAACTATGGTTACGATGTGGGCCGCTGCTTTGACTGTCCCTATGGCAACAGCTCCCACATCCCTGAAGACTACGAAGGATGGAGCGACACTGTGATCAAAGACAGCTTGGTAATGAACAGGTCCACGCCAGTTTATCGGGGGAAGAACCTGCGTATGTACTTGATTGGCCAAAGTCGCGCCGTGGCTCCATTCAGATGAATGAGAGGGCTGTGTTTTTTCATGCAGAGCTACTGTCAGTCTGAACGAGGCCGAAATGTGCCCAAAAAAACAAAACTAGGAGCAAAAAGAAGCTAAAAAGCTCAGTTGAGCGTCAGAGTCGATTTACACATCACATGTAGTCTTTTAATTCCTTGGTAATATTAAAAAATAGCCTACCGATTGGTGCAGCTTTACGTATCTTAAACCATCTGTACCGAAAACTTGTTTATTACCTTGCCCTAAATTTCCTAAAAAACATTTTGTTTGAGCAGTAGTTTTTATCAACTGTCAGATTTTGTAGCATATTTAGTTTTGGAGGTATCCTGTCATGAACTGAAGTGTTGGAAGAGTTGAACTTTTTACCTGCTGTCGAGGGGTTCGGTCAGAGGATCACCAGAGTTATTAAGATTCATCCTCTGGAGACCACGAATGTCTGTAACAAAGTTCAGACAAAAGATAAAATACATGCTTTACATTCATTTCAACGCTGCCGTTAAAAGAAATTCTCCACCATAATCTTTCTGGAATCACAATGTTTGATGATATCACTTTTTATTTTTACAGATTCATTCATTTTAAACATTCAGTCATTTCAGAAAGTGTCCACGATGAACCTAAAACTCTTGTGTTGAACGTCTGTCTGTCTGTCTGTCAGTGCAGTTCTGTGAGGTGATCACCGTCTCCTGGCTGAAGCACCTCTCAGGTCAGGTGGTTCGCATCCTGCTGGACTACGTGGATCATGTGACCTTGTGCTCCAAGCTGAAGGCGGCTGTGATGGAGCAGCAGCAGTGGCCCGACATCTGCAGGCTGCAAGGTAAATTAAATTAAACTTTATCAAACAAGAACACGGCCAGTGGGCTTCATTAATCTCTCCTCTCCAGAGAGCGTCCGCTGTCTGCAGCATCTCTGTCGCCTGCGGATCCGTCGATGTCTCGGTCGCCTGCATCTCCGATCGCCCGTCTTCATGAGCTTGCTGCCGTTGCCGGGGCGACTGAAGGACTACGTCCTGTACCGGGAGTACGACCTGTACGGCCGGCAGAGCAGCACGCCGGGGTGACGCAGGAGCGAGGAGACGGAGGAAAGTAGTTAAATATGAACGTGTAAGATTTATCTGCAAAATCACACTTTTAAATCACTTTTTCTGTACGAGCCAAAAGAAATGTGATTTCTTACTTTTATTTTATTGCAGTTTCTTATTAAAAACTTATTCCTTTACCTTCCTGAAGGACATCGTGTTCTTATTGTCTGTCTATATTTTGATTAAAGCATAAAAGCATCTGAAAGTATAACACAGATCAGGAGGATACAATCCACCCTGAGCCAAAAATGTAAAGTCTTTATTCATAAATAAAAAATAAAAAAGCTAGCCAACAACAAGTAAGTGTCTCATATTTGTTTCAGATATCAGTTTGTCAGATTTCAATATACAGATTAATATTACAGCAATTTATTCCTTTCTAGGCTACCATGAAAATGTAGCATAATAACATATATATTTATTATGAAATATAGACAGTATTTATATATAAATATGTATGCAGGAAATAGCATTCACCTTCTTTCACAACTTTTGAAAACTAACCTACACTCTTCACCTGCTCTGATCTACAGGTTTTAAACGTTTCCCTGCCTCCTGGACTTTCCTGAATTTACTGGTTTAATTCACAAAAAAACTGTAAAAAACTGCTTCTACAGATGGTTTATGATGATTTCCATGAAACAAACTGACACTTGATGAAATGAGCCGAGTCACAGATTTTATTTTGACCCCTGCAGGAAGATTTTCAAACACCAGTTTTTGAGAAAAAACCCCCAAAAACTTTAAAGACTGAATACAAGATCAAATGATTCAGGATGAATATTTTTACATTTGACACGCTGATCTGATCTGAACTCTCTGCTGCGGCACAACAACAGATGTGGACTACACACAGCAGGAAGTCCCAGAGGTCACAGAGACCACATTCTACAACCAGACGACCGGGTTCAACCCCTCCACCTGCTGTGCTGAACCCCCCCCCCCCCCCCGATGAGTCTTGATGTGGAAAATCAGAGCTCACAGTCTCTCACTTCTGTCTTCAAGAGATTTTTTTAATATGCAGACTTCTGCTGGAGTTTTGCCAGGTTTTGGATGAGAGGGTCAAACATCTTTTGTCCCCACAGGAGTCCTGACTGTCTGATGAACATAAAGAATTTGCTCTGGATCTCGTCCAGCTGCTGATTACAAAGCGTCAAGACCTCTGAAGTTTATCGAGATGTAACTTTGTGTAGGAGAAGTTTTCACGCATGCATGTGACTGACAGCTGGTGATGTGCATTCAGGCTGTTAGCAGAAATGATATACAGGAAGCTTAAATCACACCGTGTGTCTGTGAGTTATTAGTCATGTTTACAGTGTTTTCTCTCTCAGTCACACTTTCTCTACAGAGGCCCGTTTCTGCTAGAAAAAAAAAAAAGATAAAAACAAAAATATTGATGGTAAATCAAGATTATAAGCTAGTAAGTCAAAATGATGAGATACGCAGTGGCCTGGTGGCCTTGGGGTTTAAAGGGGAACTCCAGTGATTTTACACATCAAAGTCTGATTACAGGTCTTTAATATGAAAATGAAAAATGTTGTATAAAGCCTTTTGTGGCTCCAGTGGGAGCTGTGCAAAATCTGATAAATTGCCTCACGTGATGTCACTTAAGTCAGCGTCGGTTGGGGCTAAAAACTAGAAGTTTGAACATTTTAAAAATCTGGGGTTTGTGGAGAAAGAAGTGAGCTTACCAGACCTCTGTAGCCCGCTCCTCATCTCTGCTGCAGGCCAGAGGCTCCAGGCTACATTAGCCGCTGCTAGCATAACACACCTGAATCTCTGACCGAACTGTTGCATTGTGGGTAATGTAGGCAAAAAACTGTCCATCATGAGTCCAACAGTGTTAATAGGACTGAAATGCTAAATCAGTGGAGCACTCTTTTAAGAAACTGACCACAAACTGTAACGTTGAGTCCAGCCAGGAGACCTTTGTTGCATGTTGTTCCCTTTCTCTCTCTCTGGAGCATTTAGAAGCTAAAGAGACATATTTCCCTCAGTAGCTGGTAGAGACCAAATACAGATAAAAGAGTTAATATTGGACTTAAATTCACCAGGTGGCCAGAAAGACGACTCCAAATAAATGATCATGTTGTTCCGTAACTTCTGGATATTTGCTAACGAGTTCATTAATTAACTGGGTAATGATATGTTAATGTTGTGTTCACAACTCACAACAAAAAAGGTCTATGTTCCTGATTTAGTTCCTGAGACTATTTGGTCAAAAGGGTCATTAGTGACTTTGCATTGAGAATTTCTGCGTCCTGATGATCTGACCCCACAGGTCCCTGAACTCTGTGATACTGAATTATACGAGTACGTCTCTGCAGCAGCGTCTGAAGAGAACTGGCAGTGTTGTATCAAAACCACTTCATGTGACCCGGAGCTTTCTGCTGCGTCAGGATTCACCTGCCGGTGCAGGGCTGGATGTGTCTGTCTGGTCAGTAATTACAACATGAGCCCAAAAGCTTCTGGAAAGATTTAATCTCACTTACTTTCACTGTTCTAACAGTCAGGATGATGTCAGATGCAGAAAATGCTGCTAAATAACTGATCAACCAATGCGGCTAATATCCATGATCAAATATCATGATCTGAGAGGACACATGGGCCATCGGCTGCTTTAGACTCTGTGATGACTGTAACAAGAATGTTTTGACGCTGTGGTGGAAACTGACCCAAACAGGAGGACGTTAATGTGCATGCAGTTCTTTACCAACTCCTTAAATGTGAAGTGAAACAAACCAAAAACTAAAGATGGCATCTACCTCTGTTCTAACACACACACACGTTTGATAGAGCTTCCCACCTGAGCAACAACTCCACAGCAGGCACAAGTGTTGGGCTCAGTGAGCTGACTGAAGTCTGGATTTGCGGTGTCAGTTATCTTCATGAAACACAATCTGGTTTTGTCTGATACCCAACGAGAATTAGACTGAAGCCGAGTCAGCAGCAAATAAAACAGACTTCAGTTAGCTCAAATAATACTGTGTATTCTCCTGACGTTTCACACATTGTGTCTCTGATGCACTTAATTTCTTTACATTTTATACATTTGGGGTGGAGACATGTAAAAGACAAAACATTTACCCACACTCATGGGCAAAGGTACAATAAAAAAATAAATTATCACCTCGATAAACCAAAAATAAAATATTCATATTTGCTCTCTCTTATTCCAGCTCCTGGGGTTGAGTTCTTGTTGCTGTCCAGCAGGGGGCGGTGCTGCGTCACAGCCGGCCTCTGGAACTTGTTGAATGAAGCATAAATGGACAAATACGATTGGCTAAAGCCGTCTCATCAGGACCAATCAGATGAGATGAATGGTGACATTTTCAAATGGGACACTGCGGCCAATTCTTTTGACAATTACAGGATGGATTACTTTTTTTTTTGTGTGTGTGTGACACATTTGAGGCTGGGCAATAAATCAAAATTATAATTTAAAAACTTCAGTGGAACTGATCATGATGATTTAAATACATCGTGTTTCACAAAAGTCTGTCATTGAAATGAATGAATCCAAGCAAAAACCTGGCAAAATTAGTTGAAGTGGAGTTTTTTTTTTCTGATTTAAGGAATAACACAGTTCACTGCAATGAACATGAATTTGATTATTTTGTGTTTTCGCGCAGATTTGCCATATTGTGATTTTATCACATATATATGTATATAATATATGTAAGAAAAATATTCTTCTTATTAAATATTCTTGCTATTCAACCATATCACCCAGCCCTAACTTAAAGAATAAGGCTGGTTTTATTCTATTTTTTTTTTTTAAATTGTCAACAAATCCCATGAAAAGACCCAAACCAACAATGTGTTTGTCTGCTCAACACTTTCTGAATTATCTGTAGCACTCAGCTCCAAGACCATTTGTTCCTACTGAAGATATAAATCTTTTAAAATGGCTCACAAATATATAGCTGACAAAACAATCCCACCACAAGGTCCATCAAGTAGCTGGTTCTGGAGCTTTTGATCATATCACACAATCCATTATTTCTATTTTTCTGAGCACTTTAAGGACTTCTCGTTCATGCTGGCTTAAAAGTAAGGATTGAAAGTTAATTCATGACATTGGAAACAGCAAACGGAAAACATCAATTAGATGCTGTTCTGGAGCTTTTGATCTTTAAAAGCCAACAGGGACAAAAAGTCTTCAAAGCTTTTTTTAAAAAATGGACAACTGAGCAACTCCATCTTCTGAGGATGATTGAAAGCTACTAAATGGACGTTGTAGGAAGACTGTTTTCTCAAGTGCTGTCTCCAAGGTCAACAATAAAACTTTCAGGGACGCCCTAGTGGTCTAGGGGATTAAGACGCTGACCATGAACCAGACAGAGCCAGAAGTTTCCTGTCATCTCTCTCTACTGATGGCGATCAAATAAAGCAAATAAAGGCATAAAATACACCCAAAAAAATAATCTGATGTACAAAAATAACTTTCAATCTCACAAATATATAATTTCTTTTTTTTTTTTTTTAAAGGGTTCAGTAATTTCCTAAAACAGCTGATGTTAGCAAACGTTACTCAAACAGGAGGAAATAACGCATTTGTTGGGGACTATTTTCAGCAGAGGATTAATCCACATTTGGTGCTCTAGTGAGTATTTCCAGCAGCAGGACAGTGTGTGTGGGACTGAGTCAAAATAAACTACAGTGTGTGTGTTCATTTAATGAAGGAACATGTCACCCAGTGCAACAGTGTGACTCACTGATGTGTTTTTAATAGTTTTTGGACAATAATGGAGCTCAATGGCACAGGCAGGAATGGCAGGAATAAGATACATCAGACTTTAGTCACACACACACACACACACGTTAGTGGATCAATTCAGTGTTGATTTGGGTCTTTTTATGGGATTTGTTGACAATAAGAAAAATATCACCAGACCAGATTTGGGAAAGTAATACTTATGCTTTCGACTTTACACAATAACCCAGAGGATGATTTTACAGGACACCAACTACTAACGTTTTTGAATTAAGCCCCCAAAAACGAACATACAGGGTTTTAGAAATTATCTATATTCTCTCCTTGAAGCCTACTTCTATATGATGCAAATCTCTGTTGCACTTTATCACCGTTCTCCCCGTGGGCGATGCTGCCGTCTGCACTGCTGAAGGAAAAAAAGTTGCCGTCTATCATCGCCATCTATTGCTTTAACAGATGCTTGGGTGTGTTTCTGAGTGCGTTTTCAAGGTAACGCTAAAAGAGTCTATTCATCTGTCCAGGTTTGGTTTCTGTAGAGAAAGAGGAGTGAAGAGGAGTGGATGTGTGTGTGTGTGTGTGTGGGTGGGGGGGTGTCAGGGAGTGAGAGGTGGGGTAAAGTGAGTGTTGGCCAACTTCAGTGGGCAGCCCCTGGGATCCAGCTGACTGGTTGTTCAGAGAGGATGCTCTGTCCCGCTGTGCTGTCAAACAGCCCCAACTGTTCCCAGGATATGTGTGTGTTTGAATGTGTGTGCGCTTGTTCGTCTATCTTGGTGAGGACCAGTTTGAGTTTTGGACCTTGGGAGTGAGGATGTTTTTGGATGGCCCTCACATCCTTCAAAGTTTGACTTGGTGTTGTGGTGAAAGACCCTCTCCTCTCATTAGTGTGTTTTGCTTATTGTTTATTTGCATATTTGAGCTTCACTGTGCAGAATAATGCATGTTTGACACAAGAGGGCTGTTTTCACGTTCATCTACTGAAGTTTGTTTCTTTGTGCTCACCTTAAATCTGAGTTTAAAAATTTTAAGACATATAAAAATGATGTATATTAGTATGTTTTTTCCATATTAAAAAACCCCTCATTAAAATCTACTTCTTATCCCTGATTAAAAAAAATTCCAGAATCTAGGAATATGCAAATATATTTTCTTTCAAAAGTTTAACTGCTGGGACCCAAGATGTCACTGAAGACTCCACTCTCACTTGTGTTAGATGCATATTGCACCAGGATTGGCTTCCAAACTAGTTGTGATGCTCGTATGTGTTCATGTGTGTTAAACTCAGTTTTAAGGTGAGCACAGAGAAACTTTCCCTCTTCAGCAGATGAATGTGAAAACAGCCTTCTGGTGTCAAACTCTGCACATACACCATTCTGCACAGTGAAGCTCAAACATCCAACTGAAGTAACAAGAAGAACAATTTACATTTTTGAGTGAAGGGATCTTTTGGCTTTAAGGTTAAAATTCAGTTTAGGGTGAGGTTGTGGTTAGACATTAAGTTGTGATGGTTAAGGTTAGGGTAAGGGGCTAGGGAATGCATTATGCCAATGTGGGTCCTCACAAGTATAGAAGTACAAATGTGTGTGTGTGTGTGTGTGTGTGTTGTACAGAGCCTCAGACAGACAGAGGTTCTCCATATCAGCTTGAAGTTGCAGCCATTTTGGCTCCACTGTCCCACCTCCTGGCTGTTGCTATAGTAACTACTCGACTGTAGAATGCCCATGTTGCCATGGTGACGTGCTGAAGAACCCTGTTCCATATTTACAGGCAAACCGTCTCAGTTCTTGACAACACCGTGGCACGACCTGAACTAACTCACAACAAGCTCTGTGTGTGTGTGTGTGTGTGTGTGTGTGTGTGTGTGTGTGTGTGTTCGGAGCTACGGCAGGTTGTCGTCCCGCAGGCTCTCCAGGATCTGGACCAGGCTCTCCAGTCCGAACACGTAGCCCCGGTCCGGCCCGTCGTGCACCGCCGTGTCGCCACGGAAACCCTTGAAGGTGGAGTGGGCGAAGTCGATCATACGTACGTCCACCAGGGGTGGCTGCTGGGGCTGGGGGGTGGGAGGAGGGGGGAAGGAAATTAAGCTGGGAGCAGGGGAGGAGGAGTCTGGATGGGGGTGAGGTGAGGAGAGAGGGGGGGCGAAGGAGTGGCAGTCTGACTTGGTGGGCGGGGCCTGTAGGGAAGGATGAGGGGAGGGGGAGGGTGGAGCCATTCGTCCAGGTCCCTGAGAGGACAGTGGCCGCGGGTCTGGCTTCTGGCTCATGTCCGTTTCACAGGGAGCATCGGCGGCCGGAGGTGCGTGGGGCCCGGGGCCGCAGTGGGGCTCTGCAGGGGCCGAAGGAGTCTTCTGTTGCAAGGCTGCATGCTGCCCTGAGCTGAGGACTGAAGGGCCCTCAGGTTTCTACAGACAGAATCAAACACAGCAGTGATCAGTATGAAGCTGACAAAAACAAAACATCAGCTCAGGTCACTTTAAACTGTCTGTCAGTCTGAGAAAGAAACGTGTTTTACCTTCAGACTTATTCCGAGATTCTTTAAACCTGCAATAACTGATTATTTGGCCACTTGAAGGCAGCAGAAACAAAAACGTACATATCAAGTTCAGTTACCCGAGGGGAAACTAGAGTTAAACAGTCTTTAGATCTGGTTTGGTGAGCAGTGGTTGGTTGGGGTGTTTGCAGGAAGGGGGGATTAACTCTGCAGTCAGGGCAGGATTAACTCACTAGAGGGCCCCAAGTTAGTTTGATTATAATTTGATTGAAAGCAAATTCATTACATGTATGTCAGCATAATATTAACTGTACGATTTAGGATGTTAAAGCTACATTTTGATACAGGAAGTATGCCCTTACCATTTCAGTGATAAACAAAAATGCAATTAATTGAATTACCACAAAGTACTTGCTGCGTAGCTCATCTTTGCTTTTGGGACCCTGGAGGGTCTGGGGCCCCTGGGCCTGGTTGGTAATCCAGGCTTGGCTGCAGTTACTTTAGTGGAATGTAAACAAACCTCATCTGGGCTTCGCCTCTTGCTTTTATAGTGAAATTCTGAGCTAGTTATGCTGAAGTTATGTCATCCGACAGGTGTTCACTGAAGAATAAATTAGCCCTAATCCACCACACTTGGTCCACACATCATCACGGAGCAGATTTATTTTGACACGAAAACACAAATTTTAACCCTTCAGAGTGTTTTAAGTCCTCACCTGTCCCTCATAGATGATGAGCAGTGAAGACGAGTAGAAGCGATAGGACGCCTGTCTCTCCAGCACCGCCTTCAGGCTGCGAAGCTTATTCAGGATTGGCTCAAAGAGGTCCTGCCTCAGACCCTTTCCGTTGTGCAAGTACTGGTAGAGAGCCTGGCGAAAGCCTTCGATCGACAGGCCGCGGCCGTAGTACTTGTTCCTGCAGAGGTAGTGACCGGTGTTCAGCTGGTACACCTGCAGAGACAGGTGTGAAACCGCTCAAACATCTCACTGACAACAACAGAACACACATTCAAGACATTTACATGCCTTCCCTTGTTCAATGCATTTAATTTTGTAATATATTATATTACGCTGCACGTGCAGTCAGATTTTCAAAATAAAAGACCGTTAGAAGAATCCAACAACTGTCATACTATGTTAAGAATCCAACATTTATTTTATTTTTTTTATACTTATTTTCTGTTTTGGGGGCCTAAATATCAGTACTGACTGTGTGGGTGTGTTCATGCTCAGGCTTGATTATTATTACCATGAATATTAGTAGTAGGAGCATGACAGTTTAAGCAGTACTTGTATTCATAGCAATACTAGCGGTCATTGTTGTGGTAATAGTAGAGGTAGTAGGAGTGCTTGCAGATGTGGCAGTACTAGAGGTTGCATTGGCAGTAGGATAATGATAGTATAATGATGAATTATTAATACATCATCTGATCCTCCACCTCCCCAGAGAAAGAAGTACTAAATAATTAGCTAAGTAAAAGCTATATAAGTGGAATAAAGACTATATATCTAGGATTCTTTGGGTCACACGCTTCCATCTTTTTCTAAATATGTGTGAGGAATCCTAATATCATTGTGTTACTCTACCCACTTAACACCAGCCGAGTGAACTGGGACATTCACAAATTGATGGATGTCCTAAAGATAAATGAGCCTGTATTATTTCTCCAACATCCTCAGGCAATTATCTTCTGTTCAGGACTGTCATGGACTGACGCTACGTTGACGCTGTCTGAGCAGTGGCAGCGGTCGTTGTACCTGCATGCCACACACTCTGACTCCCAGCGTCGCTGAAGTGCTCTGTTCACATTTCTTCATCTGCCTGGCCGCCTTCTCCTCTGAGGCGTCGTCTCCGTGCTGCCTGGTGCCCATCTTCAGGTCCAGGATGCAGGGGTAAGAGAAGTGGTGAACGACGTTCTCCAACAACAGGAACTCTGGTTGAAACACTGCGTTAAGGAGCAAATTTCTGATCCTGATTACTGCTAAGTCTGGAGATTTGCTATAGGCGGTGGACAGATGCACACAACAGCTCATAATGTTCTGTACTTGAATCACATATGCATTTGTTATGCAAAAAAGTGAACTAAATTTGTTAAACAATTTTAGAAACAAAATATTGCAAATGAGCCAGTGTGAAGTTGCAGAACTGCTTAAGGTTAACTGATTTGTCTGAGAGTCTAATAATTCCTTACAATTCCATTCTTTGCCTTTTTTTCGTTAAGCTATTGACAATAAAATTCAACACTTCCTGCAAATATTTCACATTAAACAGCTTATCAGCCCTTTGAGCTGCTGTACTGTATAAATAAAGCCTGTCTGTAACACAACCCTGTATCAAATAAACGTTCTCTATGCAGATGAGGCACATAAAAGCATCACTCACTATTTGAGAATTTAAGGTATGGTCCATTAATAGAAATATGGAACATACTCCAATACTATAGAAATATCTCTGCAATTTACACGTGAGAAACACTATAGTCTGTTCCTCTTCTATTGAAAATATTTCCAGATAATAACACAAACACACTCACTGTAAGGCATCTCCTTCCCTTTAGTTCTGAATTGTCAAATTGCCCAAGTATGCAAATTTGCAAACAGTTATAACTGAGACAGAATATTCCTGATGATCACTACTTGTTTTTTTTATTTTTCCTTGTAATTGGATTTTTTCCCACTTTATTTTCCTTTCCTTGTCACAGTGTTACTGTGCTTTGTGTTACAATACAGTACATGGCATTGATATCTCACACATAACTGCTTTTTCTGTTGTCTGATGCTGTCTCTTCATGATTAAAAACACTGAAAAACCTCATTCCGAGAAAGCTCTGAAGAAGAGAATCCTGTCAGCCTCACAGATCACTGGACGCTGATCATTTCAATAACCTCCTCTGACAGCAGCCCTGTTGAATCTGTTTTGACTAAACACAGACGGACCTCGCTGAGGACAGAGTGTGTGTTGCTGTGTTTTCCAGGCAGCTGCAGTCAACTCTCTTTGAAGCTGGAGATCAAAACACAACCTCTGACCTGATAACCTCAGACACCTCCCAACCTCCCCCTTTATTCCTGCCCCCTTCCTCACAGTCTGACATTTACATTCAGTGCCTCTTATTGAACCAGTACACTACTCCACTAATCCACTAGTCAAATTCTTGACTACTAAAACCACCAATCAAGAGTCCTGGGTAGTAGTTGACTTCTCGTGGATAATATCAGTTTAGACAGCACCACTAGATTTGCAATAGTTACTCTGTAAAACATCAGTGCTTGTATATACAAATTTATAAAATTTCTACAGCTACATTCGTTCAGGTGTGGTGACACGGCAGTCGCCTGTCCATAATATTGCATTATTTATCACTATTTATCAATATTTACCAAGTTTATTTTTGACCTTGGAAACAGTAGTTTGACGAAAAAAATCTTACTGTAAGGTCCACTTACTGTTTTTTCATGCTTTCCCTCAGCAGATGGAGTTTTGAAAGCTGGAGAAAAAGCTAGTAAGTAGACCTTGATTCACAAGTTTTGGGTCAAATGAAAAAAGACTGTTGAGTATCAGTGGATGTGACTGGCTGAGGAAGGATACTGAAGAGTTTGCGGTCCTTGGATTCAGACCTCATGCGGCTGAGTTGCTGTTTGTGGCAGCGGAGGCTCCAGGGGTTGTAACTGATCTTCTCTGAACTCAAACCACTGTTCCAGTCCAACATCTGGAAGGGGACGTCTGAGTGGATCTTTGGGTCGAGCCTGGGACTCTTTAGCTCTGCAAGACTGCAGGGAGGAGAGGGGGAAATTAATATTGCACAAATGACTGCTGGTGACCCTCATTTCCCATAATGCCTGGGAGCAATGGATGCAATCTAAAGATTATTTTCACAATCAATTCATCTTCATTTTTGGATGAGTAAATAAATGCCCATCACAATTTCCCAGAGCCCAATGTGATGTCTTCAAATGTCTTCTTCTGTCCAACCAACAGCCCAAAATCCAAAGATATTCAGTGTAAAAATGATATAAAAACAGAAAAGTAGCAAATCCTCACAAGCTGGAACCAGAGAATTTTTCAGTGATAAATGATGATTTATGATTCATTTTCTGTACACCAATTAATAAATTAACAGACTAACTGTTTCACCACTGGTTTATTTTATGGAGATCTCTTCCTTTAACACAATCTTACTTATCAGAGGTGTCGGTGTCGTGCGCCTCCCTCCTGTCGGGCCGCTCGTCCTTGTGTTCGGAGGAGGAGCGATGGAGGCTGCGCCGGGAGTGCTTCCTCCTCGGCTGCTCCCTCTCTGGGGGGTCACGCTCCTCATGCTCCGCCGTCCCTCCCTCCATGTTGCTCTCCACGTAGGGGTAGGCGACCAGGTTGATGTAGCCGTCAGAGTCGCCTTCGAAACAAACCAGCACCATACCTGACAGGACGGAGCAAAACACTGTCAAAATACTGTCAGGGATGTTTAGAAATAACATATTTATTAAACCCCTAGACAGACACACGGAGAAATATAATCCATCTTCTAAAATACTTTGAAATGTTTGGAAAAGTGACAACCCTGATACAGCAAAGTGACTCAAGAAAGGAAGAAGTTACAAACAACGGCTGCATTTAAAAAAGGTCTTCATGTCTACTCAGTTCTTAGTAACCAAGACCTGAGACAAGTTGAGCTGGGTCCAAATTATAGAGTTTACTCAGGTGTGGTAGGGCCTTAATGTGTTGTCACAGGTCTCAGATTCATGTAAATGTCTAATTATACCAGAGTGGATCCAAGTGGACTCTTGTTCACCTCTGATCATGTGGTGCGTCATCATCACAAAAGAAAAATGTGTTTGAGGCAGACAGAGAGTAGAACTGTAAAGTGCAGGAGAAATGATGATGTACTGCAGCTCTTTAATTGGTGGAGCAACATGCTGCTGCTCTTCTCTCTCTGTTTGAGTGCACCATATTTTAGATCAGGTCTGATTATCCTCAGGTCTATTCAGTCCCGGTCTGACCTTTCCCAGGTGCCCTTCAGATCGGGTCTCATAATTTATGCAGGTCTGGTTCATGTAGGTTTTTTATGGGTCAATTTTGCATCAGGTCAAACGTTTTGGACCACTGTAGACTACCACTTTCTAATGGGCCTTCCTGATGATCTGAGCATGTCACTGTCAATCTCCACTAGCTACCTGTTTACTTTCATAATTCAGTTTAAGATCCTCCTGCTGGTGTAAAAAGCTCTTAATGGTTCCACAGTAAATATGAGACATGATGTTAGTTTATAAATCCAGCAGATCTGTCAGGTCGGACTCCAGAACTAAAGCTGTTCTTGAGCCTCATGGTGGAACAACACCTTACTAACACACTTAATGTTGGGTTTTACTGTCATTTGTCATCCATCTGTATATAAAGACGTAGTTAATGTTCTGGCAATTCAATTGAGAAACTGTTTATAGATCGAATCCCCAGATAGGAATGTCTGGAAATGTTTTATTTAAACATTAAGCTGTTATTTTTAGCTTTAAAAAACAGAGTAGAGCATTTCAGCCCCACTACGTGAGATACTGAACATCCTCCCTGTTTGTCCAAATTGAATTTTTGTTCTCAGTTTGCTCACTAGTGGGAAATCAACTCCAAACTGAAGAGTCAAATCTCCCCCTGAACAGCACAGCGTGTGCGCTCTGTCCACTGACAACTGGCCTTCTTCACCACCTCCACGCCCACGACATGAAGAGAAATTTATTCTGATAATGACAAAACAGTTTCTGGATGAAACAACCTTGACAGATTCAGAAAGTCGTTCCTGGGCAGCTGTCTGTCTGTCTGCTGTTATTTAATCAGCAGGACAGTGGCAGTGGGCAGAGATCCAGGGCTAAATATAGACTCCTTACAGACCACTGTTGTCATGGCACTGGGACCCACAACACCAGCAGGGAGAACTGGTGGGAAGACAGACATACTAGCAACTGCAGGTCAATGTACTGGGAATATATCCACCAGGTCTCAGGTAAAGTAGCTCAGTGTGCCAGAGACACTGAATAGCAGGACAAAGGTGGGATGTAGTTTAAGTAATAAATTGCAACATCTTAATATAAATAAATGTATGTTTTGTCTATATTTGAACTGACTTTGCAATAAATTAAAGTATTGCAAACTATTTAGCAATACTCCTCACCTTGTGTATGATAACTCACCTGTAAGAAAAAAAAGCTATGTTTTATTTTTGTTTTCATGTCTGTTTCTTTTTATCTGCACTAAAAATACATTTTCCTATTTCCAAATGTATGTTTTAAAACCCCAATGAAAAGAATTGTTAAAAAAATAAAATAAGTCAGATTTTGTTTTCCTCATTAATTGATTAGTTGTTTCGTCGAAAGAATAGTAATTTCCAAAAGTCCAAAATAATGTCTTTAAATTAGTCTAGATATTGAATTTACAACGATAAAGGTATAATGTTTACCATATTCACCATCTTAATTTAGCTTGTTAGCATGCTAACATTTGCTAATTAGCACTAAACACAAAATATAACCAAAGCTGATGGGAATGTCATTAGTTTATTAGGTGGCATATAGTTTTAAGTAATCATCAACAATTCAACAGTTTCCTCCTATGTCCAGCTCATGAAAGCTTTTCGATTCCATACTATTTTATAGTATACTGTTTTTGTACTTAGTATACAAGAAATCAACACTTCACTGTTTTATATGTCCCAATATGTGTAGCGTCGGACATCAATCAAACTAACTTCAGAAAGCTTCATTGTTTTCCCACGTGTTTAATGACCCTGCAAACCCTCACAGGTCTTTTCTCTTATTCTGGATGATTGGAGTTCTGCTCTGGTTGAAGTTGGGCAGAGCCTAACAGGTGCACCAAAACCAACAGGATGGGGAAAGAGATGTCAATTGTCAAGTTTCCATCCAAACGTAGCACAAATTCTAACCAAATTTGCAGAAAATCGGCAAAAGAAAATGCAAGTTAATGTGCGTTTCCATCCACCACCATTATGTGAATATTAGGAGTTGGTGGCACCAATTCTCCAGTTGGGTGCCATTAAACCATTACAGAAGAAGAGGGCTCAGCGAGATGACATCATTAAAAGAGCGCCAGTCAGATCTCAATCGAACAAAAACGATGACGAAAACACGATGGTATTTCTGTTCGTTTTTTGTATTAATCTGAGGAAGGTTACAGTCTCCTCATCGCTCCACAGAGATCGGATGTTTTGGTCTCTTCACTGGAAGCTTGACTGAGGTTTAAGTCACATGCTTCATTAAGTCGTGATTTATTCATATACACACATATTTGGAGTGTTTCAAATTTCTGGCATTTCCACTAGGTGGATGGAAAAACTCTTAATCAAGCACACCCACACAGTCCTTACAAGAGGTCTAATCAAGCACAATAAGTGAAAACACCTGTGTGGGTACACTGTGGTTGTGCAGGGCATTTAATACTACTTTTTTGTCTTCCAAGATCTTTCTCACCACGCTTTGCAATTAACTTTTTTTGCAACTGTTCTATTGTGCAATGCAGTGTGGGACAATAGTGTCCAAAATTACTCCAAAAAGGTCAGTATGCAGACAAGAAACAGGAGTGTTTTTACGTCAAAAGAGAGATGAGGCTTTGTTTGCTGGCTCATTGTCCTGACTTAGAAGCACACCTAAATGGAACAGAGCCATTATTAATGTTATTGGTTACACCTGCTCCATCCATCATCAAAATCTCTCTTTCTCTCCCAACCTCTCTTCAGTCCTGCCCCCCATCCCCCACTCCAGTCTCGTCATTGTCTCCTCTCTTACACAGTTTGCTAAAATTATAAATAGGTCACATACATGTAAGAAAGAATGAGGTGTGTGTGTGTACGCTGGCTGTCAAAGTGTGTTTGGTTCTGTTACTACAGCAAAAGCAAGTGGAATCAGCTACAGTATGTGCCTGGTGATGAAGAGCAGAGCAGCTAAACCACTTCACTGCCAGTAAACATCTGTACTTCCGTCCTCGTCTTCTGTCTGTCTGCCTCTCCATTAGCCACCGAACCCAGAGGAGTAAAGATTATTAAGAGCAGGGTTTGAATTACGGGGTTGACGGAGGGGAGGGGAGGCTGAGCTCCCCTAAAAGAGACCTAGGCTCCTCTAAAAGCAACAAGACCGAAGGTGCATCACAGTGCAGTAAAAGATGAATAAAACTCTGACACACTGTCTCTCTTATTGTTGGCTTTTATCATATTTAATACAACATTTCAGTCAAAACCATTTGGTGTAGCTGTAAACAAGACGTGTGCACACACAATGTTTTTCACTTCTATTCAAAGCATTTTGAATCCTACAATGAATGATATGACATATGAAAATAAATATCCCATAAGTGCAGTAGTTTTAAATGTGTTTTGCGGCTCTTCGGATTGGTCTTTATCGTCTGTCGATAACATAATTGATGTGGACGTGGCAGACTGTGTTTTTATGCATTATGTCTGTGTGCTTCTTTCATTTTGTATTGTTTTGTGCACCAAGCTGTATCTGTAAGTCTTGTGTGTGGTTCTGGTGTCAGATTAGATGGATTTATCTAAACTCACTGTAATCTTGTGTAGTGGCTGCAGTGAACTGGCCACAAGAAGTAGCAAACAGCAGTAAAAAACAACCAGCTTCGGAGAATAAGTGTTCACAATGTAGAGTGGCAACAAGCTTAGGCTACAAGTAAGTTTCGTATATGTATTGTCACAAAAACCACTAACTATTCTAGCAACAACAGACTGCCTGCACAGGACATGCCTCAGACCTGAGTCAGTTATAACACCTTAATAACAAGTGTAGTGATTGGCAGAGATTGCAACTAGTTAGCAAGTGAGCAGAAAAGTCAAAATGGACAACTGAAAGTAACAGATAGGGTCTGCCACTCTGAAAGGCAGTGTGAATGCAAACTTGACCAAAGCAACTAAAAAAAGGATCATTATGTGTCGTACATGAGTCATGTGCAGCTACAGATTCACCGTAATTCTATGGAACAACTCCATGAAGGGGCACGATGAGGGGGAGTACTGTGGAGTACATCAGACAAAAAGTGTTGGTAGAGGTTGGCATAGGGTGTTCACCAACAAATGGCTACACCAATACTAAACATCAGTGAGCTGTGACTGACCTTTATACTCCGGAGTGAACTCCTTCATCTCTGGAGGCAGAGACTCGTAGAAGCGCTGCTCTCTGCTGATCAGAGGCTTACACACCGTGTGGTCATCATAACGCATCATACTGGTGTGACCGCCCACCTGCAAACGCAGACACACACATGAAAACAGGTAAGAGGCAAAACAACAAAACATTAACATGAACAGGACAATGTTCTTTTCTTCATTTCTTCAGATGTTTAAGTTTGGTTTTGTTTGAAGTGTTTTTTTTCCCAGATAAAAATAAAAAGATTCATATCATCATCACGGAGCACAACCTTTATTTCAGCTTTTCTGAAACACACGCCCTTCCTACCCACCTGGTGTATGAAGGGCTCCAGTGGAACGCCTCCTGCTCGTCGAAGTGAAGCCCCTCCCCCTGGCCCCGCCCCCTGTAGCTTGCTGTCCATGTTGTTGGTGTGAGGGAGGCACATGGCTCCTGGCGGACGCACCGCGACTCCTCCTGTCGAGGAGAGAAGGATTTATCAATTTGTGGTTTCAGGTAATACAAATAAAATTGACTTGACAAAATCTGAAGAGTTTTGAATGTGGGCAATGTATTGGCTTTTGAATTATGGTAGTCATATTTATGTTGGTCTGATATAATGAAATCTTAAAAATGATATAAAAGATTATAAATGGTTTGGTTTTAATTATCAATCAAAGGAAATCATGTAAAACCTCCTTCCCTTCTGTCCTGGTTCTTGTTTGGAAAAAGTGACTTTTAATTAATAATTTTCTGCTTTGGTCAAGACAAACGAAGCCAAACTACAGGTGTGAACACTGAAAACTCCCGATTTAAAAACAAAATTAACTCTATGACCTCCAGCTGACGGAGTGATCTGTGGGATCTCTATTGTAAAACATCAGGGTGGTCCTGGTCCTGGTCTTACCCTGCGCATGGGCTCTGGTGTGCAGTGACGGGGAGGGGGGGGCACAGGGCACCACGGGCTGCTGGGAGCGCACGCCGGCCCCGGGGGGAGGCGGCGCCAGACCGAAAAACCACCTCACAAAGCCTCCAATCAGAGTGCTCCAATCCACCGCCGGCAGCACAGAGACCCAACCAGGACAGGGGGTGGGGGGGCAGAGTTGGGTGGAGGGCAGGAGAAGCAGGGCGTCAGTTCGGCTTCCTGTACAGAGAGGAAATGACACCATGTTAAGTTTAATTGTTTAATGTGCATTTAAAGCTGCGTCAGTGTGCTGTAAAACCAAAACTATGAGCTGAAAGAGGCTAAAGCGCTCCATAGAGCTGAGGGGAACTGCAGAAGTGGAAGATAATTCTCTGTGGGTCACTATGACTAACATATTACATCACACATAGTAATTACATCCATTCTTAATATAAAATGTTGATAAGCGCATTTATGTATTATGCAAGTTATATTTCAAAATAAATGTCCGAAACAAATTGAATATGTTGAGTTTTTCTCAACTGGTGGAGCTTGGGAGCAACAACTGCCTGAGAAGACACATTTTGGGGGAAAAAAATCCCTGCTGACACATTATGTTACATTATGTTATCTGTCAGCACATTGTCATTTACAACACTTCTGATCTGAGTCTGAACCAGACAGTTAATAAAAATAAACACACACACACAGTTTTCTGGGCATGTCGCCACAAACAGTTGACATCAAATGTTTCAGCGCGCCGGCTTCGACCAGACTGTCTCACACACACAAACACAGAGCATACACAAATACAGACACACACATATTTTGATTCTCTACGTAGCTCAATGAGTGTGGCGATGCAGCAGCACTGCCAGGGTGAGAAAAGACGTCCCCAGGTACATGATCTTTGCTCGACTGTTGGCTTCTAACGATGTGGAGGTTTCACAAGAGGAGTCCTGTTCCTTCTTTGAACTTTAAGTAAACTCTGTGTTTGGAGAGCCACTCCTAAGCAAGGGAAAGTATTAAGCAATTTAAGTATGGAGACATTTTAAAACCCTACTGTATCAGTTGGGACCTTCAACGTCCTGGAACCAAACAAACTGTTTAAAGATACGGTCCATGATTTTGTTGTAGCGCTCCCAGATGTCCTCCCAGCTCTCTACTGATGATCTGAAGCTCAACTGTTTTGAATTTTAAAAGCATCCTCAGTAATCTAGGAGGATATGTTGTTGTGATTCAGGATTTATTCTCCAATAAGCAGTCAGCACGCACTTTCACAAATACAACGCGCAACAGAATGAAATCAAAGCCTATCTGTTGCTGAGTAACATCTGAAATAAAAACCACAATTATAAATGATTAGCATTTGAAACATTGACACTGGAGACAATAACAATGGACATAAAACACCAGATTTGTTTTTTGCAATTACCACATCAAACAGCTACAGACACCGCACAAATGTAATAGAGCTTGTTTCTAAAACCATGTGAATTTATTTGGGAGATCATGTAAATTTCTATTGTGGTTAATCATTCAATGTACGCAAGAGATGATGGTCGAGTCTTTAAAAATATCCCAATTAGTCGACTAAAGGTTCCAGAAAAAAAAATCATACGATCTGGTTTAATACTATGTTTATTCTATAATTCATTTTGTATTACACTGTTATCACGTGTATGGTTATAATGTAAACTAGTGACGGTCTGCAATAAAATTTAGTTTTACTCATCATTACCCTCCTAAAAGCCTGCTACTGCTTTTATATAAACAGTGATGTAACAAGGAGACGCCTCTAACAAAAGAAGAAATACATAAATTCAATTTACACTGATGTCACACACTAGCGTATACGGCCAAAAGTATGTGGACACCACAGTCCAGATACTTCAGTGTATATTTGGTCTGGGTCTGTTTCTCCTGGTTTGGTCCCCTTAGCTAAACTGAAGAGAAATCTTAATGCTACAACACACCATTATATTTTAGACAACAGTGTTCTTTCAACTTTGTGTCAACAGTTTGGTGAAGAAGACCCTTTCCTGTTTCAACATGATGATCAACAGATAAATGGTTTTGGAATAATGTTCAACTATCACATATGGCTGAAATGTTTAGGTGTCCACATACTTTTGGCTAGATTTTCCTGATTCTCCCTCCTCTCCCTGCTTTTTCTCAAATCCCCCTCTACCACCACCTCCTGTCCAATCCTCACATCATGCACCTCAAAGCTGGCCCCAAAATGACTCATCATCGCCTTCCTGACGACATGAGAAGAAAGGAGGAATGGAAGTAATGAGGGAACAAAGAAGAAGAAGAAAAAGAAGAAGCGGATTGGAGGAGAGAAGCAGGCCCATTAATGATGTCACCGCGTGCATGTTTCTAAAGGCATCATCTGGTCAGTGTCAAGGCTGCAGTGAGGCATGACGCTCACTGATGATATCGCAATGTGCGCTCAAAATAATAGAGTAACACACACAGCCTCCATATGCAACAGTTCACGTAGAGACATTTTTTAAACAAGACAGCAACTCCGCTCATCTTTGACATCACTTAAATGCAACATTTAAACAGGTCATTATTTTGATTTCTGCTCAGCTGAGAAATGCAGATTATGTTAAATTCATGTGGTCAAAAAATGTAATGTGGTCCTTAAAATTATAATCCTAAAAGTTTCAGTCCTGGCTGGCGTAGCCTGTGCTTACTGGTGATACACAGCAGGTGTGTTTTAATAATACAGTTCCCAGAGTCCTATTGGAAATGCAGGGTTTCCCCAAGGAATCGGATATCAAATCCAGCAGGTCAATACAAACTTTAAACCAACATTAACTCAATGCAGACTCTACTGGGTGAAACTGTAACTGGTGATTATCAAACTAACTAACATGTTTTTTTCCCCTCACACATCCCCACCTGACTGTGACTGATTCAAATGTTTGTCTCGACTTTTCACAACTTGTAGAAACCCCAAAAGGTTTTTTCCTGGCATGGAGACTTGCTGCTTGGATTAATTACTGAGATGCAAACATACAATGTCATTGATCAATCAATCACCTGCTGAGCAGAATCAGACAGGCCCTGATGCATCTCATCTCATTATCAATGGAGTTACTACATGACCTTTAATCAGTCTCCTCACTCATTAAATGTGTGGCCTTTACTGTGCGATTTAGCGCCTCTGCTTTTTTCCCCTGAAGGTTAATAAGCCTGATATAATATTTCTTCTAGCATTAGCAGAGGTGCAGTTTATTTCAGCCAAAACAGGGTTAAAAACCCAGAAACTGAGTGTATCAACCACAAACACGCCTTCAGCAGCTACTTTGTCAGAGTTGCAATAGGAGAAGAGAAACTGGAGGATCTGTTTAAAACAAACCGAGGACTGAGAGAATCCGTCGCCTCATGTTATTTTAATAAAACAGACTGAAGGAAACAGGCAACAGTTGTCCAATACATGAAATGTAAATCAGTTTTTATCTGCAGCAGTTTTTATCTGCAACCTGTTAGTTGTTTCAGTCATTTTTCAAGAAAAACACCAAACAGTGTAATTTATGACAAAGTTTTTATAAATGTCTTTGGGTTTTGGACAAAACAAGCAGTTTGAATGTATGTCACTTTGGGCTCTGGGAAATTGTGATGGGCAGTTTTCACTATTTTATAGCCTATATGATTAATTGAGAAAATAATCAGCACATTTGTCGATAATGAAAATAATTGTTAGTTGCAGCCCTAATGCGGATATACAACTGAATGCAATGTATTCCGTAAGGGAAACATGGACTCTCTACTATATAGAGAGGTAATAACATCATGCAAATACTGTATACTGAATGGCCCTAATCCACAAGAAAGGGGATGAATTTCACCACAATGCCAAGGCACAAAACAACAAAACCTTGTTTTTAACCACCATGATAGAAATGTTGGCCATAAACAACAAGCTAAACTACTATTCAGTATCCAGATTACATTTTTTTGGAACACTATTATTATGACTTCATCACTGAGGGTAGTAACTGACTGCTTGTTTGATAGAACCTCAATTCTGTTTTGGTTTGGACATTTCTTCTGTGCTACAAGTGAGCTGCTTAAACAAGGAGCTGCTGGAAACCTTGAAAACCCCAAACCTCCAACATGTCATCAACGTAAGAGATGCTCCGTCCTGTTGTACGAAAACACACTCGCAATGGGCCACACCACAGGCTGTGATCACGACTGCTCAGAGCACAGTGCACGTATTCAGCCATGATGGAGTCTGATCTCAAGTCACGATCCAAGCTCATGAGCCCCAGATGCAGGCTGGATAGCACGCACACGCACACACATTAGACAGTGGTTCCCATGAGCAATGGATTCTAAAGTTAGCAGCAAACAGTAAACATCAGGTCACATCTGTTCTGGGATCAGTAATATCAAGCTGATGATCCCTGACTTCTAACATTCCACTGCACTCAACAACACACACACACACACACACACACACACACACACACACACACACACACACACAGTCTATCCAACACTTTGAAATACGAACATGTACACTGTCTCTGTGATGTCTGTGGTCCAGCTGAATACGCACATATTCAGGATGTGGGTATTCAGGGAGAGATTATTAATTAATAATAACTTTCAATTTTGAATAGTTGATATTTTATTGCTAAAAACTATAATCTCAGAGCAGGTAAAATTAAGATTAATTTGAATCATTGTTGTTCTATTGTATCAAATAATGCTGTCAAACAGTATCAAAACAGTGGTCATTTCATCAAGATTATAGAAATTAGAAAAGAAATGGCAATTTATTCAGAAATCAGTATTTGAAATGATATAGAGGAAGGACTTAAATATGCTGTAAGTACTGTATTTTGTAAATATAGATAACGAAGTCTAGGGTCTTACTTTACATGACAGTGAGTTCTACATTCCTACAAGGAAAAATGATGACAGTGATTGTCACTGCATCAATTTACTTTTTCTGTTCTGTATTGACCACGTCTGTTTTCATTTAAAGACACAAAACCTCCAATACTGACATCACTTCTAAGTTTAATAATCTAAAATATAGTCAGCTACAGTGATATTGTAATGCTGTAAAGCATAAAACATTAGACCACAATTTACACTACTGTTACAGACACTCAAACCACTGCAACATTTCAACAATATAATCAAAATAAATAGCATTTTTTAACCATGCTAGCATGGTTCGAGGGATGGTAATGTTGGTCTGTCAGTCAGTCCAGACTGAAATATCTCAACAACTATTGGATGGATGGCCGTGACATTTTGTGCAGACATCTACATCTACTTGACACAAAAATTGGCACAAAATTTGGTACAGACATTCATGATCCCCAGAGGATGACTTGCAATAACTTTAATCCCCTTTAATCTAGCACCACCATCTGGTCAACATTTCATTTTCAAAACTATTGAAAATTCCCACAAGCCTCAGCTGTAAATTGTGTTTAGTGCTAATTAGCAAATGTTAGCATGCTAACACACTAAACTAACATGGTGAACATTATACGTGCTAAACATCAACATGTTAGCATTGTCATTGTGAACATGTTAGCATGCTGACGTCAGCATTTAGCTCAAAGCACCGCTGTGTCTAAGTGCAGCCTCGCAGAGCAGCTAGCAAGACTGTGGACTCTTAAGTTTGGTTCCTTTGCACTACATTTGAAGTGTATGGCAGAGGTGGAGAAATGATTAGTATCTCCTGGGTAATGTTGTTAAAGTAAAAAAAAAATGTTTGTATAGTCATGTTACTTTGATTCAGTAGGAGGCGTTTGTATTTTGAGGACTGAACACGTGATTTAAGGTTCAGAACGTAAGGACATAATTTTGGATGCATTTTCAGCACAGTTTTGCACTCTGTTGTGAAGCAATTGTAAAGTACTGTAAAAGGACAAATACCACGGTATAAACAGTCCAGCAAAATCTGACAATTGACCAGTTTTAATAATCTAACTGTATATATTGTCATATTGCCCAACCCTAGTGAAGGGTTACCCGAGTAATTAAAAGATCACAGACTGATTCACCAATAATAAAAAATAATACTTTTCCTGGTTCAGATCAAAAGGTATCTGGTCACACAGAGGTATTGGGGTATTCAGTGAACAGCTGGTGTTTGGTGACCCCTCTGTACGGTGGTCTTGTTTCTGCTATATGTGTCTCCAGTGAATCCCTGGCACACAGACAACAGGTGTGTGTTTCCAGCAGGCAGCGTCCTGTATGCAGTGTGATGCAGGGGGCTGGGAATAGGCTGCTAGAGGGCAAAGTCAAGGACGACTTGCCTCCCCCCCACGTTCTCCTATACTATCCTCCTCCTGTTTCCTTCATCCCTCTCCCAAATCCCCTCACCTCCCATCCCCTCTTTTTATCTCCTCCCCTCTTTCAATCCTTCTGTCTGCTAGGGCTGGGTGATATTGAAAAATAATTTATGATTGGCTATTGGTGATTTAATACAAGAAAACCCTTAGCACTGTGGATTAAGAATGTGCCATTATCACATTTTCATGCTAAGATTATTGTGGGCAGAAATATCACCATATGCAGTTTACCTGAAATACTTCTATTAGTGCTAACATAAACATTATTAAATTATTTCACACCATGGTGGCCATAAATTTTATTCAGTGTCCGAATCAAAACAAGAAAAGAGTTTGGGGGTCACAAAAAACTGATTATCAACCAACATTACAGCATTTCTACTCCTCCAGTGAATGGTACAAGAAATAAACAAAATCAACTGAAATCCAATGTTTACCATCTGTAGTTTTAAATGTGTGTGTGCGTCTCCCTGGTCAGTGCGCCAGGCTTTTTCTTATGTCAGTGACACATGAAATAAAACATTCCACATGCAGGTTGTTTTGTAGCCTATGTATTACTGCTATGGATAAATATTATATGAATAAAATGATTGTGTGTGGATTTGAAGTCGGATAGATCTGTGTTGATGTTGTTGTCTGACCAGAACGGATGGATCTCCTGCGCACTTTCCCCCTCCATCACCTCCTGCCAGTATGAGCACAACATGCCAGACTTGACTTTAGGAATAATGAATAACTTTAGCGGCCTCCCTCGCATCATTTCTGCTGTGCATCAAAGCTGAGTATGCCACCGCCTGTCTATCAGATGTGACGTCTGTCTGATTGAAACTGTAGGAGGCAGTGTGGGAGCTCATGGTCCGAACAAACAAACAACCCAATCTCTAATCGTCCCCTTGTGTCCTGCCAGGTGTGGTGAATGACCTGAGCAGCCAGCCAATCAGCTTAGAGGATCTGTGTGGGCATAGCTTACATCATCAGCCATCACTGGGACAAAGCTGTGGGCTCACTACAGCTCTACGGCACCGTCAGACTGATTAAGCTGCTATTTCTGACTGAAGGACCGTGTGTGTGTGTGTGTGTGTGTGTGTGTGTGAGGGAATCCTCCTGTCCTTCAGTAAGTCAGAGATAGAGCCAATTAAGGACTTCCAGATATATCTAAGAGTAGAAGTGCGTACTTTGGCAGTGAGTTGCATCTGGGTTGAATTTCAAGGGTTACTGAGGATTTGCAGCCCAGTTATCATTTCTAAGAGACATTGTTAGCCTGGTAGAGTAGTTTAAAGGAAAGGAGAGGGTATTACTAAACTGCATCACTCTCTTTCACTTTGTCTTGGTAAATACCTTGCAACAATCAAATAGAAGTGATGTCACAAACCCGTGCTGCCCTTTTGGTGTTAAGGATGTTTATGCATCATTGACTGTTCTGAAACGTGTTTTTTATAACTGTATCCTAAGGTGAACACTTAAGGGGTAATGTCTTCGGTGCATTTTTATGGAGAACTCTGCTCCAAAGTTTTCATTACATTAATCTACATATATTTTTTTGGATGAATCACTTAATTGTTTAGTCAATAAAATATTCAAACTAATGAGAAGTGCCCAGCACAAGTTCACAAACAAACAAATGTGATGTTTCAAACTTGCAAAGGTTGCAAAAGGTGTCTTTCACCTGTTTAACATTTAACTCATCTTAATTCAGCGGACAGTTGACCAACTGTGTTTACAATCAACAAAGACACCTGTTCCACCTGCATTTAAATCATCTGAGGCAATCAGATTATAATCTGTCAGAGGTCAACCACACTATTATACAGGTGCAAACTCAAGACACAACAATGGTCAGGGACACATTAAGGCCGTTTTCACATAGAATCAGGTGCTGCAGCGATTCGCCACAGGGTTGTGCGGCGGTGTGGGAGTGTCTGATACTAACCAGCAATCCCAGCTTGAAGACAGATACAAGCCAAGCAACTGCACGGCGATTAACGTCTTTGTACTCCCTCGTGGCAGGGTTGAAAAGCTGATGTACAGTAATCATGGAGCCAATCAATCAGTCTCTCTTCCATCTTCACAGTTGCTCGGTAAACAACGGAATATTAAGGTAAACAGCTAATGCTACAATGCTACAGGTAAACAACGTTCTTCTTCACCTGTGCGTCTGCCGGTCTGATCGCCGGCGTGATAGGCTGCCACAGCATGACGTCGGGTTGCGTTTCTCCAAAAACTGAATCTGTTTCAACTTTTTTGCGGCAGGCCACTGTGTTTTTTTGCGGCACCTCCTGTGGCCCGCACCACCGCAGCCTGAACGCAGTACCCCAGTTCAAATGAATGGGAAAATCTGCATTTTTGCCGCAGCGCCTGATTCTATGTGAATTCGGCCTAACACATCAACAACAGCTGAACTGGAACACACCTCCACTCCACACAGGACTCACGCTGGGAACTTTGGGTAGTGAGAAGGGCAGTGAATCTATATATTTACAGCTGTTTCCCTGGTTGCAACAAGAGCTAACCAATCAGAGCTTTGCAGGTGGAAAAATAGCAATTACAGCATTATCAGATCTTCCCTTTCGTTTCACTAGTGGACGATTTCGCCCGGCCTCATCTGGCCTCTGGATGGGTTGATGCAACCCCCTCTTAGGCAGTACACCATTCATCGTACATCGCTGCATGACAACATTTAGCTGTGTTGGTCTACACTACATAGATGAACCAAATTCACATCAGAGGGGTCAATGCCTGCCTGCTGCTTCACTAATGAAATTGGCCGGATTAAACTGCCACAAAAGGGGAAAGGACCACATTTAGCTGCAGCGTATCTAGGGTTTTTCTTGCTCGTGAGTGATGGCAATAATGCAGCTGCTGTACTGGACTGACAAACACCCTGGAGGACTAATATATCCCGCCTGGCCTGAGAACACCCTGGGATCCTCCAGGAGAAGCTGAAGGATGAAGCTGAGGAGGAGAAGGAGGTGTAGCGTCCTGATAACTCAACCCAGACCCACATAAGCGGCAGAAAATGGATGGATAGATCCAAACAGGAAACACACGCTTCCACTTACATGTTTATTTTTAAACAATTTTTTATACTTATCTGTAAGAGCACTGTTGAAAGAATTTCATTGCCAATGACTGCTTCATTGTAATTGTTATGCATATGACAATAAAGAACAGGAACTTGAACAGTGGTAAACTGGACATGCATGTTAAGACTAGACGTATATGGAAGATGCAACTACTGCAAGAAATAACTGTCAAACAAGCTATACATTTCAACATTTTAACCGAACACATTTGAAATACTTTCATGATATAATTATTTAACTTAAAACTATCATCTCATGCCATTTCTGGTTGTCGTTCCAATCTTCGGCTTCTTGGTGGTGTTGTTTTAAATCTAAAATCCTAGCATTGTGCTGTTCCAGTCTGACAAATTCAGTGTTCAAGATAAATCCCAGAATTCAATACACAGGAGCAAGACGTCATCATCGTCATCCCCATCATGATGTCTTAACTCAGCAGCTTGTGTGTGTGTGTTATTGCTGAGTAGTTGCATTAGTGAAGCGTAGCATAACCAGGCTAAATGAAGCTAAATAAGGGCTGGAGGTAGCTACTGCTGACACACACACACACACACACACACACACACACACACACTACTATCCTGGGATACTCACAAACACCAAGAAAAGAAGAAAATAGAGACCTGGATTCAAGTGTAATAAACAGATAATCAATTAGGCAATATACGTAACTGATGTAATCAATACCTGTTATGTTTCTACTTTTTCTGGAGGAATAGGAAAAAAAGAGGAAGTAATGAAGGATGGAGTGAAGGAAGTGAAGGGGGTATGAAGGACAGGAGGAAATGAAAGGAAAGAAAGAGGTAAAAGGTGAAGTAAAAGAAGGACTAATGAAGGAAAGGAGAAGCAATTAAACATAATGATGGACACGAGGAGGAAGGGAAGGAACGGAGGAAATAGTGTAGGAAAAGAGGTCCAGCTCTTTCTCTGTATCATGCAGCCCTGTGGGAGAGGAGCCCCGAACACATCTGTCAGTCTCAAAAAACACAAACTACGACTGGGAAAAACACAAAAAAAAAACACACACAGCTGCTGCCCATGTCCCCTGACAGAACTCAACAGCTGCTGAGTGACACACACACACACACACACGTGTGCACAAACAGGACAAGGAGAACAATCCGTCCTATCAACAATCGTCTGAGTGAGACAACATCTCAGATCAGTCAAAACAACCACCAGACCACACATGTCTTCCATCTGGGCTTCTTTCCTCACCACAAACCTAACACTGTGGCGTTACCGTGGCAACCAAAACTCATGACATGTCAGTCAGTGGATAAGACTTTCATGTCAACGAGTCACATATACTTTTGGTCAAAACCGTGGTACTGGTGTAACTGTGTTTTGTACATGGGTTGGGCAAAACATTAGAAACACCTCTCAATATAATGCAGTCCAGTTCAACACCACTGCAAACTACAACCTCAATAATAGACATATAGTTAAATTAATACCTCTCTGACAGTGGGAATCAAAACTGAACATTATCATCTCTGTAAAAAGTAGAACTTATTTGGATTGCATCAGATTTTACAGGTGTACCTAATAAAGTGGCCGCTGAGTGTATAAACAGTGGACATGTTGAACATGTTAATAAGCTAGAGCAGCTGTGGAAGGAAATGGATTAGCAGAAGGAGCAGGATTTCTCCTGATGATGTAAAGAAGCTGCAGAAAGGTCTGTGTGACTGATGTGTGTGAATAAATCATTAATTTTCAACATGCAGATCATCCTCCTTTCTTGCTTTTTTCAATTAAAAAGCTGATTAGTGCCTGTCATTACTTCACAGTGGGAAGACGTGTCATTTATGTGACACTGTCATCTGATTTCCTCTATAAAGACTTTCTATTCATCCAGTCACCTCATGTTCGTGCTCAGTGCTGCATTGATTGAATATGAACAGTCTACACTGAGATTTCTTATTTATATGCAACAATAAGTTGTATTGATTACTGCTACGGTAACTAACCACTATTTGTTAGAAGCCCTGTTTTATAACCAGCATGAAGCACTGGTTGTATTACAATCCTTTACTATGAATGTGTGAATGTCGTCTTTTGGACCATGTTAGGATCCTGTAGCATTTACCATATTTGTGGGACCAAAAAGCCAGACTGAAGCCCAAAGTTATCCAGCTAACCTACCTGTCCTTGTTCGACCACGTTCAAACCAAAGACACAGGCAAGATTTTCCCAAGTCCTTGCTTTAGAGTGAATGGAGTACTTGCTGTTTTGAGCAGAAGCGCTTCAGATGTTGGTTGGTTGCCTGGAAAAGGCTAAATTATCAAATTATAGACTGAAGTCTAAATTATACTTCAGCATGCCGACAGAACTTTGTCACACATAATTTTTTATTTATAGTTTTGCGACAGTGCATGATCTTTTAGGAATAGACGCCAAGCCTGTCTGAGGTTTGTTTACATTCCTCAAAAGAGAGCGCAGCAGCGCAGGAGAAGAAGGTGAGAGATGGAGAAGGAAATCTTTTCTCCATCTCCACTTTGTTGAGATGATAAAGGGATAGGAGCGGTCGAGGTATGTTCCTTGAATAGAAAATGGAGATACAAGGACACTTGATCATTAGCAACACCAATATTGACCTTATTAAGTCGATCAGGTATCAGCCAGTTGTGACCAAAACACTTTAAATACTGTTTTTTATCACTATATAAAACTGTAACACCGCATCTTTATAAATCTTGAAGCACGGCATAACAAAACTTTGCCCAGGTCTAAGAAGAGTGTATGAATGTTTCGTTACCAATACAAAAGTGACGTGTAGTTTTAGCCTTACGTATATGTAGAAAATCACAACCAGTTCCACACTGTGAGGCATACAGATTTTAAACTGAAAGAAGAAAAGAGAAAAAGAGTAAAGCTCAACCAAAAAAGCTAACATTTTAGGATATTATCCCGCAAATATGGTCATCAAAAACTTGCGATAAAGATATCTTCTGAAATTTAAATACATACATTACTGCCAATATATATGGATATGTAGATACGGTTAATCTGTGTGAGGTAGATATCGGCTGATTGACAGCGGCCTGGCAATATATCGGTCGGGCTCTGGTACTGCATTCAGCATCAGGAGAGAACAAGTGTAATTGGATCCATAAACCATCCCCACAACACACCAGTCCAGCTGATGTTTCAGAGTAGCTGCCTCCATATTCTCACCCACATCTATTCACGGCTCTGATACGTGGTTATGATGGTGTCTGTAACTTTCCACAAAAGAACAAAAAAAAGCAGGTCCACAACAAGCGATGCCCACACCTGATGTCAAAACAGTCAAATTTGCATCATTTTATCTTAAGACATGTCGGACAGGTTTTTCCTTAAGCAGGCAACTAGGCTTGATAAGACTTTCACACACAAACACCAGAGTTGTTGACACCGACTTAGGATAATGAACTCAAGTTAAACCCTCTTTTGACACACTCACAACAACAGACCTCTGTCAATGGCTAGTCCCTGTCCACCAACACTCACACAAACCAGGATCTGCAAATGTAGTTCCATACACATCATTACTAAACCAAATCATTAAACCAGACTTAATGTTCAAATATTTGCTACGGAGATTTGGTGACTTTCAGTTTATTAAATGTGAATTTATGGCTGTGGGGGCTCAGTAACCGCCAATATCTTCTATCGGTATCCAAATATCCCTCGCAACAGATTGTGCCTTTTATGTATTGTCATTATATTTGTGTTACAGAACCACACATCTGTTTTAAATAACTTAAATACTTTGAAAAGGTTGTGTAACAGCACATACCGACACTGTTCTGAAGTTATATCCAGAATCCTCAATCTGCACAATAAAAAAGATTTTTATATTATTTGTTAAATTGCGACTATATTTTCCGTCCATGTAGCTAGATGAAACAAGTTTGTCATTGTGTCATTGTCAGTGATAATATAAAATAATAGAACGTAACACTGGTATAGCCATATTTAACTGATAATTAAACTTTTTAATTTGGGTCATAAATTGAGTAGGGACAGCTGCCATCTTTGTTTTGAATGAGGAAACAGAGCTGCAATTTGAGAAATGGGTTCAATATTTTGCAGAGCACATAATAATTTTATATCCAGAGTTTTGAGGATTAGAAAAAGAGAGAGGGGCTAATTTACCATGTAATACTTCTGCAGCTGCCACACTGATTACTGTTATTAAGCATTATACTTCTATAGAAATTTCTAGTAATTGTGTAGATCTGGACACATGCCCTTGACATCCACTGACGGTGAGAGAAACCAGACCGGCAGAGAGGAAGTGACCTTTCTCCCCCCCCCCCCCCCCCTCAAATGTTGGACAACATCGTTTTACAGTCATCGTCAATCACAAGTCAACCCAGCAGACTTGTGTGGACGTCAGAGAGAAGGCTGGTTGCTGTCAGCAGGATGCTCAGCGTGCACAGAGGCCAGAGAAACACCACATCCTCCCGCTATGAGAGCTGCGATTGCGTAAAACCAGAGAGGTGCTCAGCCGGTCAACGGCAGTCTGTTTACTTACTGATATTACGGTGATTTGTAGAGCAGCGCGATAAGGCAGTCCTGCAGCAGCTGGGCGACAACAAACAAACACGACTAGCAGCGTGGTCATCTTCACACCCAGCGCAGCTCAAGAGACCCGATTAAACCCAGTAAAAGCCACCAAACTCCGCTGTCAACATGTCATGTAGTAATAACAATCTACTCACTACCAGCGACTTGTCACAGCACATAACCCAAGCCGGTCCACCCTGAATCCAACCTCAACCTCCATTAGGACCTTAATTGTATTTACACCGAGCTAGCTCCAAGCTAATAAAACTTTCACGGACCCACCTCTTGATCTTGAAAACGTTACCAGCTCAGCTTCCGATGTTAACCCGCTCATAACGTTTGCCAGTGTTGGTGTTGACCGGTACTAGTTTGGCTGCCTGTCTGTCCGTCACACGACACCTTTGTAGACTCCCGGGTGCCGTATTAGTTAGCGTTAGCCGCCAGACCGGCCAGCTTCTTGACCTTAGCCTGACAACACGCTGGCTAGCTCGGTCGGCTAGACTCATCTAAAATCAGCCCAGACTGAAAGTAAAACCTCGCCGCTCTTCGTGTCGCGTCGCTCCGGGAGTCTTCTTCGCCCGCTGCTCTGTGCCCCGGACACTGGGGGGAAACGCCGACGTCTGTTCCGACACTAACTGCCGTTTAGGTAGCCTCGCATGCTAACGCTAGCTAAACGGCTAAAATCACGGTTTTGACGTTACGCAGTGTCTCCGGTTAGAGGCACCGAGCCCGCCACGGTAACGACATACCTTCAGGGTCGCCGGCTGGACACCGAGCTGACGTCCGCGGAGGTCGCGGCGGATTTGCTTCAGAGCCCGCAGAGGTTCGTGGACGTCGGTCCCCGGTATCCAAACTCATTAACGGCGGAGAACATCCAGGGGGCTAACGTCATTACCGCGAAGCTAACGCAGCCTGTTTGGCTACAGTTCATTTGCATGACTGCGGCGCTTTGGCGCCACCTACAGCCTGCTGCTGGGTCTACCCTGGTCCGTCTACCCTGGTCCACCTACAGCCTGCTGCTGGGTCTACCCTGGTCCGTCTACCCTGGTCCACCTACAGCCTGCTGCTGGGTCTACCCTGGTCCGTCTACCCTGGTCCGTCTACCCTGGTCCACCTACAGCCTGCTGCTGGGTCTACCCTGGTCCGTCTACCGTGGTCCACCTACAGCCTGCTGCTGGGTCTACCCTGGTCCGTCTACCCTGGTCCGTCTACCCTGGTCCACCTACAGCCTGCTGCTGGGTCTACCCTGGTCCGTCTACCCTGGTCCGTCTACCCTGGTCCACCTACAGCCTGCTGCTGGGTCTACCCTGGTCCGTCTACCCTGGTCCGTCTACCGTGGTCCACCTACAGCCTGCTGCTGGGTCTACCCTGGTCCGTCTACCCTGGTCCGTCTACCCTGGTCCACCTACCCTGGTCCACCTACCCTGGTCCGTCTACCCTGGTCCACCTACCCTGGTCCGTCTACCGTGGTCCGTCTACCCTGGTCCACCTACCGTGGTCCGTCTACCCTGGTCCGTCTACCCTGGTCCGTCTACCCTGGTCCACCTACCGTGGTCCGTCTACCGTGGTCCACCTACCGTGGTCCGTCTACCCTGGTCCACCTACCCCGTCTACCCTGGTCCACCTACCGTGGTCCACCTACCCTGGTCCACCTACCCTGGTCCGTCTACCCTGGTCCACCTACCGTGGTCTACCGTCCTCCTCCACCTCCTCCACGGGCAGCGGGGGAAGAGTGAAGCCCGGTAAATGTTTAGGGAAATAAACGGTTTAGTTAAGGTTAGAAATGGTACAACAACAACCCAAGTCCTGCATTTAAAGAGGTCGGAAACAGATAAAAGAATTTATCTGTTGGAACATAACTTTTCAAAATGAAATAAATAAAATGAATGTGTGAGGTTCACGAGCTGCCCCGGAAACATGGCAACACAGTTTTGAAACAAAAAGTACAACATTTGCATTTGTTCATTCATAATATTTTTGAGTAGTAGTAGTAGTAGTGACTATAGTAGTGGTATTAGTACTGTAGTAGAGAGTAGTAACGTAAGTAATCGTTACATTTTGTCTTGTTGGTCCTGTATGGGTCCTAGCTTTTAAATAAAGTCCCAGTTACCTTAAATGCAACATCTTCTAACGTAAATGTCCAAATGAAGACGTTTGATTGGCCGTTAGTTTTACGGTGAAAAAGAATGAGCCAATCGGTGAAGCCCTTCTTGGTCGTTGTCAGCAACCAACGTACACAATTTAACAAGCAGGAACTGGCGTGCGACTGGCACGCAGGAGAGCTTTTATTGAGTTATAAATGATTTACTAACCGCCTTGTTTCTGTTTTTGTAAGGTTGTCGGTAAACGTGCCGTCGTCTGGGTAAATCTTTTGTGTCGGCATGAATCTCGGGTGAGTCCGTTTTTCTTCAAATTACCAGTAGCTAGCTAGGCTAACATCTTGGCCGAACGTGTCGCAGTGAAATGCAGCGGATTATTTTATGGTTTATGACCAAACTGTGAACAAACAAAGGCTTTTCGTAAAACACGCAGCATTGCTGATCACGCACTGCAGATAATAAAAGCAACGAGACGTCGTCGCCGTTGTGGTTTGTCGACAAAAGATGAGAGCAAAATCAGACAACAACGAGCTGTAAATATGAATCTGACTACAGTTCCTGTAAACAAGAGAGAAAGAACAAAACGCCCTTTGAGTGAAATGTGTCGTCTCGTCAGGGTGTTGGAGTAAAAAGTAAAATACAAACAGACATGTCACTAATGAGGTACAGGTGTGATTTCCTGTTAACTTCATTTAAAGCAGCATTTTCACCGTCCAAAGCCAGTTTATGTGAAACATGTCAAGCCAGAAAGCAGAGTAATGAATGTGAATCTGTAACGTTGTCAGGTGTCGTCTGTGTTTACCTTATGTGTGAGTTTTGCTTGCGGTGTGCACTGCTCTGTCTCGATATCTCAGTGATTTCAGTGTAGTCACAAAGATTTAGCCTACAGACTATATTTTCAAGCAACCAGCAATCTTTGCGGTGATTGTGTAATTTTCCTGGAAGGAGACAGTTTGGTTGGTGAAAGAATCCTTAAAAAAATTGAAAAGGTTTCTGCACACCAGAATATATATATATATATATATATATGCAACAGGCGATTTGAGGGAAAGCACAATTTGAACAAAAATGACAAAACTCCCACACACTGTCTCGCTTACTGCTGGAATATTGATTAATTCATGACATTTCAGTCATATACACCTGATGACTGAAACGTTGTAAATGAATAAATATTCCAGCTGTTGAGAGATTAAAAGCTGTGACCCTCCAGTTACAGGGTGGACTGTGATCAGCACTAACTCACAAACCTGTCTGTTCAGTTTAGCTCATCATTGTCCCACAAGAGGAAATTATGTTTGCAGCAAGACGGCATTAAAACAAAACACAATCAGACAATTGAAAACATTAAAAGGGCTGGTACTTTACACACGATGCAGAGTCTGCTTACTGCTTTTATGTTATTGTGTTTCTGCTGTCCGCTCTGATATTTCCCCTTTCTGTGAACAGAGACGGCCTGCTGTTTGAACTTGAAAATGGAAAACCCAAGTTGATTTTACTCAGTCATGGTGAGACATTTTGGCTTTTAAAATCTTGAATTTTTCAGGGACAATTCACACAGTTGTTTGCTTTTCTCATTAGGTCTGTACTTTCATTAAACAAATGCTGAAATGATAACAATATTAAATATGTTTAGTTTAGTTTTGCTAGCTGTTTCAAAAATAATACTTTTTTTACAAGGTACATACTGCTATTGTAAAAATAGTTTTATTTAAGTTGCATAATTCTTTTTTTTAAATTAATTACTAATACAGTAATTTTCAGTTGAATTCGATAACATTAATCCCTCATACCCATGCAGGTCATTGAATACTAGTATTGTAAAACTAAAATATTACAACTGTAAAAAATATGCTTCAGTCTTTTAAATGGTTGGTACGCATGTTCAGACTTAAGTTTTTTGCGTTGCCTTATTTCAGACCTACAGAGGTATTAGTGAATATGAACCTGTGTGTGTGTGTGTGGTGTAATATTCATGGCTGCTCACTGTCATGTCTTTCTTCCACTGCAGGCATTGAGAAAAATCCAGCAAAGGTAGGAATCATCCTTACAGCCTGGCCATTACATTTCTACACATAAAAATCCTGGTATTATCTTTATCTAATTTAATTTAACTTAATCCCAGCAGCTGTCCTTCAGGCCCAGAGCGGCTAACATCCTGAGCTCCAGGCAGCCGTCCTGTGTGGAGGAGGTGCTGGGAGAGGAGCGCCCAGCCCGGCAGCAGGCAGGGAGGTGGAGCAAGGCAGGAGGAGCAACCGCCTCCTTCACCTCCAACACAGCCACCACTGGGGGGAGGAGCACCACTCTGACATCATCGAGGACTCATGAGCATCACAAAGGGGGCAGCGGTTGTGCAGCTGTGGCCAAGGTGAGCGTCATGCTGGGTCCCATTTCTTTGCTTTACTCTTGACCATTCATCCTCTGACAGCACATTTGTGTGTGTGTGTGTGTGTGTGTGTGTGTGTGTGTGTGCCTGCTGAAGGTGAAGTCAGACAGACACAAACACAGCACTACTGTTGGCTCCCTGAGAGCCAATGGGAAAACAGGACAGCCTCAGAACAGTGGGACACGAGTCGGTGGAAAGGTGGGACCAAAGGACACGCTGGCCATCGGGGGCGCAGGACTGAAGGAGGTGTGTCTGACCAGTGAGCAGCTACAGCAGATCCTCAACACAGTCCAGACCTCCAGCAATGGCCAACACCCACCAGAGGACCACGGGACCCAGGGTAGTGGTAGATATGGTAACATTAACAGTGATAATGGCAGTCTGCCGAGACCAGGACTACAGCACAGAGCAGAACTGAGACAATGACTTAGACATTAGACTTTCCATCCCTGACAACTTCATGGCTTTTTCCCTGTTAGGAAATCATTCAGAGTCAAAATCTGGCTCCTCAATGAATGAAGAAGGAGGAGGAGGGAAGAGGAAGGAGGAAGACAGAGGGGGGGGTGAAGAAATAAAGAAGGGAGGAGGAGGAACTGATACAACTGGAAGCTCACAGGAGAAGAGATGCCTCTTTAGCTGGCTGGAGGAGCGACAGTCAGACAGCAGAGCGGCCATCGACGCCAAGAAGACTCAGTGGAGGAGAGAACTAGGTATAAACACACAAGAAGTTCAAAACTCCAGCAATGCATATGTAACAAACCCACAGATGATTGTCACAAGCTTTGCAAAGTGTTTTAGCCTCTTTTAGCTTCTAGTTTTGGTTTTACGGCGCACACTGATAAACCCACTGTACACTACCTGCTTAACACCAAATGACGGACAGACAAAGTTAGAGACTAGCTAGTGAAGAAAGTGGAACATCTAGCAGCTAAAGAGCCCAATATTTTTCTCAGGAGTTGATTGAGACCAAACCAGAGCTAAAAGAGTGAATATAGGCCACATTCAGACTGACAGTAGCTTAAAGAGAAAAAACACAGCCCTCTCGCCGGGCGGTGCAGGGGGCTTCGGCATAACAACGCAGGGTGTCCTGGCAAAAAGTTTAAACTTGCTCATCTTTTCCTGCAATGTGACGTCATCCGGCAAGGCGCAGCACTGGCCAATCAAATACATGCAAGCATACATTCCTGGTGGATTATTTTGTAACACGAACATCATATTTCTACTGTTTACCTTGCAAAAAGATAAAATAGTTGCCACCGTGATAACTTTCCAGAGTTGTAAAATCCTGTCTGAGTATTATAAACTGCTGTGCAGTGTTATGGCACACAAGTCGATGCACAAACATATTTTTCCTCGATCAGCTTTTTAAAAGTAATTCTGACAAATTAAATGAGTTTTTGTGTGTGTGTGTGTGTGTGTGTGTGTGTGTGTGTTAGATGAACAAGTGGCACTGAAGCAGAAGCAGCGTTCAGCCCCTGGCAGACTACAGGTACGGCAGATATTTCACCTTTCGATCTAGAGTTTCACTTTGTTGGTTGTTTTCGTCACTGGGAACAAGATGACTGCAGCTTTGTTTACAGCCAAGAACAACAAACAGGTTCCTCATACTGAACTGTGGCGCTGATACATTTGTCTTCATCTAACTGAAAGAAAAATTGGAAATTGTATTACGTTTGTTCCCCTAAATAGGTTGAAATGTTTTGTGTAACGTAACTTGTAAGAACTGGTTAGTATTGATCAATTCATTTTCATATAACGGGCAATCTGACGTTAAACAACAATAAAGAATTGCACTTTTTATAGTATGTTTTTATAGTCGGTTTTTCCCATTAACAGTCATAGAGACACAGGTAGTTTTTATGTGGGAGAAAAAAGCGCAACATTTCTGGAAGTTGTGTTGAATAATTTAAATCAATAACAAATAAGACAATAACAAAACATGTTCACTGATATATTCAGTTAAATATATCAGGTTTGTTATTTTAACTAAAGATTGGAAGCCAAAAACGTGACACATGTAATTATGTACAGTGTTTATGAAACCGGTAAGTCAACTCAAGAAGACCAAACAGCCCTTTTATCAGATTGGATGCACGTTGACATAGGCTGGAAACATATTTCCTTTCATAAAATATTTCACTATATTTCGATATCTTTGTGTGTGTGTGTGTTTCAGGTTGAGGAGGACACAGAGAGTGTGTTATCAGTTCAGAGCTCTGTCAGTCACAGAGAACAGCCTGCAGCCATCAGATCCAGCCTCAGATTCGGGGTAAATCTGACCTGTGAAGTAAAAGTCTGAGCAGCATATCTGAACACTGCAGCTTTTCCTACTTTTGTTAGATTCTTCATCCAGGTGAACACACACCTGATCAAGCCTAAATGGCACCAAATAACAGCACCAGGACACATGGATACAGTACCTTTTCTTTCATCCCTCCACTCTGCTGACACAGTGATACTCTCCCTGTCTGAAGTGTTTTCCTGCACATGCTCACATGTAAACTTCCTGTTAGAAACATGATAAAGAAATCACATTTCTCCATCATGAATGGAAATGAACCTTTCATTAAACCCATAAACTTGAATAAGATAACAGAGTTTCTCATTTACATGACATTTGAGAAATCGGGTTACTGCAGAAAGCCGACAATAACCAGGTTACTGAAGTGCATGTTAAGGCACTAAGCGACACAGATGAGTAGATGCTGAGTGCTGTTTCTCAGTTCCTGTAAAATCACATGCATGGTAATATTTCACCGTCCTCATTGCATATCATGCCCAAGATTTTATTTGCTAATAAGTCTGGTGATATATATTTTTCTTCATGTCCACAAATCCCATGTGCAGACCCAAACCAACAATCAATCAATCAATCAATCCACTAACGAGTATCATCTGTCTATCATAGCTTGATATATCTTCTTTCTCTGTGCCATAGAGCTTCATTGTTGTCCAAAATCTATTAAAAACACAAATCAAAGAGTCACACTGTTGCACTGGGTGACATGTTCCTACATTACCATGAACACACACACTGTAGTTTATTTTGACACACACCGTCCTTTTTAAAATGCATGTCTTCAGTAGGAGCCAGTGGGCTTGGGTCTCAGTGCTCCTGGCCAGGTAAAGTAAACAAGTATTGAGAGACGGATTAACACGTTGTTGGTTTCGGTCTTTTCATGTCATTTGTTAACAATAAGGAAAATATAGAATAATGCCAACCTCAATCCTCAACCTTCAAAAATATGTGGTGTTGAATGAACACGTCTGACTGTCTCAACAAAAAACAAACATGATGTTTTTTTATTTTATTTGATCAAACATACTGTACTGTGTTGTCTCTGTAGGAGGTCACTCCGATGGAGGAGGTGCTGAGTGTTGAGAGGAGAGAGGAGCAGAGGAGACGCTGGCTGGAGGAGCTGGACCGACAGAGAGAGGAGACGACCGAACGCAGGAGACAAGAGAAACTGCTGCAGAGCCAGGTACAGTAGAGACACAGTAGAGACTAGAGCCAGGTACAGTAGAGACTAGAGCCAGGTACAGTAGAGACTAGAGCCAGGTACAGTAGAGACACAGTAGAGACCAGAGCCAGGTACAGTAGAGACACAGTAGAGACCAGAGCCAGGTACAGTAGAGACTAGAGCCAGGTACAGTAGAGACACAGTAGAGACCAGAGCCAGGTACAGTAGAGACACAGTAGAGACCAGACAGCTACAGTAGAGACTAGAGCCAGGTACAGTAAAGACACAGTAGAGGCCAGACCTGAGAGATTTTGTAATTCACCATGAATGGTTCATGTTAATCTACTGCTGTTCCTGACTTCTTGTCTTTTGAACTTGTCTCTGCAGACAGAGGACCACGAGCTCTGGGCCACGCACTTTGACTCGCTGCAGAGAAGGCCTCCTGTCCAGACTGCAGCTCCATCAGCTCCATCAGCTCCACCTCCAGCCCCGTCTAATGGCTCTGAGCGAGGGGAGTGGGAGCCCTCATCCAGCCTGTCCCTGGTCTGGGAGGCCATGAGCAGCTGTGGAGCAGAGAGTGTCGGGGGAGCCAGCGTGGACACGACCAGCGGATACCCGACCAGAGCCAGGTACCAGGGAGGGGTGAAAGATGAGAAGGCAGGAGGTACAAGTGGATTGATAAATGCATGAACCGCTCTGGGGGAAAAAAAAAAAAAAAAAAGAATTTACAAATGATTCTTACTGTGTCGCAGGAATAACATACCGAGACACACATGATGGATTTGCCTTTAAATTAGTTAGTGTATTTGAAAGTAATAAAAAAACTTTTAAAAAGCATTCACCCGACGTTCTGTATCTGAGTTGACGAACAAGTTGAAGATGTGGTCACTGAATCAGAGGTCTGGAACTAGTTGCTCCAGATGTATATGAGTAAATGTTTAGTGTTCTTTGTTCTCCTGTGTTTCATCCAGCTATCTGAGGACCATGACCGCTCTGCTGGACCCCGCCCAGATAGAAGAGAGAGAGAGGAGGAGGCTCAAACAGCTGGAGCAGCAGGTAGGAGGAGGAGGAGGAGGAGGAGGAGGAACACAGCGAGGGAGGAGAAGTACACTTAGGTCTTATCACTTAGCTTCCTAAGTATTTTACTGTCTCTCCTCCCCCAGCGAGCGATCGAGGCCCAGGTGGAGGAGCGTCGACGTCAGAGGGAGCGAGAGGAGGCGAAGAGGAGAGAGGAGGAGGAGGAGGAAGAGAGGAGGGTGGCGCTGGAGAGAGAGATTCTGGAGAGACGTTACGAGCTGGACGCACAGAGGGAGAGGCAGAAGGTCAGGACACACACACACACACACACACACACACACACACACACACACACAGTCAGTGCATGATGAGTGTTTTCTGAGGGCAAAAACTAATTTTGCTGAATTTTGCTGTAGTTGCAGATGTATCAGTGTTTGACATGTTGGGTCTCTGTAAATATAAAGAGTCGGTCTAGACTTGCTCTATTCGAAAAAGTGCCCTGAGATAACTTTGTTATGATATGGCGCTATATAAATAAAACTGAATTGAATTGACATCTGTGTGTGTGTGTGTGTGTGTGTGTGTTGCAGTCGAGCCATCAGGCAGAGCAGCCAAAGAAAGTCCACGATGATGAAAGACATCAGGAGACACTGGAGCCCAGCGGTGAGCAAAGCTTCTGCAGTATTACTGCGATATTACTGCAATACAGACCCAAACAACTGTACTACAAAAAAACTGACCCCCCCCAAAAAGATTTCACACGGTGTGTGCGGTGTGAAAGCTGTCAATCAAACTCTGCAGTGGTGGAAGAAGTACTCTGATGCTTAAGTAAAAGGACCAGTACAATGAAAAATACTCCATTACAAGTAAATGTACTGCATTCAAAATCCTACCTAAGTAAAAGTACAGAAGTATTATTGGCAAAATTTACTGAAAGTATCAAAAGTAAAAGTACTTGTCTGACTGATAGATTATTATATATGACATCAATAAATTTTATACTGATGCATCAGTGTCTAAGTTGCTGCTCGAGGTGGAGCTGGTTTTAATACTTCATATACAGTTTGGTAGTTCAGTCCAGTGGTTCCCAACCTAGGGGTCTGGTCCCTTCATAGGGACACAAGATAAATCTGAGGGGTTGTGAGATGATTAATGGGCGAGGAAAGAAGAAAAACAAAGTAATGCTGCACAAAATTTTATTTATTTTTTGGACTTTTCTATTATCATTGCTTTTTTTTATGAAATATTGGAGAGCTTTACCTTATTGAATCTCAAACTGTTATTTAAATGAAACTGTCTGAGAAGTTTAGGGTGGAAATGTCTTTGGTGGAACAACTCAGACATCTGAAACAAGACAACGAGCCTCAACTACACACTGCTTTTTGTAAAGGCTCAAAAGCCATAAAGGTTGTTAACCACTGATTTAATCTTTAACATATTGTATTTTATAAGCTTATCATGTTTTTACGTGAAATCATAATCTGTAGAGGAAATAGAAACTATTGCTGCTAAATAAATGTAGTGGAGTATAAAGTAAAATACTTCCTTCTGAAATGTAGTGGAGTAGAAGTATAAAGTGACTGAAGTACAGTTTTAAGGTATTTTTTACTTCACTTAAGTGACCAAACAGCCTGAAGAGGAGGGTCTCGGTCCACTTCCAAGCTGACTGGTGCGGCTTGTTTGTGGCGTGAAACCAAAGCAGATAATAATGAAATAATTACTGTATGTAATAACACTTAATTCTGCAAGTCCAGATAATATTGTGGAATGACTCCAACTGAAATACATCTTACCACAGTATACCAGCTTAATAAGCAACATCAATTAGTTAAATATTAGTTAGCTAATAAGTTAAATTAGTTTAACTTAAGTGATTAAAAGTAAGGTTACAGGTGTGTAAGAGACCCTAAAAACAAGCAGGTTGTCTGTAAAGACCACTCCTCTAACTGTGTGTGTGTGTTCAGCAGTTACCAAACAGGACGAGTGTTTGGAGGAGGAGGTCGTCAGCAGTTCAGCCTCCCCATACAAAGACACTGCTGTACAGACAGGTAACTCAACTATTACTACTACAACTACCACTGCTACTACTACTGTTACTACTAATACTACTACTACTGCTCCTCCTGCTGCAACTATAACTACTACTGGCTCTGTGGGAAATGGTAGTACCGCTTCTACATCAGTGCATGAGGACAACAAGTTGTAAACGGAAGACGACATTTACACCAAGCAACTGATTTTTAAAAATGTTTTTAACATGTGAAAGTGATTTGTGTCCCCACGAGCGTTTCCAGGTCGTTTTTGTTAAGATGTCCGTCTACAATGAAACGCCTGAATTGATCATCTAAACTATGTCTGCATGCAGCCAAATTTGCTGTTTAATTCTTCTCATTTGTTTTGATACTCATTCTGTCATCAGACAAAATGAAATGGTGATTTATTTTATTAAAGCAACGTCGTGCCGTGCTGTGTGATCAGCTGTATTGACATTTAAAATGATCGATCACAGTCAGAATGTTAGAGGCAACAAAAGGTTGTCTTAACTTTACTGTCACACACCTGCTGAACATGACTGGGCAGGTTCACGTCATCATTTTGCCCGAACACACTGAAATGCCAAGCTGGTGTTAAGATTGATCCACTCTGGATAAACTCTTGGGTGAGACAGACTTTGGCTCAGTGTCTCAGAAAGAGATGCCGTTTAATATTTGATGGCTTAATGTGGATGTACTCTAAGTGTTGAAAATCCTTAGCTTATTTTTTGTGTGTGTGTGTATAGAAGCAGCTCTTTCCCTCCCGCTCAGAGCCGACAGAGTTCAGACTCCTCACGTCTCTGCACAGTACCAGCCGCCTCCTTCTCTGTCTGCTGCTCCTCCAAGCAGCAGGAACCGAGCAGTAAGAACAGGCAAGGAGAACATCTGTCTGCCTGGAGGTGGAGGAGGAGGAGGAGACCCGTATGAGGCGTTTGCCAGGACAGAGAGTAGCAGGAGAGACAAGAGGAGGCCGGAGTGGAACACACAGAGGTAGAAACACACACTGACTGAATATGGACAATTGTTGCTACGCCTGAATACAAAATAATAGTCTGGGCTTATTACAGCTACTGTCTCTCAATAACAAGTCACACAAGTTCTTCTTTGTATTTATTGGCGGTTTAAAAGCCAGCTTGCAGGTGTATTACCACCACCTACTAGAATGGAGTTTGGAGTTGTAGATGGGCAGGAAAACTAAAACGGAACTTAATTCTCTCTGCTAAGTTTCTTTTAAGTAGTTGGTTAAGGGACTACATATTTTACATGAAGCCCTCCTAAGATGATTTTCTATTACTAGTACTATATGATCATGTAATATACAGTATGTATCAATAGACAGTGGTGGAAAGTAACTGTGACTGTGAAAGTAAGTGCATTTATTCAAGTACAAATTTGAGGTATGCGAGTATTTCCATTTCATTCTGCTTTCCTACTTCTACTCCACTACAATTCAGAGGCAAATATTGTACTTGTTACTCCACTACATTTATCTGGCAGCTGCAGTTACTGGTTACTTTGCAGATTAAGATTTTACGAACAAAACATAATGATCTTATAAAATATGATGCAGTTATAAATTAAACTACCCAACGGTACACAAAATTGTAAAAAGTAGCACAACTTCAACAGTAAAATACAATTTACACATTAATGCATCAGTAATATACGTATGTGTGTGTATATATACACACACACACACACACACACACACACACACACACACACACACACAAAGTCACACAGCTGAGTCCCACTAAGTCGTTTTCTCCCTCTGAACCCGTTCCTCCAGGCCCACCCGACGGTTCGTTCCGGCCTCGGAGCGTTACCCGGCTTCTCTGCAGAGGAACAGGCAGGAGAGTCGACTGAAGAGGCAGGCCGAGCTCCTCGCTCTGCAGGAGAGGACCCGTCTGTCCAGAGTCGACCCTCCTCCTCCTCAGCAACAGGAGCCTCGTCTCCTCTCCAACCCCACACAGACCAGAATGAGTCCCACCAGGAAGGTAGGAGGCTTCTTTCTCGCTGTTGGGGTCCATACTTTCAATTCACAAACCTTTTGTTACTTTCTTACTGCAAACTAACTTCCTGATAAACATGGAGTGATCATTTCTGTGGTTGGATGTGTTAATGTCTGTTACTGTTCCAGGTGGAGAGTGTTTCCAGAGGACACAGCATCTCTGCAGCCATCAACACTGAAAGGTGAGCAGCTCTGAATGTGTTTGTCTTACTGTTAAACACCCGACCCCCCCCAAAATAAAGGTCTTTACTGGCAGCAAATTCAAGGCGGTAGAGCCACACGAGCCATAACACGCAGTAAACAAACACCTACCAAAAGCAATAAAAACAGGACATTTGTAATTTTACAAACCAGGAAGAACGAGCCGTTGTAACTTCCTGGAAATGCTGGCAGTTAACTGTGGAAACTCATGAACACAGTTTCACTGTGTAAATAAAAACCTCGGTCCAGTCAGCAGCTCTGTTAATCTGGATGGTGAAGTGGTTTTATGTTTAGTGAACTGCCTCCTTTGTTTTGATGTCTCGCGTCGTCTACTCTTCCAGGGGGCGCTCTCCTCCCGTCCCTGCTGTCAGACACCGAGTTCAGAGTCAGCAGGCCCCAACCTCTGCCTCCACCACCACTCCTCCAGTCCTGGAGTTTATTCCTTACCTCCGGACTGATGAAGTCTTCAACCTGGATCCACTGGAGCCTGCTGACACCCCCACGCCTCACACACAGACAGGTTAGACACACAGACAGACACAGACAGACAGAATAATTAAACTCTCTGACGGGAGCTCTACATTTTACTGATAACACTTGCAGTTGCAGGATTTTTACTTGTAATGAAGTATTTTTCCATTGTGCTGTTCTACTTTAACTCAAGTAAAATGTGTTTTTGGTCGATGTCGTGGGGTAGAAAGGGGACGAATTAACAGTCATAGAGCTGCAACGATTGGTTGAAAATGTTCCTCCCTCACTCACTAGTATTCGTCCAAATCTTCTGTAACATCAGCTTCTCAAATGTGAGGATTTGCTGCTTTTCTTTGACAGTGTGACAGTAAATTAAAAATGTGCCATTTTCCCCCCCAGATTTTTTCATGTTATAGACTAATCAAGAACATGATTGGAAGACTTCCAGGACGGACACTCATGTAATAAATGTCATAATTACAGAGAAGCTGTAAGAAACAGGATGACGGCTGTCTCTCATGTCTGCTCTTGAAACTGTAAGTAAACTAAACTCTCTCCTCGTCAGAAGCTCCTCCTCAGAGCTCAGCGTCTCCTCCTGCTCCCTCACATCGGGATCCCCTCCTCCACCCTGAGCTGCTTCGCAACACACACACACACCGACAGCAGGAGATCCTGAGGGGCCTGGCCCAGCTACGGCAGGTAACACACACACACACACACACACCCAGAGCAAACTCTAAAGCCTGACCAATACTGGAACTTTGAGGCCGATATCTGATCTGATTAAGGCTGACATGATTAGTTGATTAATCGATTAGTCAAACCGACAACAAATTTCACAATAGATTAATTGTTCAAGTCATTCATCAAGCTAAAAGCAGCTTCTCCAGTGTAAAGATTTGCTGTTTTATGAGTGTAAACTGAATATCTTTGGGTTTTGAACTGTTTGTCGGACAAAACAAGACGTTTGAAGACGTCACTCGGGCTCAGAGAACACGTGATGGGCAGTTTTCACTATTTTCAGATTTTTTTATTGAGTTATTGATTAATCAAAAAAAAACTGACAGATTATTTGATAGTAAAAATAATCGTTAGTTGTAGCCCTAAATCATTTAACAGTATGACAGTGTTGTGGGTTTTTTTTTTATGTGTACTGAGCAGGACATTTTATAGTTAAGACATAAACTTAATAATGGTAAAGAAAAAGAAAAAAACACTTAACTGGAAAATTAAACAAGTATCAATAATGTACTGTATATATGTTGAGGTTTGACTGTTCCACCTGCAGCATGAAGCCTATTGTAACACAGAGGACTACAAACTGATCATAACCAGGTCTGCTTTCTGTTGTTACTGTGTTCACTGGTGAATCATAGCTGTTAAGTCACGCACCAATTCAGTATTACTCTTTACTCATAAAATTGGAGGACATAAAAAAAAAAATGGAAGCAGCAGAGGCTAAGAGATCCTCCCTTAGTATGGGCCAAGCTCCAAAAGCACTGGATCCTACATTTCCCATAATGCAACTGGATGGGTTCTATCTGAAACCAGGATATGTTTACATTTAAAACCTGATCATAAACAGATACTAATGTGCGTGTGAACACACTCAATGGGGCTCCTCACAAGTATAGATGTTTGTGTGTGTGTTTTCAGGGTTTATTACAGAAGCAGAGGGAGTTGGAGACGGATCTGAATCCTCTACTGAAGCGCCATGACAACGAGCACCGGTGACCTCTGACCCCTGCTCCGTGTGTGTCAGGATGAAGTAACACTGAAGTGAACTGAAGAGAACCTTCAGTGTTCTCCGAGGATCACAGGAGCTCGTTCAGCCGGCCAACACTCAGAAACTGGACGTTCATTGTGCCACAACGGAGTGGAGTTTATTTATTTGGATCGCTCTCATCAAGGTTCACGTTTCACTTGAAGATCAACAAACAGACTGCAGCAGAGTTTTCACAGGAAAGCTGATCGGAGTGAATTTGACAGATAATCTTGATTTGGGGCGGTATGTCCCACCTGTCCTGGTTGTATTCACCATCAGGAGGCAGAAGGGATTGTTTTTTCATGCCAGCAGGTCAACACAAGACTATTTCCCAAATCTTACAACATAGTTCTCTTATTTTCTGGTGTATTCAGGCTGAACACAAAGTGTGTTATTTGTTAAAGCAGGAGTTGCTGTTTACTACAAACAGCCAATGGACCGTCAATACAGACATTAGCTGTAGCTACTGCAGCTAGCAATATGCACCAACTGTGCTGGACTTTGGATGAGCAAGACTTTCCCACTCGAGTCAAAACATTTTAAACTCATGGGTGCGTGAATCCACACTGCCTAAAGCAAATCTGCATCTATCTGCAACTACTGACGTGTTTCCACTGACCGCATGCAACCGACACTCTGATATCAGTAAACTGGGCTACCGTTGTTCTCTTCATTAAAGGAGGACTCCACCTTTAATGCATTCTGGGTAATGTAGGTGCCAGGTTGTGTCAAGGAAGAAGAATGTTGTTTTTTTAAATCGGTGAAGTCCTCCTTTAACGCAGAATAGAGAAAACTGGCGAGCTGCATTGAACAGATAATCATGACACTAAACTGTCTGATGTGTTGAAGCATTTTGGATTCAACACGCTGATGGAAAAAATCGTGAATAAAAGGTAAAACTTTACTTACACTTACAGTAACGATAGCTTGTCACTCAGTGAGGCAGCGGCGCCGCCTCATTATTGCGGACAAATTAATTTGAATTAATTTGATGTTGGTTTGAATTTGTTTGAACTTGATTTTCTGAAAGTGACGGCCTCACAGGAAGGATCATCTCCGTCAGAACGTGACAGCTGCAGCCAGTGGACACTGGGGAATATTTTTACTGTATCCTTCAATTGTGATCGGCAGCTAAACTGTACAGACATCATCATAGCACGGCATCGTAACAGTAACTAACATTTGCTTTGCCTTCTGTCTGAACACACCTTCACACCAAACCTAATGTACATTTCTTGGTTTTGAATACTGTCAGAACTGAAAAGTGAGTTGCAGGTTCAACACGAGCTTTTAACTTTGACTGTTTCACTACAAACATCTGTGTTTTCTAAAAATCTGCTCCGTCAGTTCTACCTCACATCAACACCTTCATACCAACAGTTCTCCTCTGACACTAAAACACTGCTCATGCTTTTCACTGGCAGGTTTGCTCTTTCCTCCACCGGGTATCTAATAAGACAAACATGTTTTCTCCTGCTCGCTAGCTGAATTCATATGGTTGAGCAACATTTCACGTGAAGATTGTATTTTATAATTCTGTTTTTAATGCACTTTCCATAAGAATGACGGTGTACCAAACAAGTGTTGAGTTTTACTTTTTTGTGTTGTCTTTTTCGGGGCACCACGGTCCTTTCCTCTGGGACATCGTTCCCGCAGAGCAGCACAGTCGACTTATTTAAATCAGGAATGAAAGATGTGTTTTTCTGTTTCTTCAGCTTCCTGCTGGACGAGGAGCTCTGTGTTTCCGTTTGTGCTTCTGTGTTATGTATTTTTTCTGGTTTTATTGTATTAGTGTATTTTTAATTTATTGAAAATGTAATAAATATGTAAAGTGTACTGAGTGAGGCCCTTTACATTTCTTACAACTGCACTTTTTTTTGATTCATTTTATTTCAGCAACCCCCTGAATTTCCCCTCAGCTGACACCTACACTGTTAAATTTGAAAACAACACATTTTCAAAACTCGACTAAAGAAGATCTGAGTTTGTGAGTTTTAAACTAAGAAAATATATAATAACTGAGGATGTTATTTATGAACTTAAACTTTAATTCCTGAGTGTTTAGTCATGAATATTTTGTTATAGAAAAATACTTCAAGAACCCTTCCAGACATGTTTTAAGACATTGTAAAAATACTCAGCTTTGAATAATAATTTGTGTCTTAAAATTCTATGAAAATGTTATCAACTTCTCTCTCATTGAAAAGTCCAGAAACTATGAATATGCAAATATTCTTCATTTCAAAATTTTAACCGCTGGACACAAGAAGTCTCCTACTTCACTGAAAAGTCAATTCTCAGTTAATGTGCACTGGAGGCTTCAAGTTTCCACATCACACTTGTGTAAGTTGTCGCATACAAACATCCAGGCGAAGTAACAAGAAGCAAAACACATTTCTGAGAGGAACTGGACTTTAAAGACCCCTACACACTTTACAATAATGATGCTTTTACAGGTTAATTGCATGTAATACTGAGTGAGATCTGTCTGATTAGTCTAAAGTCTCAATCTGTGTCAGACTGTCAGATTGTACGATTAAGGTATGATTATTTTTATTATATTTGTTTACTTTGTTGCTTCATAATACAGCTGCTCAGTGCACACTTTGTCTCTAGTAAACATACATTCAAAGTATAGCAATTTAAATCTGTTTGACAGCGAGGTAGATGTATATAAAAACCTGCATTACAGGTTTCATTGATAGTTTTTATATATTTTCTGGTGTTTTGTATAAAATTTGTGAGTGTTTCAAAAGGATTTGAACATCCTCTCTTCAGAAGTAAGACTTGTTAAAGCAAAGATTCTTGGTGAAGGGTTTGAAGAGTAATCAAAGGATAATTCCGGTTTATTACAACGTGGGTCTTATTTTCATTATTTTGTCCATCATTTCAATTAATAATAATAACTTCGTACTCACCAAGTTAATATCTGGGATCAGGGTGAATTCTCGATAAAGAAGAAGGGATTCTCCTCCCTGTTTACTGTGAAACAGATGGAGGACAACAAACAACTAATTAACACAGCAAACAGGAAGAGATCAGAAAATAGCAAGAGTTCTTTCTAAAATATCAAATATACTTGAAATTAGCAGGACATTGGTGAACGAGGACCCATCTCTAATAAAGGTGGTTGCTGGAGTAAGATGCCAAAAATTTACTTTTCTGACTCCTAAAAAATGTAAATATTTGTTGGTATCTTTAGTCCTGTGTGATTGTAAATGGTTACTTGGTTTTGGACTGTTGGGACAAAATAAGTAACTTGAACACACCAATGTGGGGTTTTTTTTTGTTTGTTTTTTTAAATTGTAATGGACATTTTCCACTGTTTACAGACATTTTATTGGTCAAACAATTGATCACTAATGGAGAAAATTATCAGAAGATTAATCAATCAAAATAATAATCAGTTGTGCCGCTATCTTACCTGTAAGTGCTTGAACGGTACCTCCTCATGGTACCTTGAAGGTCTTCAGGCAAGTCTAGCGTCCGATTGGGCCCTCCGAGAGAACAACCTTAAATAACAAGGACTCTTTGATTCATACAAACAGGATCAAATATGAATAATTACTCTTCAGGAGTGAAATTTAAGGTGTCAGTATGTTTCAAACTGTCACTCTCAACGTCTGAGAGAAGATTTGTTTTCCAGCGAAGCTCAAAGCACGAAGACAAAGCTGCTCAGGAATCAAAACGACGTTAATGTCCTGGAGCGGCTTCACTCATGATCCCTTGGAGGGAGCGAATACTTGCAAAGATATTATATAAGTATTTTTATTTTAGTTTGTTTTTACTTTGACATTAAAGGGTATTTTTCTGTTAATCAGTGTCCAAAAAGCCACTTTAAATCTATATCAGAAGAAAATATTGCACTTTTTACTCCACTGCATTGATTTGATAGCTTAAGTTACTTTGCAGATTCAGATTATTAATACAAAATATAAATTAACTAACAAATTACGATGTATTATGAATAGTATATAAAGTAATTATACAAATATAAAGTAAGATCCCTCATTACCAGCTGTAACATTAAACATGTTTGGATGAAACATGTTGTGTTTACACATGAATGCATCAATAATTATAATACAATAATATATTTTATTCTGAAATGGGCCATTCTTCATAATGAGTACTTTTACTTTTGATACTTTAAGTATATCTTGATGCTAAAACTTTTGTACAGTTACTTATGTAAAATTCTGAATGCAGGACTTATTTCTACACTGTGATATTGCTACTTTTACTAAAGTAAATGATCGGAGTACTTCTTCCACCACTGACTTTAATTAAATGTTTAAAGGTTATAGTCTCTGTATTTGCCTTTCAACGTGGGTCATGCACACACAGACACCAAGCCTCCCTGAGTGGACGGATGGGGGTTGATTTGAGACATATCATTTGACAAGACAGATTATATCTTGTGTGGACAGGATTGAAAAAAAATAAAATAATAATTCAGGATTTTGGGAGGCTCCCGAAACCCTAAGTGGATTCAACATCCATTTTTTTCCTATAAATTTAGATTCGGCCCAATTTGAGGCCCTATCAGGTCTCAGTTACTAGGAACCAAGTGGACCCGTGAGGACGTCAAATGCCCTCTTCAGACCATATTAGCTCTGGTTCTTGAACCGGTTCCATTCAGGATTCTTGGGACCTTGGTGCTATCTAGGGAACCATTGTAATCAAGGATGTGTCATCAGCGGAGGGCGTTGCACAATGCACATCAGAAGTAAACAGTAGCAGCAAGATGGCGGATCGCATTGATTACCTGCAAGCTGTTGTTCTGTTATTAGAGAAATTTGTCCAAAACACAAGCATGGACCAACTATTAATGATCAGAAGACGTAGAAGACTATTACCATAGAAGACCAGAGACCAGTGTTGCCTTCTCCATCCTCTCTTTCCAACCTGTAGAATAAGACACGCCCACTGACGTTGTCACAGTTCACACTTCAGGTCAAGGAAAACCTGCTGGTTTTTGGTTCCAGCTGGGAACCAACTTTTTGGGTTCTGAACCAATTTATTTTTGTACAAAATGCTCCAAACTGTTCAAATTTAGGTGCGCGAAGCCGTTCCATGCTGGTGGAAAAGGGGTGACCTCCACTGTGCTCTGCCTGCTGCTCAATCTGAGGTCAAGACAATCTCGAGGCAAACTGGCTGGTTTACGCAGGCAAGTTTTAATACAAAAAAACTGTAAAAAAAAACAACAACATAAAAAATGACTTAAGTTAAAACCAGTATGTTACAGAGTCACTTCCTACTGTACATACAACAGCAACTAAACAGCTCCCAGGGTAACAAACAAACATTCAGTACAAAAACAGTTTTTTTTTTACAAGACAAAGTGTCCACTGGAAGACGTGTAAGGCAGTCTGTCCATCTTATCCCTTTAGTTGTTGGGTTTTTTTTGCAGTTCTTCCATAGTCAGTTTCCACTTCAAGAACCAGGGTGAATATCTCAGTCTCTCCTACGATGCAAAGGGAAGAAATAAACAGTTCATGTTTCCTCACTGTAGAAAACATTCAGGGGTTCGTTTTAAAAAATGAATTTGTCGGGTTGCTGGAATAACAATCAGGGTTCCTCAAGAAACCTCTAGAGTTCTCCGTGCAGCCGAAAAATACATCTATATTTATTTTCAAGACTCTGGAAAACAGTCCGTGAAGGTGATGGTGCATTCAAGAAAGCTGGGAACTAACATCCAGCCAGAGGCTTCTAACATTTTATTCACTTCTCTTACTCAGAGCGACAGAACAGATAAATCATACTTGAGGCTCTTGAACTGATTAAACCTGAAACCATTCATTCAGTTAAGAAGATGGTGTCTCTGAAGCAGAGTTGAAAAGCACTTCCAGAAATTGACTTATGTACATGCCAGGTCTGATCTTTCAGTTCGTTTTGCCGAGTGAGATTAAATTGAAAAAACTTGGCAAAGACACACCTTTCCACTACTGTTATTTATTTTTTTAAATCTCTCTACTGTCTAAAGGGGGGGATATGGCCTTTTGCCCCAGAGTTTTTCTGACTTCTTAAGTACCAACAGGTCCACAGGTAGTGCTTACAGTAGGTAGTAAACAGTAGGTTTCCACTCCGAGGCTCAGCAGTCTGCAGGTTTTTATTCTAGCCAAACTGATTTCTGCTGTGTATGCAGGAACATCAACTTGTTTTAGTCCAGAGGTTCATAAAAATTGGTTACAGGAAGAATATTGAAAATACAAATTCACAGGATGGTAGATAATTCTTCTGAGTTGCTTTAAAAAAGTGGGAAAAAGTAATAAAAAGACACAATTTATTAGAACTAAGAAGTCCCTTCTATTAAAGTCAGTACAAATTAGGACTGTCACATTTTCAAAGAAAAGAAAAATCAACATGTAATTAGTTAGAAATAATTTGACCCACGTAGCCGAATCTATGTTTTACAATTAACGCTTCATTCATTCTGGATGTCTTTGCTGAGTCAAGCTAACATTACTGTAAGCTGGTTGCATTTTACAGAACCACAAAACAGCCTTTAATCCACGTTTAATACAAAATGACTCCACTAGAGCTGCAACGATTAATCAATTAATCCATTATCAACAGAAATTGAGCACCTATTTCGATTAAACGTTGAAGTCATTTTTCAAGCAAGACTGCAACAAAAAAAAACCCAAAAAAATTGCTGGTTTCAGTTTCGTATATGTGAAAATTTGATGCTTTTCTTTATTATATATGACAGTAAAATAAGAGTATTGGGTTTTGGACTGGTGCTCGTATCAAACATGATGCTTGCATACATCTCTTTGGGATGTGGGATATTACAACTTTTAAATTTTTTTTTTTTACTATTACCCGTCATTTAAATGGACCAAACAATTAATCAAAAAAATGATCTGCAGATAATGAAAATAATTGTTAGTTGCAGCCCTAGATACCACACATTACTCCTCTGATGGTTTGGTGTCGTGATGAGCCATTTCGTCATCAACAGATCAAAGTGACTGTATTTTAGGAACGACGCTGCAGGAGAACAAGACGCAGGCCTGTTGCACTTACACACAGAGAATTCTTAATTTGAACAGATTTTTTCCAACGTATCGTAACGTCGCTAAGGGGGCATCTGTTGGCCTAGTGGTTGAGATGCATGTCATAACAATCTGATACTGTCAATACCAGATAAAAGCAAAAATGCCAAAAACATTGGCAACATTCTTCCTGTAACCAATTTTATGAACCAGAGTGAGTGAAGTGTCCAGATTCTTGGAGACCCTGACCTAAGACGGTCCTGGATTGGGGTTAGACATCATCAGGTTTTGTGATGATCAATAATGAACCTTGGGAGCTGCATACAGAGTGTGGTCACTTCTTCTTCCCTCTTTCTTCAGTGTAGCACCTGTTAGTATTTGGAAGGTGCGTGTTTAAACCTCTTCATTTTACTAGAATGAGATTCTGGTAACAGGGTGGTAGTTTTTGGTTTTCTTCCCCATCTTAAACCTGCTACCTGAACCGCAGCAGGTGTGTGGAGGTGAGCGGGGGACTTGTTACCTGGGTTAATCAGCTGGTGTAGTTAAACTGGTTCTCTACATTCCGTTAAAGCCTCCGCCTCTTTGACCGCCTCTGTAACTGTTGCTGCCCTGACCTGCAGGGTTGTGAAACCCCCCCAGCAGTCCATGACCAGTGAAGTCCCTGCCGGCCTGTTGGAAGCCCCAGACCAGAGCGGCAGCAGCACCTGCGGGGCCCAGGCCCCCTGGCCAGACAGGCGTAGGCCCCAGGAGGCCACCTCCCAATGCAGTCAGGGGCGCTAGGAAGGGGCTGGGGGAGAAAGGCTGGTTGGGGAGTTGAGGCAGGTGGGGGGGCTGCAGGAGGCCGGGGCCTTGCTGCTGCTGCTGGCTGTGAGGTGGTTGTTGTAGGTGTGACGAACTCTGCTGGAGCTGCTGTTGCTCATTTAGTTGCTGCAGATGTTGGGGCTGTTGCAGATGGGGCAGAGCAGGATTTGGGTTATCCTCCTCGTCTGTTACCATTGTGATACTTCCTGTTACCTTGGTGCCACTGGCAGTTCCCACAGTGCTGTTGCCAGGTGCTGCTCCCTCTCCTCTTATTGGCCGTTCCTGGCCTGAGTGTGTGTCTCTACAGGAAGAAAACAAGAAGAGGTTCAGCAGCAGCACAGACAAACTGCAGGAGAGAAATCATGAAAGCAACAGTCAACATGTCTATTACAGTGTAGGGCTGGGTATTAAATCTCAATACCTTTCTGGCACTTTGAGTGAAAAGTGTCTGAGGATCTACTGAAAGCTGACACTGAATATCTGGTCATAAAAACCGACTGCTGTGGGAAGTGGAGACGATGGTTATGCACTGTAACAGTCCAGCAGGGAGCAGAGTAGGAGAGAAAACAGCTCTCTGTGTACCGAGAGGCATGAGGGAGAGCGCACAGTTCAAGCATCCCAAATAACAATCACTCTGACAAAACACTCGAAACACAAGAGACATGTAGCAAATGGGAGCCGAGTGTCTGGTCTCAGCTCAACTTATACACAAGGTGAAACTGAGGTGGGGCCACGTAGTAAGTGGGCGTGGACTAATAGTCTTCAATGCTGCGCGAGCGAGGGATAAACCAACTAGCGATAGCCTTAGAGGGCGAAGCCTATAGGAAATAGAACTTTGTATTCTTTTGTAAAGTGAAAAATAGTTTCTATAAAAATCTGATTTTATTTCCTAAAGTAAAATTTTCAAAAAAGTATTATTTTGGTATCAAAACTTCAGTATTTTATCTGCAAAAGCAGCAGATATACGCCCAACCAGATAAACATGAAAAACTGTGTGGAACAATCAGCAGCAGATGTGTTAAGAAGAGAGAGAAGATGAGGAAGTAAGGAGATTAAAATAACTCCTACAACAATCTTTTGCTGAGTCCTGCAGTCTCTTTATGTTCTTGATGCCATAATGTTAGTTTTTCCTTTATTACAGGTGACTGTTGATGCTTACATACTTGATTTAAACTGCATGTTCTTGTAGTCATGCTGCTGCGATGTACAGCAGTGTATAGTGCACACAGTTAAAAGAAAGTATAAAAGCACTCTTGCTGAGAATTTTGTCCTTAAAATTTACAACACAATGAGAATGCTACTTATGTGGACTAGTCTGTGCTGCTGGTCTGTCCGTTTAGACTAAAACCAGTTCAGGGCCATTCACATTGACTGAGAAGTTATGTACTTAGACGGCGTCCGACAGCGCCTACACGAACCAGCACAAATTATATTTCAGGATGCCCTTACACCAATCTGCCCAGTGACCTGTTCACTAGTTTCAATGTTACAGATTCCATCATTTACAAACTGAACAGTAGACAAAAGGCAGTAATCATTTACTCTTTACTAACCTTGATCTGTCGCCCTCTGTGGTACTGGAGGAGGCTGCACCATGTTTAGCTGCTTTGGAAAATGCAGGTTCTCCTTGTTGATCTGCTTTCCCACTCCCATCATTGGTTGAATCTGTCTGGTTACTTGGTCCTTTCACTGCAGCTGTGTTTTGATTGGACGAAGGGGTAGACATTACCCCTACACTATTACTGGGAGCCCGGTTTCCCACTATGACTGGAGTACCATCTCTCTGACCTCCAGACTTTCCTCCTCCTCTCCTCTGTCCCTCTGTGGGAGTCTCTGCTCCGTCCTCCCTCCTCCCCTCCTCCCCCAGCTCTGGCTGCAGTGCTGAGTGAATTAACTCCAGAGTAGCTGCCACTGCTTTCTTGCCATGGGTGAGCTGGACCGAGTCAGAAGGACCTCCTTGACCTAAAAGAGGGGTGGTGTGATGGCTACCTGTATGAACGGGATTGGGAAGGAAGCTTTTGAGGGGGTTGATGCTCAACTCTGCCTGCTGCTGCTGCAGCTGCTGCAGTCGCGCGTGACGCTCAGCCCGTAACTGTGAGATGGCCAGTCGAAGAACCTCGAAGTCTGTGCCTGAATGGTGCGGCACACCTTCCTTACAGGAGGCGTCTGGGACGAGCTGGTCAGAGAGATGGGAGAGAGAGGGAAGGCTGGAGCCGGACTCCTGGCGGAGATGTTGGGGTTGGTCACGGGAGGAGATGGGATGGATGTGTTCTGGGAAGACAGAGGGAGAGCGTTCAGAGCCCAACACAGAGTCACTAAGACTCAGCTGCCTGCCGAGACCTGAGGACAGAAGACAGCACTGAGTAGAACACAAAAAAAAACGGTAAAATACAAAGAGACCGTAGAACACAGGGAGAGACAGTAGAACGGGGGTAGAGATCCTAGTACACAACAGGAGGAAGTATACAAGAGGTTCCCAGCGTCAGTTTGGTCAGAAGACTACAAGTTTGAAAATGACAAAAATCTGGAGGTGTGGAGTTAGAAAGAAGTGAGCTTACCAGACCGCTCCTCATCTCTGCTTGAGGCTAGAGGATGGAGGCTACATTAGCCGCTACTAGCATAACACACTCGAATCGGTCACGTCTAGATGGTAACCCTAGATTTACAAAACTCTCGCACATGGGCACTTGGTTCAGCACAGTAGCGCTTAGAAGTTAGCCCTGAGGGCTTTCTGCTAGAGAGCCTAACTAAGTAGTTTTGTTGCCTAAACCTATCCAAACTGCGACCATTTCACAAATCTCGTGAAAGTTTTGCAAATCTAGGGCTCCCATCTAGACGACCACTCGAATCTCCAACTGAACTGTTGGCGGTCAAGTTGCATTATGGGTAATGTAGGCCCCGGACTTTGACAAGGAAGACGAGTGTGTGCAATAAAAATAGACGATATCTCTGGGTCTGCTGCATCGATTTTGATTGTTTTTTTTTTAAACTGTACATTGCAAGTCCGACAATGATATCGAAGTGCAATGTTAAATCGGTAGAGTGCTCTTTTAACTCTGGAGTCCTCAGGCATTATATATGTTGACGCTGATCATTTAAACTCAGCATGTCTAATAACATGGTTGTGCTCGGACATTGCACTGCAGCCTAAAGTAATAAAGTAGTCGAGAACGCGCATCCTCATCTGATCTGTCGCGTCTAGCCTGAACCGCTACTTTCATGTCATGCCAATAAGAGCACTAAATCCAGCTTGACAGTAAGTGATTATCAGGGGAACCATCAGCTTTAAAGTGTGCAGTGTCACCTTCTCTTGCTCCAATTTGCTATCTTAATGCGCATCACAGGTAGGCTAGCTTCTTTTGCTATGTACAGCGATGAACGAAAGTTGAAGTGCATGAAGTTCAACGGTCACGCAAAATAATTCAAGCGATTTATTTTTTAACAGGATTTTAATATTTTCTAACTTAAATTAAATATGTCAAACAGCCACAACTGACCTCTGGGAGCCGACATGTCATCTATGATTGGCTGCTTGTCCTTGATGTCATGGTAACCGACCAGTCTGGTGAAGTCATGCAGAATTTCTTCAATACTGGTCACGACGATGCCGCCATTGGAGTAGGCAAGGAACTTCTCAAAATGACGATCTGAGTAAAACAAAAGACAAGTAGCATCAGTACTAAAGTTCAGGTGGTAAATTAGGTTTTCAAATCTCAGCCGCTAATTAGGTAATCACCACCGGTATTGATTAACACCCCTGTAGTTCCAGTGCTTCTGACACGTACGTACCAGTCAGGAAGACTGTGTGTCGGTACTGTGTGTATCGGGCCTGCAACTCCATAATACAGTCCAGGTCAGGTGAGTGATGGTTCGTCATGTCGCAGTGATGATATGGGAGGAACTCAACGATCTGCCGCTTCTGATAGGCTGACAGCACGTCCAGTAGGCTGGCTGCATCTCTCCTCCACCTGACAACCAAACAAACGAACAGACACGTTAAAAGACCTACTTTCCTGTCAGTACTTCAAAACAGTCTGCACTTTCAGCCGCTAGTCAGAGCCCCTATGGTCTGCATTGACTGGGCTTGTCGGGGTGGCGTCTATAGCCAGGTGCATATAGTGTGTGAGCCTACACTGATTTTATTTCCTCCACTCCGTCTCTATCATCACAGGGAGAGCCTGCGATGGTTAACTGGTGTTCCTCCATGTTTTGGGAGATCTTTAGCGAGTCATAACTCATTCAAATCCACACACACACACACACACACACACACACACACAGTGTGACATTGTATATCAGTGTCTCCATTGTGGAAAAATGGCCAAGAATCCACTTGGAAGTCATAAGCACTTCTTATAACTTATTATGTCAAGTTGTTTTCCTCAGCATCAAAGTAATCCAGTTGAAAGGTGTCCATCGTTATAATGCAATACAAACTTGCTAGTGGCTAATTCAGCATGACTTTAAATGGTGTGGATGTGTCGAAGAAAGTGTAAAGAAATATAGGCTTAAAAAAACAGGGCTCCGGTGCAGCAAACAGACTGACTGCTGTGAAAGTAAACTTTGTTGTGAGCTCATAACTTATCATTTATTCACGTTAATCATCTATTCATAATCATGTTTGTATACTTATTAATATTTAGTAATTATATGCTTGTGTATTGACTTTAATTAGTTAATAATTCCAGTTATATTCTTGTCTCCAGTCTTGAACTCTTACCTAGTTTGGTGTCTTCAGGTTTCTATGTGTGTTTTGCTGAGCAACGTGACTCTTGTATAAATAAGGTCAAAAAGGTCACTATATGGTGGAATACAGGTCCTTATATGGAAACGTTTTCTGCTCGGGAGACGGTAACACGAGGATTTTGTTATGGTTGGAAAGTTCCTTAGGTCCATACTTATATAACATGTAACACTGACCAATGGAAAATAGTTTCTTTGTCTCCAGAATACTATAAAAGCTGTATTCTTGTATCTTCTCTTTGAGATAGAGAGAGATGGCTGATGACTTCTGTTGTCTATCTCCTATTGTACAATATATTTTTGTCAACAATCTGTAAGTGTTATTGTCTTTTGTTTAACTAAAAGAGCATAGGCAGTTTTTCCACGACACTGCACGGCAAAAACTGAAAACATATTAATCCGATATGGAAGTATCCATCAAAATATCAATACATTTATGACATTTTTAAGGCTCTCATCAACATGGTACCAACAGGCAAAAAAAAAACATCTTCAAAGTTTTCTTCTTCTTTTAAAAAAAAATAAAACTGTCTTAGAACTTGTGTAGTACCACTGACATGTTAAATGGTGACAACGATGAGATTTCTGAGTGGCATAACTCACTAACTGCAGTGACTACGCCATAAGCCTGTAAATCAAAGGAGAGAAATCCAAGCAAAACCAGGAAAGGATTTTAAGGGTAGTACAATTCTCTAATCAAGCGGGCGAGAAACAAGATTGTGGCTGTAAACCCTTTCAGTTAAGTCATTAAACATATTACAGTTTGTGTACAGAATCAGTACCTGGCTTGTTCTTTTAATTTCTTGTGGGTTTTGCAGTGAACCTTCCACCTCCACACACTGTCTGGAGAACTGTGCTGTTCCAGGAACATCAGCAGTGAAGCCAGTCGATCTGCAGAACAAAATCTCATTAATCAACACATCAGTTAAGTTGAAATAAATACAAACAAAAAGGCCAATACCCACTGATGCGTTGTCTCAAAAAGACTGATTAAAATATTTCTAGCACATCACATTTTTCACTATGACAACATAAATCATGTGTATTTCTTGAAACTAAGATTCTCAATATTATGCATTAAGTGGGACTAGTTTAAGAATAGTAAGGGCAAAAAAAGTGTTTTTCCATTACAATGATCTAAAACTACATTTTGTTGGGTACTGCTGTTGAATTCTAATGTCTGACCTACCATGAGTGATGAAGTCTGGATTGAGGACCAACTCGTCCGAAACGATGCAGCCTCCAGAAACAAAAAGCTCGTTGTAGCTGTTGTTCCTGATGTCGTCCAGGGTATCGATTCCCACAAACACTACAGAGGGGTGTCGCTTCAGAGACACCAGACTTGGGATCTGATGTGTACACAAAAACAAGCACACTTCCTGTTAGTCGCTTTTTAGTTTGGCTATTTATCATCCAGTGGATCAGTCACTGCATCTGTCCAGCATGCAGAATAGACAGTAACTATGGTTGATGAATTTTTTCCAGTGGCAGTACACAAAGTCTCCTCACTGCACACACAGATTGAGATCTTATATGAACAAAGTCACTTGCAAGACATGTATTCTTGTGTTCAACAACTCAGTAGAACAGCCTTTGCCTACACCAAATCACATTAATTTGAAGGAAACTATTGCACATCTGGTGAGCAAAGCTGCCCTCCTCACACCCCATCAGTAGTGGTGTAACGGATCACAGTTGATCCGTGATCCGTACGGATCTCCCCCCACGGTTCGGCACGCATGTGAACCGCGGATTAATTGCAAAGTTTAACCATCATAGTGTTTTACTGCCGCTGTTACCTACTTTTTAAATAACAACTCCCTAAATCTCGATGCAGAGTTGCAGTGAAAAGATAAAAGACAGATGCGTGCTGTGTTTTATTCTAAAGCTCTGAAGGTTGATTTGATTATTTAAAAAAGCAGTTTTTCATGTGAAAGGGGCATGTTGAATGCCAATAAATCAGGGATGTGCGTTGCAAGAGGAAAAGAAGTACAGTGAGTGACAATTATGGCTAGCGGAGGAAAGGAAGAGCTTGAGAGGCCTCCCGCATCGTTTAAATCCCAGGTATGGGAGCATTTTGGCTTCCTCGTTAAATATCTTGACGGAAAAAGGGTGGTGGACAAAACTAACTGTGTGTAGACATTGTGCGATGAGAAAACCGTATGATAATGGTAATACATCAAGTATGGCTACACATTTGAAAAGACATCACCCTGGTGTGTCAGTGACAGGAGCTACGTTAAGTTCTTTAATAAATAATACATGGAAAGCAAAGTTATTTGTCTCACTTCTTTTTTTTTTTTTAATCCGAAAAATGATCCGTGATCCGATCCGAACCGTGAGTTTTGTGATCCGTTACACCACTACCCATCAGTCTGCACACTGTGAAGGCAGCAGCCTTATCTCATTACAAGATGCAGTCACATGTCTGTGCACAAATCATCCATGTTTTGCGATCTCCCTCTCCATTTATCCTCACAAAACACAAATAAAAGTCTCACTACCAAGTTAGAAAATAATCATGAGAAAAATAATGAGAGGGAGCGAGGAAGAGAAAAAAAGGGTGCAAAGGGGAGAGGGGGCAAAATAACTTAATATGGTCCGTGTTTCATTGTGGTTACTTAATAAATAAAAAAGCAACACAGGTAAAACTCTCATCAACACTCAGATAGTACCCACAAATCAGATTTCATGCACTGCTGAATGTGCATCACAAATATCAGCGTGTTTAGTCTGAGGGGATTTTCTGCAGAGGCAGGTGCATTGCTCACAACAGCAGGGCGTTAACCCTCTAACAGCAAGTGATAATGATGACGTGCCAGGTGTGTATTCTGGTAAAAACAGCTGGATCAACTAGGGGGCGACAACAGATAGCACTTGCTCTCATTTTCTGCCACTATCACTACAGACAAAGACCTGATCCGAGTGCCTGGAGGCTCCTGCACATTTACAGACATGAGGGGTTTATGGCGGTCCCAGAGGGGCACAGGTCAATTATACACATCTGGCACGGTCTCCACCCTGCTGCGAGACAGTCGAAACCAAACTAACCACAAAGGTTTGTTTATTGGTTTGTGGAGTGAGAGCTACCTTTGACTGACCGCTGGACACAATTAGGACATCTGGCAACCGGAGGAACTAATAGCATGACAGCTAGTAAGAAAGCCAGCACAAAGACAAAGACGCTCAAAAAAGAGGTTGGATCGCCTCTGATCCACAGTTTTAAAGGGCAGAAAAACTGCAGCCTGCCTGCCAAGTCAGAGGAAGGTTGACAAACACCAAACAACACAGAATTTACTGAACCGTCTGTGATCCTGCAAGTAAAGTAAAAAACTGAAACATAGATCGACAAAGCGGTTAACCTGCAGAGACCACTGGGTTAACGCAGAGAGTCAGAAGACACATCCACCTTGTTTACTGTCACTAACAGTGAGGACAAAAAGAAACAGAAGTAGTTCTTAAACCGATTATTCAGAGGTACCTTGTGTACGTTTCCAGCTATGTCTTTGTTCTTAATGATGACCAGCAGTCTGTTGTAAGAGTTCTCTTGGTTCAGAAAGTCCACAGGACTCTGCTCCACGTTACCCTGCTTCAACAGGTACTCCTACAACATAAGAGTACATACACACTGTATATACACAAAAATAGAATAATTCTGCATCAATACTGGCTGACTTTTACACCTTATTTTTCAAGAGCTACTTGATCAAAGCAAAACTAGATGTCAAATAGTCTTGAATCTTTGCCATTACATTCCAGTTTGGGCTGATCCCCTCAGGGATCGAAGAAATAAAATATTTACATAGGTGTGTATGTATTTAGGCATCCATACTCATCTATTTTTAACAAATTATTCATGCACCGTGAACTATGCAGCCCATGAGGTTACCTTGACGTCTTCATAGACCTGGTCCTCTGGCTCGGTGCTGTGGAGGTAGAACTGCAGGGAGTTCCTCTTGACGTCTTTGATGATCTCCACCAGGCTGTTGAACACCTCTGGCTGCAGCTGGCTGATCAGGGAGCTCAGGGCCGTGGCTGGGGGAACCGGACCTGTGCCGGGCCTGGGGACGGACACAGAGGCTGGACTGGAGACCGGCTCGGAGGGGTGTGATGGATCTGTCAAGGGCTTAGAGACACCGCTGAACCCTGGCAGAATCACCTCACAGTCTGTACCTGCAATGCTACTCCCACCTTCTACGGAAGTGCTGTTGTCTTGTGTTTGTCTGATGTTATGAGCAACTGATTTATTGATCTCTAAAGTGTGACTTTGCTGTGGTTTCCAGTGGGACTGTGGGGACTTGTTAGAAGAATGGAGGACGGCAGTGTTGGTAGGCTTGTAGACAGAACCAGACGCAGAGGTAGTAACAGATAAAGTGACATTAGAAGTTGGGGGATTCTTGTTGTTGGTAGCATCAGGAAACTGTTTGGTGATTGTATGTGGCTGCCACACTTCACCTCCTCTGGAGAGTGCAGGAGTCTGACTGACTGAAGTACCGGCGTCAGCAGCTGTCAGTTCACCACAGAGACCATCATCATCATTAGCTGCTCGGATGCTGGACACAAAAGCACTAACTCTGTTAGCCAACCCGGTGTCAACATTAGTCCGGCTGGTGACAGGTTTGTGGCTTGGCCACCTGTCATCAAACTCTGTTAGCATGCCGTTAATGCCGTCCTGTAGTGAGCTAACATAGTCCTGGACAGAGGGGCAGGGGTTGTAGAAAGACACGTATTGTGAAAACTGAGCTATGGGGGGATGTGGGAGTGTGTGTTGAAGTGCTGTTGTTTCTGTGGTTGAAGTAGAGTGTGGGGACTGAGGGAAGGTGTAATGAACACCATCCTTCTGCAGGAGGAGCTGCATCTCAGAGGAGAAGTCGCCCAGATGTTTGTCCACGATGCTGTCAATATCTCTGAGAGGACGAGAAGGAGGTGAGGAGACGGACTGAGAGCCACCTACCAGTTCCTTCGCTTCTCCCTTTTTATCATTATCACTAGCTACCACACGTATCATTTCCACCACCTCCTCCTCATCTTGCTCACCCTCGTCTGCCTCTTCTTCCCCTCGCTTTTGTACTTTTTCATCTGGCTGGGTTTCCTTTTCCTCCTCTAAAGGTTCTGTCTGTATCTCTTTCACCTCCCCCAATGTCCCCTCTGCATTTTCCTTCTCTTGCTCAGTGGGTGGTGGTGAGGGGTTTGTCCTCCTCTCTGCAGCTGGAGGGATAGATGGCTGGATGGATGCAGAAATGGATGGCTCTTTATTATTCTTTTCTTTCCCCTGAGGTTTCTCTTCTCTGTCCTTGGACAGTCCTGCAGAAGGCAGATTATGTTAAGACTGGAAACACAATAGATGCATACCGAGTAAAGAAACGTTTAACAACACAAGTCCTGACTGTGGTGGCATTATTTATAGTGAAGTGCAGAACATGGTCAAGGCCTAATTTGAATAATAAGCTTAGTATGTGAAGTGTAAAAGACTTCCCATTAACATACATACAGACAGCTGATGAATTAAAGGCAAAACCTGAATAAATGAGTGGAGAAACACAATGAATGCAGATGCTGCGTAACAGCTCCTGTTTCACGCATGCGTTTGTTCTTACTGTTTATTTAAGCTAGCTAACGGCAGCTACAGTTAGCAACATTTAGAGGTTACTATAGAAACAAATAAAGCTATCTGTCCATCATGAAACTCCGTAAATCATAGCGAGTTTAGGCAGAGCAGCCGGAGGTGTAAACAGGGCCAGTGTGGCTGAGGTTACCTGCATACTCCCCGGAGGCTGTGGGGGCTAACTGCTCCTCGTTAGCACCACCATAGTTCTTGTTAAACGGGCTGAGCTCATTAGGCTCTGGGGACTGGCACCAGGAGGGGGACGGGGGATGGCTGAGCTGAGGAGAGGGGCATTGGGAAGGAGATGGGGGAGGGCTGGGCTGTGGTGATGGGCACTGGGAGGGAGAGGGGGGAGGGCTAGGCTCCGGGGATGGGCATTGAGACGGGGAAGGGGGAGGACTGGGCTCTGGAGACGGGCATTGGGAGGGCGAAGGGGGAGGGCTGGGGTCGGGTGATGGGCATTGAAAGGGGGAGGGGGGAGGGCTGGGCTCGGGGGATGGGCACTGGAAGGGGGAGGGAGGAGGGCTGGGCTCAGGAGACAAGGTGGGGCTCTTCCTGGGATGTTTGGTTGTTGTGGTGATGCTTGTTGCCGTGGTGAGGTGCTGGAAGCGAGGGTCCTGAGGGATGTTTTTGTGTCTCTCGGTGTACCTCTCTGAAGTCAGACCTGCAGACAGAGTTTGAGAGTTAACTTCCAGCCACTCAGCCACAAGTAGTATAGCAAAATATTTAGCAAACTAAATTTCACCGAACAATTAAAAGATTTAGAACCCTGTAATTCATATCATACAGTTACATTGTGAGCTGAGTGCAAAATTAATATTTTCTAAAGAACTCAGTGATTAAGCACTGTAGCTGCTTATCTTGGCTCCCTTTGGGTTTGGAAACTGGGTGTTTTTTTGTTTCAAATTTGTTAGTATATGTTTTTCAGAGTAATCAGAGCTGAATCACGCTTCCAGAGTCTGTTGTGTAAAGCAACAAGTTACTTCTTCCTCAGCTTTTTACCTCAGCAATGCACCTGTGTGTTAAGGCCAGTTCAGACCAAAGATTCGCAACGAGACAGGTTGAAACTTGCAACTACTTGCAATACGCCGGTCTGCAACGTTCTGAAACCTGCCAGTTTACACCAATGCGACTAGATGAGCAGGTGTATTGTTTCCATAGCAACGACTCTCTGTACCTCCGTTCTATCTGCCGGCTTTTCAGGCTTTTTTAAAATATAATTTGTAGCATCTTAAAATATGAATCAGGATAGTGATCGTGAGTTACTTGCTAAAGTTGCATTTCTAGTATTGACGAAACTGCGAAAACAATAAAAAAACGAGGGGATCGAGATGACCAGCTGTCTTTGCTTCGAGCTGATTGGCTGTTGAAACAGGTGACGTGCCTTACGTTCTAAAACCAGCCGCTGGTGACTTGACAAGCTGAGTCGCAGGCCGGGTCATTGCAAATCTTTGGTCTGAACTGGCCTTTAGCTGAATTACTTCAAAATGGCAGGCAGTCATATCAAACTCAGCATTGTCTTTTAAACTGTGGAATCCAGAATAGAATTTAACACGGGCTAGTGCTGCTTCAAGCTTATTTAACAATCATCATCCTAAATGTTTGTTTCACTTTTTGTCCCGTGTGTTTACAATATTAATACAATAGTGTTGCTACACTGTGCTGTGATATCACTTTGCCGCGTCCAGACAGTGTGTGTGTGTTTAAAAGACGAAGAAAAGAAGCTAATGTGTGAAGATCTACAGTCATGATACACAACCACCGCAGGATAAATTCTCGAGGGAGTACTTCTGTCTTTTTTATTTTCCCATAATATTGTGATGTATTTATTTATGGGATGGATGTAGGCTGGTGTTCATATTTATATATGTGTTAAGTGAATCTGTTTGCTTGCTGATTTATATTGTAAAAATTCCATACAAATATTTGAATAACAACAACAACTATTTTTAAATTTTATATAAATGGTATTGTTTTTATGTATATCCTGACTGGGCAGGCAGGCAGACAGACCTGTAATGGGGATCAGGACCCAAGGGATCTCTTCCTCTTCCTCCTCCTCTTCGTATCCTCCTGCTCTCCTCCCCAGCCCTCCTCCTCCTCTTCTACCTGCTGCTCCGTGGTGATTCATCTCCCCGCTGTGGGAGCTGGGACTGAATCCCTCCAAACTACTGACGCTGCCCGCCGTCTGCTCCTACACGCACACACACACAAAACCACAGACTTTATTAACCACACCTGCTCCATTTTAAGTATTTATGTTTGGAACTTCTGACCTACTGGAGTTTTATAAAAGAGGGTCTGAAAAGTGAAGAGGTTCAACTCAGAATACAAGAAGTGCCAAATTAATTACCTTGGATATTAGAGATTTACACTAAATGTAAATTTATAACCAATACATTATGCAATCATTTCAGTAGTTTTTTTTTTCATATGTCTTACTGTAGCTACGTATACCAGTACCTGTACTTTTGCAAGACAATAATACAATATTCCCTCTGGGATAAAAAAAAATAAAGTAATATTAATTACATTATTAGCTAAACTAACTAGCAGAGACTTTAAGGTTTTTTAAAGTCAATCTTAAAACAATACTCACATGCTAAATGTGAGAAAAATTAGAGTTACTGGTCAATCCTCATATCAGCTTCAGCTAATCTTTAGAAGTCATTTTTACACAGAACGAGGACTGTATGCTCCATCTCTTACAGTGTAGCCACTCTATGAAGGTATATTACATAGGTATTGTATTCAACCGGGATAAAATGTAAAAAGAGTAAGAGATCTCATGAACTGCCTCTATAGCCAAGTAGCCTCAATCACTGCCAGTCATTTACACACACACAAGTTCTGAAAAGTGCTAGTAATTTGCCTCACTGTCAAACCAAAAAAACTAGAATGCTAAAGTAATGAAGACTGACGTATTCATACTTTCACTGCACATGTGCACAAAATCTCAGTTCTAGCTGGGTTCCTATTGTACACTATCATAATGTGATTGTGCTGTATGTAAAGAACAGGAAACAATAGCTCAAGGGAAATGAAACACTGACTCAAAGGTTGACTGTACCAAACCACAGGCAGCTGTTCTCACTATGAGTCTATACAATGATTTATGGAAAAGACACCATGAAGAGAAAATATCTGCCGGTCACAAATATTTACTTAAAACTTCTCAGTTACCTCCAGCTCCTCCTGCTTCCTCAGGTCAATGTCACAGTTGGTGGGCAGACCCAGCTTGGTGGCCAACCTATCAAATGGATAGGATTCCCTCTGCCCCTCGTCTTGCACTTCACAAGGGCTCTGATTGGCCGTTCCCCTGGCGGCTTGGTTGAGGCCTGTCAGTAGGCGGAGAAACATACACTCAAAAATTGTTGTTTAACATCATCATAACCAATGATTTCATGATCTCCTTCTAGTGTTTTGATGCCACATGACCAACTGGAATAAGATGATATGAATGATGAATTGCAGAAAAGAAATGGCTGCGTTACAGTGACAAAAAAACAGATATTGGCTGACAAAAGAGCAGAAAAGAACAAAAAGAACATGAATAAAAAGTTGAAGGCTCCACATGTGGTATAGTAGTTAGTGTGTGTTGTCCAGCAGAAAGGTTTTGTATCTAGTCACCTGTCAGCAGGCTGAGAAGTTTGGCAGCTAGTTCAGATCTGTCTTCCCTCAGATCAACATCCTTCAGACCCACTGAGCCAATCACAGATGCAAGAGAGCCAGGAGAGGCGGGGACTTGGTTTCTCTCAACTAGGAGCCAAAAAAAGAAGGAAAACATGTCAGTAAAAAAACACGTCACCTATCGATTAAAGGATGAACAATAAAAGTCTCTTAAGGAGTGTGAATGCAAGGCAAAAACAAACTTTAGAGCTAAATGCACACAAAGTTGATGAGAGTTGACCAAAAAAAACATTTGCTCTTAACTAGTCTTTTTAACTTACAACTAACCAAGGTCCCCTGACATCGCCCTTCACTTGACTGGCAAAAAAACAAAGGGAAAGGGAAAGGGGGGGGGGGGGGGCACACGAACCCCTCACTGAAGCGTATTGCTGGCAGGGGAAAAGACGCTGCTAGTGTTACCTCATGCCTCTTGTCTCCTCACCTGGAATCTTGCTGTTTCTTCCAGGTTCCTGTGACGCCTTCAGGAATTTAAGCGCCCTCTCTGCCGTCTCCTGTTCCAGTCTCCTCTTCCTCCCTGGTGCCTTCACGCCTCCTCCTTGTCCTTCCTCCCTCTGCACCTCATTCTCTGCATTCCTCTTACAGGTCAAAACCAGGTCTATCAGCTGCTGCATCTGAGCGACAAGGAAAACACATTTGGGTTCACTACGGACTAAAAGGCCAACATGACACGAATAAATAAATCACAGGAGAATTTCGAGTGGTCGTGTCATTGTGGTTTTTTTTCTTCTTGTTCAGCCTTCGAGAACTTTAAGTAAATAATCACTATTAGGTTCATAGGAACCGAACACTTGCGGACAGTACAATACAGATCTGGAATATGAAGCGTCTGGATTCAGGATGCAGAACCACAACATTTCTCCCGGCATCATCTTTTAAACCTCACAGCCCTCTCACACACTAAGCTCCTCCTCCGCAGAGCTCTCTGACTGGTGACAGTCCTAGTTACGCATGCTTTCTGGAATGTGCAGGGTAAGATGACCTTCTCCCTCTTTATGTTCTTGTGCATGGGTAAGCTCACTTTCTGATCATAAGCCATGTTTTCTTTGATTAAAATCAATACATATAGGTTATGTAAATAACAAAATTTCCCTCAACAGTTGCCCAAATGTCACTTTTCACCTTTTGAGTGTTGGTCTGTACGTCTCTACTTTTGCTGGTCGCCTCCTTCCCTGTCGCCTCTCTCTGGCCTCCGCAGCTCTTCCTGAGCCTCACCTCCTGTGGCTCCTCAGGGCCACAGTGCGCCTCCACCATCTGCCTGGCCCGGGCCACTGACAACAGGTACAGGGTGGGGCTGTACAGGTAGGAGCGCAGATAGCCATCCATGTTCAGCCGATGGTGTTTGGGAGCAGGAAACAGCTTTCCTTGCTCATCCAATTCGGATTCGTATGCGCTCATTGGGTACTGTCGAACCTGGAGAACAAAGACATAAATATTTACTTTAGAAATTATTCAAGGAACAAATATAACATGCATACAGACCGAATACACGGCAAAAGCATGTGGACACCCATGTACATATATTTATGCCCCGTTCAAAATGACAATAACCCTGTGCACAAAGCCAGGTCCATAAAAAAAGGTTTCAAATCTTGTGGAAACACTTCCCAGAAGAGTGGAGGCTGTTATAGCAGCAGTTTAATACCCATGGTTTTAAAGTCACCAGCAAACTATCACGTTGAAAATTACATGGCATTTTGGGACTCTAGTGTTAACTAAATTATTGTCCCTCTGTGTTTACCAGTCAATGACTGTAGTCTAGCAGCATGGGAGGCGACAGCCATCGCAGCTCGACAAACAAAGAAAGGAGCACCACAGAAAATCCAAGGAAGACCACATCACAGTCCCATGAGAAAAATAAAATACAGAAATTTGGAGGTTACAATTTAAAGATAAGTTGGTCATACCGTGCCGTCGCTCTGGCCGATGAGATATTCCCGTGCCTGCCGCTCCACACCGGCAGACAGCTCAGGAGGCGGGTTGGCGCGGGCCTTTACCAGAGCATGGTGCAACGCTGGGATAAACTGGTTCAGCCGTGGCATCACCGTCCCACCAGACACCAACGACTCTGAGGCATCATGGGAAGAGGAGGCACTCCTTAATGCTACGGGACGAAATAAGAAAACATCAATATTTACATCATGTTGATCATTTTCAAGTCAAAACTTCAGTTTGTACTTACTGTAGTAGTTGTTTAGCCTCCACAGTTGATTCCTTTGTGCTTGTTAAGCTGCACTAATCAATATTATTTATATCTGTGGATTAACTGACTATGTGCAATGTGAAACAGAGAACTGTCACCCAACTCTGCAGCTCTACTCAGCTCTATGAAGCCTTTAAGCCTCTTTTAACTGCCGCTGGTCGTCGCTTTTACTGGTTAAAATGACAAACGTCGCCTGCGGCAGATCATGTTAGCTGTCAGTAATTAACGTTTCTTCTGTGAGTAACTTGATGACAGGCTAAAATGAAACTGTCTGATTAAAGGGCTGTCTGCAGCTGGCGTCTGTATTCTGCCAAAGATCATTTGTGAGGGAAGACTCTCCACTCTGTAACATAGCTGTGAGTGATTTTGTAGTTCCAGCAACTCCAACAGAGTGATACATCTTTTCTCTAACTGTACGCATCACGTCCATTTCAGGAGTCGCACTCTCCCATTTAAACTTCCATTCATGTCAGATCTATAATTTAAGCTTATAAACTTTATATTTTTGAACCAGGAACCTCCAGTGAAAAATAAGGTGTGTCTGATTAAGTAGTTACAGCTGTTACTTCAATGTGTCAGATACATATTTAAATCAACATTTAAGTAAACATAAGTATCGGATCAGACTGATAAAAAAAAAAAAAAAACTTGATTGGGACATCCCTATTGGATAATTCATAATTTGGAAAATAATGTACATGAATCTCCCACCCACCCACCCAGCAGTTACTCACTTGATATGGCCACATCTCTGGACTCCGGGAAGACAAACAAGGCCTGAAGACACCTCTTCCAGTTCTCTCCTCTCTCTGAAAATACAAAAAGAAGTTGTAGAATAACATTTATTCCACATGACAACACAAACTTTACATTTGAAGAAGGTAAAAGTAGAATAACTCTAAAAAAAAAAAAAAAGTTAAACACTCTGCAAAGGCATCAGAGGTCAATTAGCCTCATTGTTGTGCCTTATTTTTCAATAACCACATGGCTTGTCAAACGTTACCCTCTACATACTTTACAAATACACCCCATGTGTCACACGTCATACCAGCAGGTGTGGCCATCTGAACACTGGACAGCAGGAAGAGAAAGCCTCTGTCTGTAAGTTGAGTCACCAGAACCTGTAAAGAAAACAGACGACTGTCATTCAACAATTATTCTCTAGTTTCCCATCTGTCTTCTCTTCCTTTCATTTCTTTTTTCTTACTTTCGTCCAGTCTTTCATAACACTCCTCCTACAGTTCTTGTCCTCCTGTTTTACAGCTTAGCTTTTAACTTTTAGCATTCATCAAGCACACACATATTCTCCAGAAAATGCACTTTTTTACCCTGTCGCCCTCTTTAGGATGTTTACAAATACATATTTGAGACTGCAACTGTGACACACACAAAGAAACATGAGCACTTTGAATTCTAAAATAAAAACCAGTATTCAAATAAGGTCATAACAAGCAAATAAAGGCTGCTCCCTGGCAGAAAGGCCAGATAAAAGACATTGAGGGGGGTGAAGTTACCTGCTTTATAATGGTTTACATGGTAAATTCAGTATAACGTACATTTCCACAGCATTAATTCCATCAGTACAACAGAGTTGTGTCATACTCACCACACTGCTGCTCTCACTTTGTCTTTTTAAAAATTATACTATTTTCATTTGCAAAATAGTTCCAGTCGCTCCTACTTTGCAGTTTCCTTTAAATCGTTGTTAAGCTACTCTAAGAGAAACGCAGATTTTTCACAATAAATGCCTAAGAATAAAGGGTGGAATTATGCAATTTTAATGTGAAATACCTGTGCAGGAAGAGTTGACTTTCATCGACAGTATTTTAACAGCGATCAAAAAAAAAAAACAGCAAAGTAGATGTAGATACAATTTTTGTGTTTTTTTTAAACAAAGTGACAGCAGTAGAGAGGTGAGTATGACATGACTTTGTTGTTGTACTGATGGAATTAGTTCTGTTGAAATGTACATTATACCAAATTAATCAAGACAACATGGAGGTAAATATGGAGAAGTTGGCATTAATCAGGGAACAGGGGAAATTAGGAATAAAGGCCCACCTTTAATATAAGTAATATATGCCTTTTTTAAATAAAGGCAACCATGTGTTTACAATCATTACATTGTTGTTGAATGTCTAGTGTGTTGAGATCCTGTTATTTCTCTATAGTGTAGCTGTAATGTATCAGCACCCAATAAACTGATATTAAAGAAAGCCAAACCCACCACTCTCTTTCTCTCCAGCTCCTGCAGCAGTCTTGTCACGCTGGTCGTAGACCGACTTCTGTCAGTCACCTCCAGAAGACTGCAGCAATGGCTGTTCTTCACAACTACACACACAGCAACACACAAAATCCTATTTAATTTCTGTTTTAGTTTGAGGTTACCAATATTTAGGATAATACAACAGTGATAATACAAATACAAAATGGCAGAAGCACATATTTTTCTTCTTTTACACAAGAGTAGTCACCCCAAAACGATTTTTGGCATCCTGTGATCGTGTAAATTGCAGTTTCAGAAATGCGGATTACTACAAATTTAAAGCTACAAAAATGATCGACACAACTGGATGTCAACACAAAATCAGTCAAAAAGTCCCATCAGCTGCATCCTGGCGTGTAATGTACCATCTCTGTGAAGGTTAATTTGACTTCACCTTCTTGGCTGCTGTTGTAGAGGTTGTAGGAGAACAGGTCGGAGGGGAGGAGCTTGGTCACCTGGTCAAGCCTCATCAACCAACCAATTTCCAACTTCTCTTGTCTGACGGAGACACGAGGCGAGATACAAACAGAACAAATCATGTTAAAATTTGAGGATGCACTTGTTTAACTCAGGATAAAACAGGCTAATGTATTAAAGTAACTAACTTCTAGTTGGTTTCTAGTTTGAGTTAGATTATCTCTCTTTCACCAAGAAATCAAGCGTGGGATTACAGATCATCCTTCATCCATCTGCAACTCTGGTAGTAGATCAGACCAGCTTTTGCAACCACCATTGTAAAGGTTTGGGGTCTGCTGTTGATCAAACCTGCACATCCATCTACATTCTAACTGTTTAGGTCCAGACACACAAAGCCAACATCAAAGTACTAAACACCAAGAAAGGCTGACTTTGTGATGCCTCAAGGCTTCTGTAAAAGTTGCACTCAAACATACTGCAAAGCCACTTTCAGATACATTTTATTTCAGTTGATCTTCGTGATGCTGTTGATATAATTCTGAACACTAAGATCGCCATCCACAGACGTTTTTGTACCAAATAGTTCTGGGGACTTCCTGAGAGGAACTGCCCACTGGGAAGCTCCCCCGAGAACTACTTAACACACCTCCAAGAGCTTTTTTACTGTTTGCATTCACACCGCTAATAGGAATGCTGAAATAATGTAACCAGGCTGTCGGTTGGTATAGCAACATCAGCCATATTGTCACACACAAGATTTTAATATTTTGCTTTGACGAGTCAAAATCACGTTGCATTTCCCCTGTCGCATATAAATAAAGCCTGGACTTCACTGTCGGTCCATTTGTCCGTGTTTTGGTGCAATTTTCAAGACTACCGTTACGAGCTGTTATACAGGCTTTTAAAATTGTGTTGACACGTTGATTGGTCAAACACTTTTGACCAATCAACATGCACTCAAGGTTCCTCTTGTGCTAGAAGAGTACCTACTCTGAAGTAGGAGCTAAAAAAGAACTATAATCTTTCCCAGTTCTTGCAGTCCTCCAACTGTTCGTAGAACTATGAAAAAGTTCCTCCGGTCCGAAAACGCCTCATGATGACTCGTATGTTTTTAATTTGCTCACTCGTTTTTAATGACCAGGTGTCTCAGCCAAGTCTTGAGTAGAAAGCACAGAGCAACTGGAGCACAAAATAACCAAATTAGTTTGATCAACACTTCCTGCAGCTGCTTCACAATGAAAGACTCCCACAAAGAAGACTGATAGTGTAATTCAGTAGCTACCTTTTGATTTGATTAGATCCTGTCGTCTAACTCTATGTAACAAAGCAAACAGGCACATTTTCAGAGTCTGTTCAGTACTCACAGTCTGTGGGGCAGGACAGGAGGAGAGAAGGAGCGAAGGCAGATCTGGAAGAGAACCTGGTCACCTTTCACCAGATCTCCAGTCCACACTGTGAACTGAGCACGCTCTGAGAGAGCAAAACAATATATATATATATATATATATATAAATAAAAATGAGAGAGAGAGAGAGAGAGAGAGCGAGAGAGAGAGAGAGAGAGAGAGAGAGAGAGAGAGAGAGACCCAACAGCTCATCAGCAGCAGTAGGCTTTGTTCAGACTGCAGGCAATTTGTTTCTCAAATCAGATCTTTAAGCCAGACTGTAACAGCACTGTTATTTGCAAGTGATCAGATCGGATGTGTGTGTCCAGACCCATCTGCATGGGTTGCTGTGGTAACGACGTAGACGTACATACGCTGGTGACACAGCTTTCCAAATCCAATTGGAAACGCATTTAAACCACCTCCTCCTGGCTTGGATCCGATTTGCAAAAATCGCATTTCATGTGTTTTTTTGTTGTCCAGACTTTCTAAAATCAATCTGGATACAATATGGATATGCCAAAAAACGGATTTGGGCTGGCAGTCTGGCCTTTGTGTCAGGTTCAGCGCAAGACAGGAAAAAGAGGACTTTGAGCTGTAAGTGTGAGCTATCTCTTTAAGGTCTGGTGTGATTAAATGGAAAACAGGGACCAGTACTCACCTTTAATCCCCTCTGCTGATTGACTGTTCAACCTGACCATCAAACACACAAAGAACATCAGATATTCAGTGCTGAGATCAACACTGTAACTCATGCAGCATTCAGCGTGCCCGCCAGCTTCAACTTAAACTTCAAGGACCGTGTTGATGATTTTGTAGGTTTAAGCCCATTTTTCAACAAATTCTGTGTAATTTACATCACTGCCAACTGTACAAAGCATATCATAATAATCCAGATTTCTGAATTTGTTTTTAATTACATTCCAAGCATTTTGCCAGTTACACGGTTATACAGTTATAATTGCAAATTTTATCCAAAAGTCTGCACTGCAATGCCACACAACAATAATTAAATGTATATATTTGTTGTGATAGATGACCCAACGCAAAGCAGTTTCATATAAAATGTTTTACATACAGAAATTAACCGAAAACTGTCTTGCTATGTGTCCATTTATATGTGGAACATCTTAAAATAAGTGAAAATAATTGACTAAAACATACATAGACACTAAAATGATCCTGTAAGACTTTAAGATCCTTTTAATGTCAATTAGAATTTTATCAAAGATAAAAAACTTGAAAGCAATTGCTGACATGTCTAAAAGATATCCGAGGTCAGCATGAGGTTAATTAATTTGAACAGTTTTCTGGAGCTTACAGACACCATGTTTCATCCAGACCTGTCTAACTGAACTCTGCCTCTGTGTTTGAAATGTGCTATATAAATAAAGCTGCCTTGTCTTTGGTGGTTTCACGTGAGTTAAATTTGGATTTCTGTTTGAGAAATCTCCAGGAAGTGAGCTTGGCCTTAAGAGTTGGTCAAACATTTCAAACAATTTGATCAACAACAGAATAACAAAGAACACCTTAATATCCTCCAAGAGCTCCACAATCCAGATAACAAACGTTTCCCTGGTCATTCTACTGTTCTCTGCATTAGCTTATCTGGTGTTTAATATATGTTTCTATTTCTATTTTTAAATTGAATTACTCAATGTGTTCTATGTTGTGGTGTTAGCCGAGATGGCCCATTGGAATAACACCCAGGCTGAATTTTTAACTTTCCAGATCTCCATACCTGATGGGGACCAGAGGGTTGCTGGGAAGTGGAGAGTCTTTTCCTTTAAAGTGGAAGGAGAAGACGGCGTACGGACAAACCTGGCGAGGCCGCTGCCGCAGCTCGTCAAATGAGTACTCGTAGAAGTAATGCTGAAATAAACAACAGAACAGTAGCATTCAAAGCCATGCTTTACTTCTTTAAAGGACAACTCAACTTTAAACTTTTATAGAAATATTCTGACAAAACAAAAAAACATTAATTTTCACTAGGCACCTAAGGCCCTCATGCACCAAGTCAACTGACCACCAAGCGTGTCATGTGACACAAAAAGGATGCTAACTTGACTCCCCGATGCAAACACATTTATATCTGCGTTCAGAGATATTATATATGATTTAATTTGGCATTAAACAACAGTGCTGACTACTGCATGAACCTTACAACCAGAGCCTATTAACAACATGCTGATCACTAAAACAGCTTAAACCATTTAAATAATTAAATTAAATAATTGTCACTGTCCAACAAATAAAATGTGATTTACCACTGCATCAAAATCATTTTTGTCCAAGTGTAATAATGTCCAGGTGTGTGTGTGTATGTATTTACCTGTGTGAGTTCGAAGGCGCGGTAGGAGGTGAGCGAGGTGACTTTGCTGGCGTTCTTGGAGATGTGGCTGTCGAAGCGAGGCGTTGGATCTAGAAGGTTCTTCATGTTTTCATAGATGCTCTTCACTTTCCCCTGAAACCAAACATGGATACAACTCCACTGTCAAAAAAGTGATTATCATCATTTCTATCTCTACAGACTTTGTACAGATTTGTATGTGTACATGTACTGACATTAGTTAGTAGTGACAGAAATAATAGGTAAATAAAAACAAAGCAGATAGTAAGAGAAAGGAGCGTTTGCACTGTAACAAAGCAGGAAGAACAGACTCTAGTTTACATCACGTCTCCTGCTTCTGATAGATGAGCTGAGAGAGGCAGTGATGATGACCACTGGCCAGCTGATTTACCTTCATCACTTTGAAGATGAGGATCTCCCCCGTGGTTCCAGGGGTTATGGGATTCATCTGGAGCAAGTCTGAGTACCTGGACAGATACACTCCTAGAGACACACACACACACACACACACAAAAGAAGAACAAAATTAAGATCACAAGTGATTTTCTTTCAACTTAACACTAATTTTGTGTGCAAACAGAAGGCTGATTCAACAAACTAGGTGCATTTTAGTGAACTCGCACATCCAGTGATGCATGTCTTTGATCTTAGAGTCACAGATCAGACAAAAGGTCCGCTACCTGGAGCTATCAGTACAGTGTGCGGATCTTTGCCTTCAGTTTGATTTTTGGATGTGCGGACCCTACACCCTGTCTGTCTTTGATCTTAGAGTCGCCACTGGAAATTATACATTCAGCACTTTGTGAACTCTCCTTTCAGCATGCAGGGGAAAAAAAGCTCAGAATGCTATAAAAGGATGGAAAAGGTAAAAAAATAAATAAAAATAATGTTGTGTTATTTTCTATGTATTTATCAGCATGTATCTGTTCACTCCTACCTTTACTGGGGTTTCCCAGCACTGCAATCCAGCTCTGACCCACAAACAGCCCCTTCTCACAGAGCAAGGACAGCTACAACAGACAAATAATTCAGAAAAATGAGAAATTAGATTATAAATGGGATAAAATTTCAATCTTAAAGGAAAAGGCTCATTGACTATTATCAACTGATTATGGTCCCAGTCTTATCTGTTCATTACAATGGCTGTCCTTTGTTTTTTTCCAGAGAAAATGCAGTCATTCTGTGCTTAACAATCTGTGTACTCCACGCCCCCAAAGTACAAGGCAATGTCACAGATGCAGTTTGATTTCTTTTTCAGTTAAAGCATATCAGCACATTGATCCCATTTTTAAGATCGAGGAAATAAGTACTTCTAACAAAGACCTCTTCTTGTTGGGTGTCAACAATTAACAATACAGCTCAGTGTTAATCTCACCTTAACAGTATCAGCCAACAGGAAACAGTAGCTCTCCTCCAGCTCCTTGTCTGTCCTCCCGTCAGCCTTCATCTCCTTCCTCTTCTCCACAAACTGAAACACAAACACACACAATCAATCCATGAACAAATAAGAAGCTCAGCTGGTCATTCCAAACATGGCACCACAGTAAACAATTACATGATATCCCAGTTTCTCTGAATTGCCTTGGTTGAAGACAAATCTAGCCACATTAGCCAGCCACGACCATTCCTCCATCATCAGATTTTGAATTTTTCTCAAGACACTTACATTCATCACCACTTCTCTACAATTAGCTTCCAAATGCTTTGACATAAACTCCACAAACTCTTGTACGAAGACAGGTGAACATATCAACTCTGAGTCAGTTTCCAAAATTTGATTAGCATTTCACTTATAGGTAGCAACAGGACACATTTAAATGGCAGTGCCCCTCCACTCGTCCATCTCTCACCTCTTTCTCCAGCAGCTCACTGTGGACGAGCCGAGGTTTGGAGTAGGTGAAGCAGCCAGCAGAGCCGGTGTCTATGTAGCTGGAGGTCAGGACAGTCATCATGTCTTCATACTCTCTGGACTCAGTGGAGACATACTCGATCAGAGCTGAAAGAAACACAGGAGGATAGACACAAAGGTCAGTGTGTTTACACTCCCTGGACTCTGGGGACTCACTAATAATCTTCTACCACTTTCTCACTAATGATCATTAATAATCACACATAATCCTTTTCCACTGAGCTCTGAGCAACCCAACCATTAGAGCTGCGCAGGTTGCACAGTGAAAAAGGTTTGCAGTAGGAGTAGTGATTCACTGGCTAACCTATACAGCGTGTTACGTTTCATCCACTAGCATCTGTGAAAAGCACATACACTACATGGCCAGGAGTGTGTGTACTCTACTAATAGCTCCCAGCTATTTTAATTTCATAGAGCAACGTTTCGATCTAACAGAGATCTTTGTTAGGCATCTGCAATGCAGATCTTTTGTTTGATTCTTGCCTTCAGTTTGCTTTTTGATCCAGCACCTGCAGAAGTCTTTTGGATGTGCGTACCCTACACCCCTACACCCAGATTGTCAAGTGTGTGGACACCTGAACAAAGTGTGTGGAAACCTGAACATTGCAGCCACGTGTGACTGTGGAACATGACTCCAAAATCATGGGTATTAATCTGCTACTATAACACCCTCCACTTCTCTGGGAAGTCTTTCCACAAGAATTTGGAACCTGTATGCAGGGATTTGCCCCCATTCAGCGTTCCAGTTCATCCCAGAGGTGTTGGACGGGGTTGAGATCAGGGCTCTGTGCAACCCAGTCAAGTTCTTCCACACCAAACTGGGAAAACCATTTCTTTATAGAGCTGGCTTTGTGCACAAGGGCATTATCGTGCTGAAACAGAAAGGACCTTCAGCAAACTGTTGAAACTAAGTTAAAAGAACACTATTGTCTAAAATGTTATTGTATGCTGTAACATTAAGATTTCCCTTCATTGGAACTAAGGGAACCAAAGTAGACCACACAAGACCAAAAGTACACTAACATACTTTTTGACCAAATGGTGTATCCTCAGCTTGAAAGGAACTACGTTACATTTGGATCACAACACTCTTGTACAGTTTATAAACTGTCGGTTTATTGGCACAGTCTTCCACCTTTATCCCCAGTGGCCTCCAGACAAATAAAAAGACATTAATCTGAGCTCATTTACAATATTTGATTTCTGAAGTTGTTTTTTTTCCCCCACACAGAAATCAGAAATAAATGTGTAATTAATGTCCCAATACTGCCAATCCTCTATGCAGCTTACAGCACCTTTCAGGTGAGCCTCAGTCACAACCAAACAGAAGGTCTGGGCCCACAAAAATAGTTGTTAGCACGCCCCAATTATAACAGGACCACAGCAGCCTTTTTTTTTTGTGTCAAATACTCAGGAGACTCAAGAACCTGCAGCAGCTGCCGCCTTCAGTGTGGAGGGCTCAGCTGGAGCGTCAAAACACCTGAGAGAGGAGCCATCTGTGTGCAAACACACCCACTCATGACCAAAATTTGACATTTGAAATTAGACTACCATAGTTGGTAATACCCTTGGGGGTACAAGTACCCCCGGTTGGGAGTCACTGCTCCAAACAATAGCACCATAAACTAACCTGAACTGACTAGGTCAAAGGGAAGACCAACAACAGTGCCCTCATTTACCTTCACACCTTGACTTAGTGCCCCTCTGACGGCAGGTACTACCCATAAACAAAACACAGAGCCGGACAGGCACACTGTACGTGCACACACACACACACACACACACACACGCACACACGCGCGCCCAACCAACTCAAACGTAAACACACCAAGGAGGCTAACGTAAGCTAACGTCAACAGAAAGCTGAAATCAAGCTTCAGACGCAGAGCTGAATCCACGCAGATTTACCGTCACTTGCAAACAAATCTACAATTAGCTGGTAGGCTAAAACAGACTGCAACTGGTAACCTATAAGCACGTTATTGACGTTAGCTGGCTAACTGCTAGGTAGCATCCTTGCCTTGCGTTAGCCGCTAACTTACCTCAAACGCACCCCAGCTTCTACAAAGCCTTTACAGTTTTATTTAGTTAATATGTGTGACAGCGCAGTTTAACACGTGACATAAGACACAGGTGGACATGTGTAACGTTAACAATATTCCCTGCCACTAAGCAAACACAGAAAACAGGTCGGAAATCGACTTTTATTTCAGTTGTATGATAAATGACTTTTCCGTTAGCGCACGTTAGAAGGGACGGGTGTAAATTAGCGGGTTACTTAAAGTACAACTGTTGGTTACTAACTATATTATAATGTCACTGAACTGCACGATGGATGTGGACCAGCCCACCTCTGTTTTCCTTGGGTTTCCTCGGTATTTGGAATTTGAGGGGCTCCATCGGCATATGTCTCTGGTGGAGACCTTGCGTTGCCGAGTTCCTCCGCTCCATCCTCCCGCCGGCAGCGCCCGGTGCGCCCGGTGCGCCCGGGCCTGGATGACTCTCTCTGGCTGGCTGTGCCTCGATTGCCTCGACATCCTGCGGGCTAACGTTAGCTCCAGGCTCCGCGTCAGAAGACACCCTCCTCGGACGAGCCGCCGCCCTCCGAGCCAGGCTGTCGTCCATCGTCGGACTCTCGACCAAACCGACGCGTCTCTTCCCCGCCGCCTCTCTGTCACTGTTTCTCGGCTGGAGCCCCGCGACGACACCGCTGTTACCTCCTGCTGCCGCAGCGCAGAGCGTCGAACCGACACACAACCCGCGCCATGTTTCCTGCGAGCTGAGATCTTCTTCACTGAGATTTAACTGCAGCTGCTTCGCTACGCGTTGCTTTACTGCCATCCTCTGGACACAGTTATCTCCCTCGGTGTCGGTGTGTCAACATTTTCGCTTCCAAGAAAAGAAAAGAAATAGATCAAATGTAAGGAATGCCAGAAATGGAAAATCAAAATTGTGAGATAAAGACGTCAAAATGCCAAACTCAAAATTATGAGTGAAATATGAAATATTAGGTATATTATGACATGGTAACTTAATATCTCAGAATTCAGATTTTATGAATCTAATGATTTTAAAATCAGAAAGTTAAAATTCTAACTTTTTGGATTTGGGCTAATTTTGACTAACCATCAGTAATCTTAATTGTATTATTCCTAACTTTTCACCCTTTTTCCTTCTCCTTTTTTTTTTTTTTTTTGCACAGATGACACTAATGATCAAGCTGAACAATGTCAGACAGCTAAAACACAATAAATAAAGCAAAACATCTAGATATTTTTCTATATAGACCCCCAGGGGCCCCAAAAGCCTCAGGTTCACTGTGTCTCAATCAGTTGCACATAATTTGATTGATTGCAAATATTTACAGGAATTTGGCAGTATCAACCCTGTCTTGGAGGGGGCCTGTGTGTCAAAAACAGTTTTAAGAGGTTTAGTATTATTTTTAGTTGTGCTCACTTGCTGCATCATCCAAAATGTGGTTGTTTTTAAACAAATTGCCTCAAACTATTTGACACAAAAACAACTGGGACCAGGTAGTGTTATTCCTCTAAAGGAGTTCAGGTTGGTTTCTCTGGATAACTAATTAGGCTGGAGTGTGTAGTTTTCTGTATTCTCTGATTACAGAAAACTACTTATTGGGGTGATGAAACTTGCCTTTCACAAGTTAACATAAACTCCATTTAAAACACACCTAAAACACAAAACATACAATAACCATTACTGTCTCCCATTAGCTGATGATTTATTTGTACTGTGTTGAGTTTGAGAGTTGATGGCCGGTGGTTAACAAGTTCATGTAATTTCAGTTTATTGGCAAACAAGATCATTTTAACAAGCTAATGGCTACAGAATAATACATTCTGCTCTATATTTTCTATATTCTGCTCTTTATCCTTACACATAAGGCTGTTTCTCACCAAATATTGTGTTTTAAATCACTGGCAATCTGATTTCAGACTTGAGTATTAAGTATTTCTGCTAAGGAATGTGATATCACAGATAAAACATTCTAAAAACGTAATAAAACATCGTACATTACTTACATTCTTTAGAGAAACTGGAATTAATAACAGTACCTGTGGCTGGCCAAGAAATTTCCTCCAAAACAGATTTCAGTGTGTCATGGTTGAAGGTGTGCACTCCAGTGTTTTTGACACTAGGGGTGTTCCTCAGGGTTCAACCTTAGGTCCTCTCCTTTTCACAATCCACATTAATATCCGAGGGCTGTCAATTGCACTTGTGTGCACTTGTTTTAAAAGGAAAAAAAACGTTCAAATTTTCATTTTGTCTTTTTTTGCAACCACCAGTGACCAGCAATTCAGTGACAGGCTTCTTTTATAACAATTTATTGATGCTTTGGTCTTGTGACAATCCACACATGAACTAAATATAACCTTTTTATTTTTTTTACTCAACAGAATAAAGAGCAACTGACAAGTTTTGTCTGTGACATTTTCTCTTAAGTCTTCTCTGAGATGTGCAAATAACCTTCCTTTAAACATTTGGTAATGTGGTAACATTTGGTAGCCTTAACACTGTGGTAGCCTTAATCATCATCATCATCATCATCATCATCATTAGCAACATCAGCATCACAACTATCCTGAAAATGGTAATTTATAATATCAAACTGATTGTCTTGACATTGTAAGTCTTATTTCACGCGTCATGTGTGACACATATAGAACAAACAGACATGCTTGGCTTTGTTCCTACATTCATATACAGATAGACTTAATATACATTCTTTACATACATACAGTACATACACAGCAGGCTCCTCCTTCAGGACTTCTCTGATTGCCATGACAAAACACTGAACATTTCACTTTGCAGCAGCTTTGTAGTGGCACCTACAGCAGCTGCAAGCTGTTTCAGTTTTACAGGATATTGTGGCAAAACTGTAGTGATAGCGTTTAATTAATTTCGAATGCTTTAAGTAGACTACATGCTAAAATTACAATACTGTATCGGTAACTGTGTCTCCCATGAATTCCATTCATACGCAACTATGTGGGATTAGCAAATTAAGTTTTGTTGAGGGGAAAGTCATATCACGTGGAGAGCTTAGATTTTTCTTCATATAGTAAACATTTGCAAAATGTTCAGTGACAACATTTTTCAGGTATTTATTTTCCACAACATTCCTGTGTAAATGCCAACTATTTTAAACACTGCATTAATCAATTTTTGGCAACTAGATGTTGTTACGACCCCTCCCCTTTCTGGGTTGTTGGGGTGATGACGTGGCACCTGTGTGGGTCTTCACCAAGGCTATATTATCTGCCTGGTGTCATTGTCTCTCCCTCTCTCTCTCCTAGGATCCACGCCATCTAGGTTTTGGTTTGGTTTCCCATTTTGCTGCCTACAATACTTGCACACACATACATTCTTCACTCACCCATACATTCCACTCACTACTGATGCTCTTACTTTCCACACCTCATGCCTTCCTTACCAATAGTTCTGTTTGTTTATTTCTAATGAAATCATTAAATGGCACTCTGATCTGACTTGCCTCTCCTCTTTGTCACATATGTTGAGCCAGTTTGTGACAATGTAGAAACATCAAACAAGTTGTATCACAAACGTGTTAGCAGACACAGATCTACATCATCTCATTGGAGTCATGTTTGTGTCCACCTCATGAATGTAAGTCCAATATTCTTATCAATAATCTTGTCTGTGCTGGGCAGGTAGTGTGCAGTGGGTTTATCAGAGCTTGTTTGCTGAAAACCCTCTAAGATGTTACAACCATTCACATTACAGAGTCATTTCATTTAATGTTAACAATAAAATGATTGATTAATGCAGGTTTGAGGCAATAGGCAGTTAAAGCTCCTTTAAAGAAAAGTCATGGTCATTGTAAAATAAAATATTAATCCATCAGAACTGGGTGCACAACTGTTTTCTCCAGTGTTTTCAGACATTACAAATGATTTTAAAGCATTATTTAAATAGTTTTAGAAACAGAACAAGTTAGGAGAATTTCTGAGGAGCAAAGAATTCTTTAACTGATCTGGAAGAATCAAAAAACAAAACAAAATTGTAGATACAAGTTTCAAGTTTGAGATGATCACTGTTTAATTGGTTTTGGAAAGACGTAGAAGGCTTGTGCTCCTGAATCCAACTGACATAGAGTCCGCATTTACCAAATCTCTACAACAGAGGTGGTAAGTGATCAATGGTCACAATACCGAAATGCTCAGTTTTTCCATTTTTCAGTATGTCTTCCATTGACTTAACTTGAACTCTGATTGGCTCACTTGATCTTGGACTGGTCATAACCTTTTGTGTGTATTACCTGAGAATGCTTACTGATATTGTTTACAACAGAACTGTGTGCAGAGGATTTCTGAAAATCTTACTGCTCATCAATTTAAAACGATTGGTAGAGCAGTGGTTTTTAAAGGTGCCCTATGGAGTTTTCTTGTAAACAAACAAATTCTGTTTACATTCAGTGTCTTGAGGCCTAAAAATGTGTGTTAAATGCATTCCCTTCCTCTAAAAATGTTTACAAAGCCAATTTTTTTAAATATTTTAAAACCTGCATTGTTTACGTCCATGTTTAGATCAGTTAGCGGTATTCTTCTTCCCCGCCTTTTTACGGCATGTTGCTACCTTTCTCTGGCCTTATTACCTCCACCAACAAGTGTATTGCATAATAGGCGTGCTCATGCGCCTACATGTACGTCCTTGTGCGCATTAGAGCACAAGATACGAACAACCCTCCAGAATCGGTCACAAACTCTACAGGCTAACAGCCCAAACAGTTGTGAGTTAAATAACCGGCCTTGTGCAAAGGCTATGACCATTGGAAACAATTTTGTCCACAGGCAGGTCAAGTGCAAAATATAAGTAAGTGAACTAATGTTAGGAAGAAATAAATTCAGGATAAAGTATATTGGGATCAAACAAGCTAGGAAATACTTTCACTCTTGGATGTCACCCTCTGATCTGGTCACCATAGTAACAGTGCTACTGATGTGGAACACAGTGGTAGCCATAGCAACCTGACAAAAGGAACAGAGTTGGGCTGTGAGGCGATTTTTAGCGTAGTGGCCACAGCTGAAATTGCAGGTCATGTGACAGCAACTGGCCCAAAAATACTTTTTCCCATACACATATATCATTTCAAAAGGCAGTAAAACCACAAATACATTTTTTTCTGAGCATCAGAATTTTAGCCATTAGGGCAGATAATATATAAACTCTCAAAGAGCCGCATCAGTCAATCATTTTTGTGCCATTCATGTGTGTGGGGAGTCAGAGGGAAGTTGCTCTATGGGCCCAAAAAAAAAAGAGAGAGCCTGAGGAACAGTTCTTTGAACATGGGATCCAGTTCTGTCAGTACATCCATGCAGTTACATGGGGCGTGGGGGTGGCTGTTACCATGGTTACCAGCAGCAGTTAAAGCGTTCTGGAACAATGTGTATCGACAAGTTTGTCTGATCGTTGATATTCTTTCGACTTTGTCTGCCAGTGACATCACCATCAAGTCCTCGATTTGATTGGCTGCAGTGCCTGTCCCTCATGGTGTCATCCTCTTCTTGTTTGGTCCTAGCTTCAGCACCTGAGGGCCAGCTCCTCGCACTGCGGTGAGTCAACCTTCCCGGTGTCCATGCCGACCTCTTCCCCCTCCTCTGCACCACTCCGCTCCTCCTCCATCACCTCCCTCTCCTCCTCCTCTTGAGAGGGAGGAGCAGAGGAGAGAAGGGAGGTGGAAACATCATTAGCACCTCCGCTGAAAGTCTCTCCTTTTCCTCCTCCAACTCCATCCATCTTCCAGTCTGCTGTGGCTCCTGGCTCTGTCCCCATCTCACCACCGACCTCCTGCCCTGCCTCCATCTCACCTGTCACTGTCTCACTGATGGTCAGCCTTGTCTCACTGTCCATCCCTGTATCTCCATCTAATTCCAAACCCATCCCACCATCCACACCCAAGCCTGTCTCCATCTCCCTACCCGTCATTGTCTCTTGAGTCAAACAAACCCCAGCCTCTTTACCCAGACCGAGATCTTTCTCTCCAATCAGACCTACCTCTCCTTCCACACCCGGCCCTGTTTCCATCTGCCCCCACATCCTTTTTTCATCTTCAAGCCCAGAATCACCACGCAAACTCAGACCTGTCTCACCAAGCGGCCGTATCTGTCCACCCAGCCCTGTCTCCAGACATTGTACTGTCTGTGGTGGCTGGTCTCCAGTCAGTGCTGCAGCTTCCTTGGCCTGTCTGATGCAGTTGATCCATTGCTGTTTGTTGAAGGCGTCGCTGGCCTGGAAGCAGTGGCTCTGCAGCTGACCTCCAGTACGGTACGAAACCCGGAAGAAGTTCTTTGCTGTGAGGAGGAGAGAGCGTGAGAGAGACGGCAGGAGACATGGGTGGTTATTACAGTCAGTCATCTGTGCCAACAGGTTTTAAATGTGTATTTTGTAATTTCAAGTTCTGACGTTGAATTCTATCAAACTGAATCTCCATTTCCATCCAGAATGTGTGTCGAGACCCATATCTATATTTGAGAGTTTAAAAAATCTGATAGGGATTTATCAGCCAAAGTAATATTGTAAATAAACTTTACATAAACTGTAAACTATACATACAATTTTTGATAAAGATCCTTTAAATTTGGTTCTTAAAAGAATTGTGACCAAGATATGTACTAAGCGGAACATTTTACAGTGTGAAAATAAACTTGTCAGTGCTGTCTGGTTGACAAACTATGTTATGTAATGAGGAGACAGCAAACCATCAATTTGTTTCAAACCTCTACATACAAAACCAGAATATGGTCGAATACTGATTGGTCAAAAAACATTTGGAAAATAGGGATTAAGATTTACCAAATTCTACTGTGGTAGCTGCTGACACAAACATAAATCCACATGTTATTACATTAGCTGTGCAATCCCATACTATATAGTAAGTTTAGTTGGGTTTTGAGTATGTGGTGTGTTCACGCTGAAAAAGTGAGAAAAATAATTGAACACTCAAATACGTCAGTATGGATACTGAATTCACTATATTTTTTAGTGTGCTGTTGATGGAAACTATTGTCCCACAATGCAATGTACAAAAGAAAAGAACGGGCTATTTACAACTGGAATTAGTTTTCAAAACAGCATACTACCATTAGTACAGTAGTTTATGCACTATATGGCCAAAACAATGTGGACACATTCCACCCATATGTGAGAACCATGGGCAATAATCTGCTGCTCTGACAGACTCCACTCTTCTGGATTTTGGAACTTGGCTTCACTGATTTGCTCCCATTCAGCCACAAGAGCATCAGTGAGGTCCAACACTGATGATGGGAGATAAGGCCTGGTTTGCAGTCGGCGTTCTAGTTTATCCCAGAGGTGTTGGATGGGGTTGAGGTCAGGGCTCTGTGCTGGTCAGTCAAGTTCTTCCACACCAAACTGAGAAAACCATTTCTTTATGGACCTGGCTTTGGGCATGGGGGCACTGCCATGTTGAAACAGGAAAGTTCACTATAATATAATTGTATGCTGTAGCATTAAGATTTCCCTTCACTGAAACTAAGGGGCCCAAATCAGCCTCAGAACTACATTTCTTTTGGCCATACAGTGTTTGTTTTAAAAGAGACAAAAGAAAAAAACAAGTGAATGCATGCAAACCGATCCTGATTTCCTCTTGAATGAAATGCATCTGTGTTTATCTGTGGTATTTAAGATCTACTAACTCCGCTCATTGTTGCTGAAGGCTCCCCTGATGGACCCGCCCACTCTCATCTCTCCGTCTGATAGGTCCTCCAGGTCCAGCTGCCGGATGGGGATTGGCTGGCGGCAGAGCTGGTAGCTGACTGGCTGGTCGTTCAGCGAGACGGACCTGGTGATGACCAGGACGTCCTGGAACAGAAACACGTGGAGCTTCTGGAAAAACAGAAAGACGGAGCAGAGGTTAATTTTTCTGCACTTGGTGATTCCTCTATCAGGTGTTTTTGTGTACATTTGTAGACTTTCTTTTCCACAAATGACAGATAAAATATTTGGATCCTGTCTACTAGTCATTCAGGTCATAAAAATGGTAAAAAAGTAGAAATTACTTTCTGTAAGGCAAAGATATAAAACTGAAAGTTAACAATCACAATTACACAGGTGTATTTTTTTGAAATTATTGTAACATGTACAGTATATATCATTATAGTTATATTTATACGTTATGGACCTTTAAAGAACCCACAGTCACATCACAAAACATTCATATACATTACATAAAGATTGAGAGAGACACAACAAACTGTGTTGTTTCAAAGCGGCCTCCACAGGATCCAAACCATAATGTTTAACCTTTGGATTCATGGACTTTATAGACCACATGAGTTAAACAGAAGGACTGTGTCAGGTGCAGAAGAGAGAGAGTAGAAAATGTGGTTGGGGGTTGGTGGTGGGTGTAAAATTTAAAAAATCTACTGACGAGTCCTCTGTTGTTCTTCAGTTCTCCGTGGCAACTGAGGGTCCTGGACCGGTCAATGAGTTCGTCCCTCTGTCCGTCCTCCGTGTACAAGAGACGGTCCTTGTAGTACTGACACTCCGACTCCCCCGTCCGCCTGTTGATGTCCGCCACCACGCTCTGAACCATCAGCATCTGTAGAGCAAACAGACAAAATCAGACTCCATCCAGACGCAGTTTACATCTGAGTTTGACGATTCTGATTAAGAAATTCAAACACAAATCATTTTATTTCCAACTACCTCAGTCTGACAGTGGGGTGAACCAGACCTGTAGGACAAAGGGGTACAGTATCTTAACAGTATCTTAATGTTGGTTTTCCTCACCGCCTCGTCCAGGTGTTGCCGGTCCGGGTGGTCGTTGGGCGTGTGCTTCAGGATCTCTCTGAGCAGCAGCGGGTATTTCACCAGTCGGCTGCGGGGGATGTCCAGGAAGTTCCACAGGTCCAACTTCCTGCTAAAGGGTGACTGGAGACAGCGCTGCAAGAAGTCCTGGACACGCCGATCCTGCTTCTTCTGGTCCAACAAGTCCTTGGCCTTCACCTGGTTACTGCAGTACGGAGTGTAAGAGGAGAGACAGGGCAGCTGCAGGGACACAGAAACAGAGACCAGGTCACTACAGAGTCTAGGAGTCTTTGATGGCTGAACTTGAGACTAAATGACATCTGAATTCTGCAGACTGTAATTACGTTCAATATGTTGCATTATGTTTAGAAAAAACTCACCCAGTCAGTCAGGATGTGTCCCACGTGTTCTGTGGACCCGTCAGGTTTTCTGGCGTCTCGGAGGCGACTCAGCAGGTCTGAGGAGAGAAATTATGAAACTCTTTAAAGAGGTCAGGATCCAGAGCAGAATGGGAACACTGAAGAAGACACAAATGCACTTAGTGACATCCAGAAATACTGAGCTACAACAGTATGAGCATGAAACGAATGTCCAAACTCAATCCATGTCACCAATAGTGCAGGTAATGTTTGAAATTTTCCAGTACAAGTGCCAATATGATACCATACGATACCAAAATGTTTTTTTTCCATGATGTGACCTGATGGTACTTGACAGTTTTTGAGACTTTGGTACCACGGACACATTTCAGTCAGTTCATGGTTCAATACGCAGCTCTAATCACTAACTCACCTGAACGCCAAATCACAACATCTTTTTTTTTTTTTAAATTTCAGATCTCCGTCTGTCAAAACATTTTGCCAAACATGCACACGTCCCATCCAAATCAATGCTTTTGGTTTACATGGATGTTTGCCTAAATGTTGCATGATTAAATATTTAGGAGTTTGCAAGTGTGGACTCCCTCTTCTTTTCCTCAGAGGCTCACTATTTGTCAGGTTAAAGTGAAGTTAGTGTGAACTCATTCAGTCTCCTCGGCAGCCCTGACTTTATATGTTGAGGGTTTCTCATTCATGCTATACCACCATCTGGTGGCAATTGGAGAAACTGCAGCCTTAAGCCCTTTTCAGACATGGATCACAAAACTTTGCTGGCTTCATCTATCTGTTATGATTGTGATCTCTTTTTGACATTCAGATATAGATGTCTCTTTATAGCTTTATTCAGACATGATAGGACATTAACGGAAGAAGCACGATATTCGACGACTGCTGAGAGAGAGAGAGAGAGAGAGAGAGAGAGAGAGAGAGAGAGAGAGAGAGAGAGAGATGCTGCAACAGGCTGCAACACAGATGGATTTTAAAACTAATTTTGCTGTCAAAACCTTAATGACTGTCGTGAGTGTGAATCTACTGATACAATTCCACATCAATTTCATAATTTAACGTTATTAGAGAGCGAACTCTGCTACCTCATTTTATAACATCTGAGAATATATGACAGGATGTTAAGTTTGTCATTAAGTTGTTTAATTCCTATAAACTCACGAGCTGTATGTTAAGTGTCTTCCTGGATATTCATTTATTCACACACACAGTTGTCATGAAACACTGAAAATATAGGGAGAGAGTGCTAGTCAGATTATTACTGTGTATGCAAGAGCAAAATAGTTTTTATAGACTGATCTGATATGAGAAGATCGATCTCCTCAACAACTGAAAACTGGCTCTTTCACTTCATTAAACTGATGCCTTTTATTTGTGCATAAGAGATGGAGATTGAGATAATGCATTTATTACAGTGATCTTAGACGGAGGAACAAGATGTGCATTTAATCTCTCTGCGTTTAACCTTGTGCTGCTGCAGTATTTTCAGACTAGTGTTGAAAGTGATACAGAAATGTTACGAGGTTCGACCTAGTAAGATTACCGTCCTGACTTTTACGTAAAAGTGACCAGGGTGCTTGTTAAGACAAGTTGCCATCAGATTAAGGGGTGCATGTCTGAAAGGGGCTATAGACAGTCCAGCTGTGGACCCAGCACTCAGCTGTGGAGGCTGCTGTACGTTTCCATCAGATGCTCCCTCCTACCTTCATGCAGGGGTATCAGTGAGTCCAGAGTCCCAAAGATCTGGTTCAGTTCCTGCTCAGTCATGATTGACAGCTTCAGCATTGGGTCATGGTAAGCCTGCAGTACACACACACACAAGCATATGAGCATCTTCAGAAAAGGAACATAATTTCTTCAAGGGAAAATAAAGGTTTTTGTTTACCTTCTTAGCCAACTTGAGATCCTCCACCAAGTCTTGCTCACCCTGAGCCAACTCAAATATGGCCTGCAGGGAGAGAAAAAAGACAAGTGTAGATTATGTTAGAAATTAGTTTGGGTTATCTATAAGTGAGTTTTGAAAAATGTTGAGTTTGATGAGATTAAAAGGATATAAAATTTGTGGTGTAAAATTGAGAATCAACCTTTTCACCCACTGATGGATTAGGATTGTTTTTGTGTATTCAGAAAAGTTGGTTGTAATGATGTATGTTTTGTATTTATTGTCATTTATATTTCTCTAAATGTCTTTATCCATTGAGAGTAAATGTTGTATTTTGTAAAAACTATTCTAAAAAGATGATGGTAATGTTGTTTTGCACACACAGTATTTTTCTTAAATCATGACTGATTGATGGACTGTAAATAAGGAGACCAGAAACAGCATCAGACACCACTCTGATGAAAAAAATTTGTCATGACACAAAAATAAAAATAAATCCTTCAGTGCAACAGCCATGTGACTCTCACCTCTTGTCGTTTTATCTCTTTTGGGCTCAGAGGTTGCGTCGCTCCCAGTCGGACGTCGAACGTCTCACTCCAAAGCTTGCTGTCGCGGCGCTTGGCGGCCGGGGCCGTTGCTGTGGAAACCCGTGTCGTGGTCATGGAGGAGGACGGGTTGGAGACTGTCGCTGAGATAACACGCGTCTTCACTGACGAGGAGGTGGGAGGAGGATGAGCGGCTCTCTCCACCTGACTCTCATTACGAAAACTGATGGAGCGCTGCAGAGACAGAGAGACAGGACTGTTTATTTCAGATATGTTTTCTTTTTTGCTGTTGGTTGACAGAACAACAAACTATCTTACTTTCAGCATCAGTAGCACAGAGTTGCAAAGTGGGAAGAGCTAGTTTGGGCGCCGCCGGTTTCCGGAAGTTAAAGTCCAATTCATTTTTTCCATAGACAATGTTACGTTACTCACAGTTGGAGCACTTCTACAGCTTGGATTGGCATGAAACTCTCCTGGATCTCCTTGGATCTTCAGTTCAAAAAATAAATAGCTGTGTTAGAAAACATCTGGTTCTTTGAATAAAATATTGAAGGTACAAGCCTGTGGGAATAAAAACTTCAGGGCAGAAGTTACCTACGATGACTTCTGTGTCAACTTTGGATGAAGTCAGGAATTACGGCGCTGTGTTTTCAATTCACTACCACACCTCTGACTGGCTCCACCTTCATATCAATAAGTCAAGACTCATGGGTATACTAGTATTTAGACCTGTCCGCCATGCCAAACTGACGGAAGAATCGAAGTTGAAATCATTAAAACTGGAGGTCGTTACATTAACCTATGGGATTATAATATTATTCAGGAAAGTCTTGTGTATCTATGTTCACTAGCCACTTCTGGAACCAGCAGCCTCTACCACTTCGCAACTTAACTGACTTAATGCAAAAAAAACATGGCGGAGACATCTGATTGGTGGTTCACCTGAAGCGTCTGACCAATCCTCTTCAGCGGTGCGGTCTTGACGGGTGGCAGCAGGCCGGCCAGAGACGTCACCCTGGAGACAAGTTTACTGCGCTTGGTGCTGGGCTCCTGGAGAAGACAACAGAGTCAAACTATGATCACATTATAACACAAAAACAAGACTCCTGTGATCCATGTGGGGCTTCACAAGTCCAGACGATGAGTCCACAACCTGCTTAACAGACCTGCAGGCTACAGTGCTAATGATGCTATATTCTGGGAATTTATAAACACACTGTTGTCCAGTCTGAGGTCTTTAAACAGCTGTGTGAGTGTGTGTGGATTGTTAGCAGTTTGCGGGAAAGTTGATTCTGTATTGCTGATATACTGCAAGTTAAACAATAGTGTGACTCAAAGTCTTTCCCGCTCTGCCAGACTCTCTGTGTCTCACACACACGCACGCACACGCACGCACACACACACACACACACACAAACTGAAAACCATGTCTGAACCCTCAAGTCCTTTGAAGGTCTGTCCGAAAGTAAGGACCAGCCAAAAATGTCCTCACTCCCAAGGTCTATATCTCAAATTCGTTCTCACAAAGATAGATGTACAAGTACACACACACACCCACACACACACACAGATATCAGGCCTCCATATTGTCAGGGTCTGTTTCTGTGTGTTTGAAAATGCCACCAGGCTGCTTGTCCTGGATACAGACTTACAATAAATCAATGTGTGTATGTGTCTGTGTGTGTGTGTCTTCAGCTCTGCCCTGCAGCCCAAAGTCAGCTGACCTACTGGAACACAGAAAACCATCAAACTTTGTTTCCATCAGTGCTCACAGTCAGGAACCAGTCGACCAAAAATAAATCAACCTCTGGCAGAGGCGGTTTTTCTTTTTTCGTCCTTGATCGCTCCAAGTTCAAGTTCACATCCCAAATCTGGCAACAGATTTCCACAGTTTTCAGTGATTTAACAAAAAACCAAAGAGGTTTTTCTCATTTCTCACAATTTAAAGCTGTGACCTTTATGCCTCTAAAGTTGCTGATGGAGGTCTGATGAGTCTCTAAAATATAAAATGTAAACACCAGTTAAACTATATACTTAAAATCAGTGTGTTTTCTCTCATTTACAGATGATACTGTTGTTATAACTGTTGTTTTAAAAAATGTGTTCAGTGAGGATAATAAATAACCTGTTTATTAGCTTTACGCTTGAGAAGTTTCCATTGGACATGTTATAATGAGTTTCTGTGTGTGATGGCGCTTCAGTTGATTCAGTGTGACAAAGATCAATTCAGTGCAGTTGGTCAACAGCAGACTGGTTATCTAATTACAGCAGGTTTACAGCAGACTGACTGAGACTGAGTTTGAATAAAATAAAACAAAAAACCAAACAGTAGATAAACCAGGGCTAGACCCGCCCCAGAATACCTCCTGTAACAGCCAAGTCTCACGTTTTACCTTTAAAACTCATGTTTTATTGTCTTTAGTGGCAGCTAACATGATCATCATCTGTGACATGAAAACTTCAGATTTCCAAGTAGATGAACATGAAAACTGGCGACTCAGAAGTTCTGATTCGGGTACAGCCCTCGTGCCGATCGTGTGTCCACAGTTCACCTCTGTTACAGGAAGTTAACAACCACTGACCTGAGACCTTCCGTAAACTACACTTTTGAGAAGTGAACACGAAAGTATCTGGGACTTGAATTTAGTATCAGCGCTGTTTTCTTTTAACAATGATTTAGATTGTTCTTTAAATGTTACCAACTGGTTATTATTGTAACCGTGACGATGAAGGTCCCCTAAACTAAACCAAGTAATTTTAGCCCAAACCCTGATCTTTCCCTAAATCTAACCAAACCTTAACCACAGCAGTGTAAGATGAGAAAACGGTTTCATCTGTGCAATGTCAATGTTGTCTTGTCAATAGTGGCATCAGATCAGAAAACACTTATATGTGTCGCTCTGGAGGGGATCTAACGATTAGGTTTGGAGGACTCGCTGGTCAGTGAGCACAACAGGCTGGAACCAGGCAAGAAAAGAGGCATCAGAGGCAAAGGTGAGCTGAGAACAAACATGGAGAATCTAAGAGCAGCTTCACATCATGAAAAACACCATGATGATATATGAGTATGAGGTCTGCCACTGTTTCTTTTGTTCAAGCTGGAGAAAACAATCCCTTTGGACAAAAAGTAGAGTTAGTAGGCAGCTGAGGCTGTTTTGAGGCCCTGAACAGAATCTGCTTTTCCAACTACCCCAGATGTTGCAGTCATAAAACAGTCAAGTGACTTCTGTATAAAAAAAAAAAACTAAAGAGAAACCTATGAAAGAACTCACTTAATGCCATATAATCAACACAGTAAACAAACAAACTTACAGTAGAAACAGTTTCTACAGTTTCTGTTTCCTTTTTCAGGGTTAATGTTTCAACGCTTTAAGCACCACAAACTCCACTGTATCGAGATGGTGGCAAACATCTGCATGGGTAGATGCATTTACAACTTCCACAGTATATATCATGAATGAATAAATCATCTGAGGTCACAGCGCTGTGACGGTACAGTAGATTAAACAAACTGCCAACATTAACTACAGAAATCCTTCAGTGAATGCAAGAATACAAACTTCCATCAAAGTGAAACTCTTACTGCACAAAAAACAAAAATAACATTATGGGAGTAAAAAAAATAATGACTCACCACTGAATACTAAACACAGACGCTCTACAAAACACTGCAGAGATTTATCTACTGACTTGATCTCAAAATGATCGTGGATTATTGGGAAATGATCAGAAACAGTAGTCATGTTTTCCAAACTGCGGGCTAGATTAGATTAGATAAAATCAAATTAGAGTAAATTCAAATCCAATCTAATGAGATTAGAACAAATCGGTAAACTGCAAAAAATCAGGGCATATTAAGACACACTACATACAAATAAAGTGAAAAATACACAAAGTTTAGCCTGGACTCATTGTGTGTAATGTATAAACAGTGTAACCCAAATACCACTAAAAGATACTTATGACTGCATTGATTAGAAAATACAACACAAGTACAACTAAATAATTCACAGAGTGCTGAGATTTAGATTTACTGAAGAGAACTGAGTAAAATAATTCATAATAATAATAATAATTTCCTCAGACTGTAGTTCCATAGAGAGTATTATTTTCTCTATCTTACCTCCACCTGCTTCCCCATGTTGTTGTTCCCTTTGCTGAACTCCACAGAGCATCCAGACTTGAACCGGTGTACCAGCAGGCAGAGGGGGCTCTGCCCCAGCACCATACTGCTCACCACAAAGCCCAGCACAGGATCTGGACCTTTCCCAGTACCAAGAGAGGGTCCAGAAATACTTTCAAACTGGTCCAGGAAGAGCTTGGTGCTGGTAGAGTTTCCAGGTGTGAATGTTCAGAAGAGGTTTAATGCTAGTAAGGAGTCTGGAAATAGTCAGATTCAAAAAACTAAACTCCAGTAGAACCTCTAGAAAGAGTATGGTATTGGTAGAGGGTCCAGCAAGACTTTGGAATCAGCAGTGCATCCAGAAAGTGTCTGGAGAAGTGTGATACTGACAAAACGTGAAGAGTGAGATCCACAAAGTCTTTAGTGCCTCATACCAGTAGAGAGACCAGAAAGAATTTGGTACCAGACGAGTTTCTAGCAAAAATCTGGTTCCGGAAGAGCATCCAGAAAGAGTCCGGTACCAGAAGAGTTCCCGGGTAGTGTCCTTAAAACGCCTGGTGCCTTCAGAGGATCGACAGGAACACTGTCCAGAAAGAGCCTGGCTATTAGCAGATCTTTCAGACAAAACACAGGTCTGCTGGATCTTCAGGTCCAGTAAAGATTTGGTCCCACCAGAGTTCAGACGGGTCTGGAGTTTAGACCTGGACCTGGATCTCTTCTTACAGGTTTCTAATAGCTAAGCTTTCTAATAATTAAAGCTTTCTCACTCTCAGTGATTCTGACTCGGTTTGAAAACTCACAGCTCAATGCTCTCTCTCTCTCTGTCTCTCTCTGTCTCTCTCTCTGACTCTCTCTCTCTCTCTCTGACTCTTTCTCTCTCTCTCTCTCTCTGTCTCTCTGACTCTCTCTCTCTCTCTCTGACTCTCTCTGTCTCTCTCTCTCTCTCTCTGACTCTCTCTCTGACTCTCTCTCTCTGACTCACTCACTTTACTTCCTTCCTTTCTTTCTCCCGTAGCATCTATTTTTTCCTTTATATTCGAAGCCTTTACACACGATAAAGAGAAGGATAAGACATTGTGCTCCTACTAATCCTAAGTATTATCTGTGTATCCAATAGATATTTAGATTCCTGACCTTAAAAAAGAAATCTTATTATAATTTGAATATGAATTCTGCCGGTGGTGAAGAATGCAATACAATATTTTGCTGTAAAATGTAGTAAAGTAGACATAAAGTAGACACAATAAGTTCTTGCAGTAATGTAACTTCAGTATCTTTACTCAACAGTTTATCATCATCATGATGCTGAGTGCTTCTGGAGCTGATACTGGAGCTACTGCTGGTGCTGGGAGTGTTTAACATCAGTCAATGTTAATCTGAACTGTAACTAAAGAGGGAGTAGCCTGCAGGCAGCCAACGCTCTGCCCTGGTTCTCCACTAGTGTTAAAGTCAGTTGCTGTGTGTGTTTGTGTGTATACTTATGTACTCATGTGGTGATGTGGTAAACATCTGTTTACAGGTTGTAAGGGTTTGGGTTAGTGGTTATAGAGCTGACACAATTAGCTTATTTTAATTATCAATTAATCGTTTCAGTCGTTTTTCAAGCAAAAACTCCAATAATTTTCTGGTTCTAGCTTCTCAAATGGACTTGTAAACTAAATAATTTTGTGTTTTGGTCTGTTGGTCGGACAAAACAAGACATATGAAGTCAAAATAAAGAAAGAGAGAAACTTAAATAGACCCACATCCTGGATCAGCTGTATGCTGTAATGAAGCATCAGAACAACAAACGATCATTGTGTCATTTTTAGAAACGTTTCCATGGTTTCCTTTGAAAGCTGTGACTGGTATCGGAGTCAGAGCATCATCGCTGACCTCTGACATGACACGAAACACGCCTCATGTTCAGCTAACCAAAGCTGCCCCTCTGACTCAGCTCCATTGTCTGTAAATGGGACAGCTGGGTTGTGGACGCCCAGAGAGGAACAAGAGTCACCCACCAGCATCTGAGATACCGTCTGGCTAAATACCAACAGTGTGTCAAAGCAGAGAGAACCAAATGTTTTTCTGATTTCATCTTCGAACATGCACAATTGCCCCTAGACCAAAAGCTTTATTTAATAGTTTATTTATTTAAAAGTAAATACAGAACTCAACCCTGCAGTCACAAACTGTCATGAAGCAACACCACATACCTGTGAATATTTCCTAATAAGGTCAGGGTAAGTCTCCAGGGAATGAGCAAATAATAATGAGGTACTGAATTGATAATTTAGAAGAATACAACCCTCTTGTCTTGGCTTTTACTCTTCCTTAAAAAACCAAAAACACATTACTTTAAAACTATCTCAGAAAATATGTATATGTATATATGTATAGATACCTGCCCTCGGTTTACTCAACCACATCAATAACTGTTAATCTCCCATGTTAACTAACCAGTGAAAACGTCTATAACCACTCTGGTGCCAACAGAAACCTCCAGAGTAAATGAGGTGCAGCTCTACATTTTACCATTTTATTTACATCCTTTAAAATGTTTTACTGCTTTATCTCATTTAGTTGATTCGTGATACTGTTGTAAGTTAAAGTGTCATGTGAAACGTTTGATTTGATAACTCATTGTTTTACAGGTCCCGTAGTTTCCTATAATTTCCCACAAAGGATCTGATATGTACACTAACAGTAAATTCACTGGAAGGTTATAGAAAGGACTCCGATCCTATTTTCCAATTGGTACACTTCCAATTAATCAATTGCTACTGTAACCTACTGTAGAGAGTTTTTTAGGCAGTACACAGCAGGTCAGCTGAACACGCAAAAATGTGAAATTTCTCTACAGACAAGAATCAAATTTAAGAGGCCACTTTATTAGGTACAGCTGTAAAATCTGTTGCTCTGCCATAAATTCTACCTTTACAAAGTCTATAATGTTCAGTTTTTGTTGACATTGTGTAAATTAAATTATATGTTTATTATTATGTTTTAATGAACCTCATTATATTGAGATGTGTTTCTAATTTTTTGTCCTCCATATTTACATATATAAGAGGGGCAGAATATTAGAAAAACACTGACATAGTCATCATAAAAGTAGTAACTGTTGTATTGGAATGAATTAGATTCTATAGGTCAATAAATCAGTCATTTATATATTTATATATTATATATTTATATAGCACAAGTCATACAGCAAGTGCTGAACATAAAAACAGTTCAAAAGAAAAATGAATAAAATAAAGTGTAATATAATAAAACTAATAATAAAAATAAGAAATAAGAATTAACAGTAAAAGTGCAAGTTGAAATAAACACACACTGGATAAAAGTCGGGCTAAAAAGGTGTGTTTTCTTTTAAAGATATCCACACTCTCTGCCCAGACGCTTTATTAGGTGTACTTAATAAAGTGGCTTCTGAGTGTATACGGATAATGAGGTTTTCAATAATAAATTAATAATGAATTAATATTTATTTCAGTTTAAATGGAGCAGTTCTTCAAAGGAAGTTCCTCTCAAAAATCAACAACTTTTTCTAAACTCTGCACAACTAACTTAACTAAAATAACAGTTTTCCCTAAAATTAGCACCAAATTACATAGTTCTTTCCAGCTAGGAAATGATGGGAACACAAAATAAAACTTAACCTTTGATTTGATTCCAAGTCCAGACAAAGACAGCGCCGCTCCAGAAGTGAATATGTTGATATAAAGTCATGACCGCTGTCATGACCTTTGACCTTTAAATCAGTTACGATCGTCTCCAGGTCCTGGAGTTTCAGTAAGAGCACAATATGACTGCGTGTGACTCACTGAGCTACAGGGAATGACAGCAGAGAAACAATAGAGTGTACTTTATTACAGGTTTGTAACTAAAAAAGACTGATGGTGTGTTTGCGTCTGTTTGTCACACAAACATTGGGGTGCACTGAACAGGGTGGACATCCTGTGTTAGACGGAGCAAGGAGGGAAACGCCCGGGAAGGAACGGGCTCCTGGCAGAGGGCTAAAAATACAGACAAGTACATGAGGAGGGGCCCAACACGAGGACGGAGGGCCCCCGAGGGTCCGAATATACAATAACCCACAGTCAGCGCTGGAGATAACAAAGTACAAAGTGCAAAAATCACAGTTCCTGCCTCGTCTACGAGTATTTGCAATGCTGTTGCATTCAGCTGCTTGTTAGCACGTTGTCTTGTCCTATTTAAAGAGGTGCTGCACACTTAAACATGTTTTTTTGAGCTGTAAACTAAATGATATGACTGTACTGTGAAGAATCAATGCTGTTAGTCATTCCCAGATATCAGCATTTCATGGGTTGTAAAAGGCTCAACACGCCATCACGCCTCCTACAGTTGTTTCCTCACTCGTTGCATTTTTAAAATTTGCTGGGAGAGACAGCTCTAGCTGAATTTGAGGGCGTAGTTACACTTTAATTGGAAAAATCCAAAACCACCTTCTCATGCCAGGTGGTAGAAAGATGCCAAGTTTCATTTAAAACCAGAGAAAATTTAGGGGAAAATCTAGAGAGAAATCTGCTAAGTTTAGAAAATCCTGTCTGTCCATGGTCACTAAGATACAAACTGGGAGTGACTAATAGCGCACCTTATAAGCAGGTATTTCATGTGAATGAGTTGTATCAACTTATTTTTATGACTATGAGTAATATATGTCTTTTTATATTGTAATCCCTATGGTTTCAGATTTTACATTTTAAATGTATTGTTGTAGCCTGTTGGGGAGGGAAGGATGGGTTTCAGAGGATAGAAGTATTCTGTGTACTTTTTTCCCCCTGTTTGTGTGAGTATATGTTGGATTACTTCTTTTGTATATAACTATGGAAAATTCAAGAAAGAGAGTTATAAGATATAAAAGAAAATCACAGTTTCACCAAATTCCACCTGTATATAATTAGAGAAAACAAGAACGAAACAATCTCTTTTTGTTCTCTCTCATAAATAATAAGCCGCACTTATTACACATTTTACAAGTTTTCTATAATGTACCTGAATTACAATTCATTAACCCACAGTAACACTAACAAGTGATGCATATAATTCAAAGAGCAACACTAAAATACACTTAACTGTAAAGGTGACTTAAATTAAAATGTTAGTCTCCATCAGAAATACATATTCCTGCCAATAGTCTCACACTACCCCACTGATCTACAGGTGGCGGTAACGCGTCCACAAACATCACGACGCACCAACAAAAGGCAGTGAAGAAGAAGACTGCTAGCTGGTACACATGGACGTAAACAATGCAGGTTTCAAACTTTTCAAATGTTTTATGAGGAAGGAAATGCAGTCAACACGTGGTGAGTAACCCTGAATGTAAACACAGCTTTCGTTTGTTTACAAGAAAACTCCACACGGCACCTTTAGGTCATCATCAAAACCCGGAGCAAAGAACTGCTGTTAAAGTTCTTTATTCACCTATAATGACTAAATATAGACCGGAAACACCTGATAGTATGATAAAATCATAGTACAGATATGAAATGTATTAATTCCAAAAAGTTGGTTTAGGGTTAAATTACTCTTTAAAGCTCCAAGTAAAAACTTCCTGGACAGAAAGTCCCATTTCACAATATGCAGTTACACTTTAGATGACAACACAGAGAAACGCTTCCTGAGTGGCAGTACACCAAGAATCAACTCCTTATTTTTCCATTATTAGGTCATATTTCAAAGGTGTGAACATCCTGCCACCACAGAATCAGGACGTATTTAGCCTTTTCAAAGTAAAAGTCAACAGCATAATAGGCGCCTGAGCAATGGAGCAAGCGGAGCAGCTGCACCCCCACTATTAGACTTGGGGGAGCAAACGTGTGCTTTTGCATCCCCACTTTTTGATCATACAAAAGAAAACAAAACATTCTGCAATCAATCATCTGTAAGGTGGTCATAAAACTCAATCCGAGCTGTCTTCAGTCAGTCTTTTTCTTAGTCTTGACGTTCTGTTAAAATCAAACATGTTTAATATTATCAGAAGGCAGGTGCTCTCTCTCCAGCACCAAACAGGAAGCAGCAAACCGGGTAGTTACTTTGGTAACGGCCGAAAAACTCCTCAGTACCGTCACACACACACACACACACACACACGATAGACTGTTAGAAGTTTAATGAGTCAATCTTTAATTTGGCGTGTATCTGATTCACCAACCAGCACTTATTTTAGTGAGAAATCTTAATTGTTGAAACAGTTCTCCTCTCATTCCCACGTTCTTCTCCCACTAAAATAGCCCAGCTAACCAATGGAGGCTGGTAGCGAGTTCGGGCGACAAAATCCAAAAAGTAAAGTTTGTACGGAGATACAGTTCATCTTTATGGATTATATTGATGCCCTTTATCATGTGCTTCAAGAGGTATGTGTTTTTACAGACACCTAAGTAATTGTTAATATATCATATTTCTTAAAGGGAGTTTGGCGTAATATTTTCCCCAGAGAGCGCAGTGTCATTTTCCTGCCATACCTCCCCTTGCCTGTCAATAATCTTGCTCCTCCACTTTTAACTATAACTAGGTGCCCATGAAGGGCACTAAAGATTATCTGACACATTTCACCACTTTTCGAGACAAGAGCAGAGTCCAAAACTTTGCTGACAGCACACACTGAGCCACAACAGAGGAGTTAGTTTAGAGGAGCTGAACTTACGTTGATGTCCAGACTGCAGAGACTGAGGGAGTCTGCATCCCGGCACGCCTGCTTCCTCTTCTTCTGCAACACATAAAACGCAGCAAACGTTACGTTAGACGGAGAGTTTGAGTTTAAGAAGCGTCAATCAATAGAAACATGCTCTGATTCACTCGGTCCAGTTACTGTGTTTTACAGCTCCATTAAATTATGTTTTAATTTCACACCAAATTAAATGACTCAAATATAATGTGAATGTTTAGTTTGTAGTGATGACCTGCAGCTTTTAGCTCATTGCTTTGGTTACAGATTGGTCAGTTTGCAGAGCTCTTTAGCAGTACTAAAGTACTCAAGTTTCTACAGTAAAAGTACTAAAAATCATATCTACAGTTTTGGAGAGTTTCATGCTTCCAGATTAAAAGTAGGTAAAGTAGGAAAAGTAGGAAGGACAAGACGAGGAAGGAAAGTAGAAAAGAAAAGAAAGTATTGTCCAGATTTAGACAATTCTCTCTTTCGCTTAATATTCATTACACTAAAGCAAGGCTGTTTTTCAGAGTTGAAAAGTTGACATCTGGTAAAGAGAAGATTTTCTCATGTTCAGTAACTGCAGCCGTCAGATAAATGTAGTGGAGTAAAAGTGGAAAGACTCAAACTTTTAAAGTAAACTGTTCTTAAGAACTTGAGTAAGTGTCCTGACTTTGTATCTTCTAGTATCTTCAGGACAGTGGTTGTCGACATGAGGGTCGGGACCCCACAAAGGAGGGATCACAAAATGAAGCTATAGAAAATTAAGTTGATTTTTTCAGACTCTTCTCTAATCTGATTCTTTTTCTTGTGAATTATAATATAATAACTTCCACTAAAAATTGCTCTTTGGTTGAACTGGTGGACATATGGAACCAGTGACGAGAGGTCGCATTGCTTCGTTTTAAGGGGTCACAAGAGGTCAGGAACCACTGGTGCTTAGACAGAAGGTCTGAGGTCAAGGATTTGAGTTCATGTCACTGGGCCTCATGCAAGAACATATTCATATTCTTATCCTCTTACTTTTTACTGTGAGGTTTCTACGTCTCGTAGGAGTGCTCCAATTCGGATTCACCAGACTCTCTTAACTGGACAAACTTGTCGTGACTTGCTTGTTTTAAGCCTGATGAATGACACCTGTTCATGAGGACGTGCACGCTTGTGAGATCTGGTCATTAGGATAATGACGCTCTGTGAAGCCACGTGCTCGAGTTAAATTTACAAAAATATTACAGCACCAGGAGTAAAAAAAAAAGAATTTCCTGCTGTCAGAGATCAGCAGGTTCAGCAGCGTCAGTCGTCGTACTCGAGGACAAACAACAGAAAACATTAATAGTACAGGTGCCAACGAGTAGCACCGCGCTGTGACGGATTAGTTCATTTTCATTTCACATTTTAACTCCAACAGTTCAAACGCTGCTTCGGTATTTGTATCGAAGTACTTCTAACAATATGATCACCAGCTGCGCAGGTGCAGCTACACTTCCTGTACGCTGCCATGACGACACAAACAGGAAGAAAACACACAAACACCTGAGGAGCCGGGTCACTGAGGGCACACAGCTGTATGTGTGAGAGGAGGAGGAGGAGGAG
>SEMN01000955.1:108626-140895 GCA_005408345.1 Macquaria australasica | reverse complement strand
AGCCCCTTTTCTTACCGCCCGCTGCAGACACCACCTCCTGCACACAGCCCCTTTTCTTACCGCCGGCTGCAGACACCACCTCCTGCACACAGCCCCTGCTGCCGGCGGCCGCCGCCTCGTGCAGCGCCGTCCAGCCGCGGTTGTCTCGACAGTCAACGCTGAAGCGCCTCTTCTTCATCAGCCTCCTCAGCCGCTTCCTGCAGCCTGAGCGAGCTGCGGCAGCGACCCTGGACACGGTGTCTCCGTAGCACTCCGTGAAGTCCATCCCCTGCTCCACAGACTCGCGGCAGGGCTCCGAGGTTCGTAGTTCGTTACACCAAAGCGGCGTTTCGAGAATAACGGGGCCTGAAACCTCAGCCGCCAAGCTAGCGCTGCTAACGCTTCATACAATTCCTACAAAAGACAACGCTTAAATGTATTTCTTGTACCTGAAATACTTGAAGATGAGGCTTATTTACCAGAACAGAACCACGTCTCACGCGTCGCTGTTTAATGACGTCATGACAGCGCCCCGTCGCGCGCTGCAGCTTTAGCCAAAGTCGTCGTTTTATTATCATTTATAGCCACGAATCAAGTTCATTCGTGGGGTTTTTTTTAAATACGTCTGAAGAAATGCGAAGACGAAAATCCAGAAACCTGAGGAAAACGAGCTAATCAACGGTTTCAGCTGAAGCAATTTCAAGGTAAAAGTAAAGATTATGGCTCAATATCAGCAGGCCACGTTGTTTATTCGCCGGATTTGTCTCCTAACTTGTTGTTCTTTCCCTCACTTGTGTCCAGACTCATCTTCTGCCTTGTGTCCCGGCTTTATTCAGCCTTGTTTCGTAACCTCTACCTCTGCCTTGATCGTGTCCTGAGCCGTTTCCCGGCTCGGGTCCCGGCTCGGGTCCCGCCTCGGGTCCCGATGGTGGACGTAGCTGTGAAGAGCGGAGCCGCCTGGGCCTGCCAGGCTCCGGGACACCGCCTGGCCGATGTCCTGCTTCCTGTTCGCATCGGTAACAAAGACTGTGAAGAGGAGTCGGAGGGAGACGAGAATAAGTTGTAAGAAGCTCTCAGCTTGTCATTATATATCAAAGCAGTTAACTGTGTTGATTCATGATTGTGATCCCTTCTGCTGCTTCAAGTGTCTTTTAAATTCATGATCCCTGTTTACATCTGTAGTTTGGTAAAGCCTCACCACCGTTCTTACTGTTCCTTTATGCCCCAATGAGTGATAAGGGAATTTTACATTTTTGGTGAATGGCGCCTTTAACAGTAACCTTTCCCTCACAGGGGCGGCCCAGTTCTGTTGGAGCAGACTGAGGAAGGGTCTCCATGTGTCCTGATGCTCCACTGCAGCCCCTGCTCCCCAGCCGCCATCAGCCGGCTGCTGGTCATCAGCGAGGCTCGAACCATGGAGGCGTACAGCGAGATGGGAGAATACTGCGGGACAGTACGTGGAGAGAGGGACGACAGCATCCATCCAGACAGGTACACACACACACAGTTATCATCGTTTGGGTTGCATGTTTTACGTTTTATTTGAATTTACAGGAGAGAAACTTTCAAACTTTTGCTCACAGTTCAGACAGAGGGCCTTTCTACAAGAAACAGCTGATCCTGGAGCATCCATCCTCAGCCTGTGAAGTGAAGGTGAGTTGCGTTCAGAGACACACAAAGATCATTAGCTGTGATATAGTTACATTTATATATGTATATGACTGTGTTGAGTTTAGTTTAACCCTCTGGTCTGTCTCCCAGCTGCTCTCCCTGGCCGGTAGAAGCAGTGTTTTGGTGTGTCGAGTCATCGTGGGTCTACAGCAGCTACACCCCTGCCCGGCCCGCGGCCCCGGCATCGACATGCAGCAGGTGCAGTGTCTGGTTGAGGAGATGGGAAAGAGCCTCTCACCTGGAGCCCAGAACCTCATGGAAATGGTGCACTTCCAGCAGAAGGTTGGTGTAAAGGAGCAGCGAGTTACCTATTACCTTTTAATGACCCCTGCAGGCGATGAGGGGGAATTACAACAACAGTGACATAAGTTAAAGAACTGTGCCAATGGATTACATTTTTTTAGCTCATAAACTACCACTTGCTTGTAATTCACTTGTCTGATTATCATTTTGTCATACTTTTTGGCATCTGACTTAAATCTTGAGTGATGGAGTGTCCTGGAAAGCAACAACAAAATGTTTTTTGAAAACTACCTCGACAGAAACTGTCAGCTTTGTTCAGTGTCAGAAATGAACCCAAAATAAAGAATTAAACAGATAGCTGCACACAAAAGAATGTCATCTGTCAGTATGTGTTTCTCTCCAGAACCAGACCAGCTCTCTGGGCGGCTTCCTGCCTCTCCTGATGGGCGGTGGAGCTTTGTCTGCCCTGGCTCAAGCAGCCAACATGTCCCCAGCAGCTGTCGGCAACCAGCCCCAGCCTGCAGACTCCAGGGTATCAGTTTTATCTGTGCTGTTGTTTGCTCTCAACCCACAGAATGTGCTCCATTAGTTACTGCTAAAACATGAAGTTCATCAGGAGTTGCATCTTAACATCTTAACATCAGTTACCAAAGATGCTGAGATATGATTCTGAATGCCAATGATTATTTTACTGTCATGATGAAGGTAAACAAAGTGTAACTAAATAGCAAGAGCCAAACATAAAATTGAGCAAACAAGCAACTAGGCATGGGTTAACAGCAACAGTGGAAATTTAAAGTGGTCTCCTTGATGTTGATTGGAGTGTTAAATTGAGCAGCCTATCAAAGCTAGGGAAACCATCCAGACAACCAATAAAGAAGTGAACCAGCACAGTGCAAAAAGCTATAATGACACGAGTACAATACAGCTGCAAAGGTTCTGCATCTAGTGCTCCTCCTGTTTCTCCTCATAGGGCATTATGATTAATTATAGCACAATACAAACAGATTACCTCATAGTTTACCTTAGGGGATGGTGTTGCTGAGCAGCTCAAATTTGCAGCCAAAGTTGGACCAAATTGATTGCCTGTCTTGTAAACATACATCCTTTCTTTAGCAAGTCCACTATCAGTTTGATGGCAGTTAAATGTGGGTTCAGAAAATGTTTACACATACTGTATATCAGAGGGTTTCAGAGAGTATTGTTTCTGTGTCACTAGCCTCCAGGCGGCTCCATCAGGCCTGCAGATGAAGCTCCACCTGCTCAGAACGGAGTGATGTCAGACGGCTCTACCTCCTCCTCCCCAGACCTGCCGGTTTTTGGAGTCAACACTAAGAATATAAGTGAGGATCAGCATTTTTTCATTCATTTTTCATTTTTTGTTTTGAAATTCACAAATCTTAGCAGCTGAGCCCTTTGCGATGTGGTCTCCCATCTCTAGTGAGCAGTGAGAGGAGAGATCCAGTGAGCTATGCCGAGCTGGCGGATATGATGTCACACTTCCTGAAAGGGCATGGACACGGCCAGGCGTTAAGCTCCGACCCTGAGCTTCTGCCCATGCTCCAGAGCGTCTGCGGTCAGGTGACGAAGCGGAGACTGGATGCTGCTGCAGCGGTGGCGGAGGAGAATAAGATGAGAAATGGCACATGGTGAGTTAAGTTCAGTGACAACAATATTCTGCTGCTTGGAAGAAATGTTTCTGCTGATAATGAAAAGTTTGTTTGTTTCAGTACAATGAAATTCAATACAACTGCTGCTCAGAGAAATTACAACCCAAATCTAGTTGAATTAGTCTAATTAGTCTAATTAGTCAGTGAAGTCACCGTGTCTGCTGAACCAATCACTCTACAGCAAGAACTAGCTGTATGTTGATCTGCAATCAGATAAAGTAGCTCCACCTTGTGTCAGAAAGACATTACTGCTTTGTTCCTGCAGACAAACTCAGCTAACTAAGGCTACGAAACACATAAAATAAAATTATTTGAATTTATTAATAATAATACATTACTGTTGTTATTATTACTATACTACCGCTACTATTAAATAATAATAGTACTCATAGTACTACTAGTGGAGAGCATTATCCTGTAATAATCATTTGTTTAGGGGTATTGATGATGAGTATAAAAAAAATTATGATTTATTTTTAAAGAGAAGAGCAAAAGATTATTACTTTTTGCCATGTGTAGATATTATCCAATAGTGAAACACTTTGAAAGTGAGATACAAAGCAGAACAGTCGATGTTTTCTAGCAGTTTCAATCTCTTATTGTTTTGCCAATTTTAAATTACTTCCTAATACTTCCAAAGGAATCAAATTTGGCAAAAACGCACCTTTGCGACCAGAAAAAAAAAGCGATGCGGTAGACTAGTTTTAATGTTTAATTGAGGTTTGAGGAACTTCTGAGTCCATCCTCCATCTGGAGTAAGAGCCGTTAAACATACTTGCAGCCACGGAGTGAGAATACTTGTGTTTGCTCACAGCATCGTATTCGACAGGTGAAAATGTTTTCAACATAATCTGGTGTTTCATCATCGACACAATCACTCATGTAAACCAAAAATGTTTAATATTTAAATGAAACGATCCCGTCATCATATTTGTTTGTTGTCTCCTGGAATTTATAGTAACAATTTAGATGTGATGATAAAGTCTTAAAGAGTCTGGACATTTTTGGTTTAGGTACCTTGAAAGTGCTTGAAAAGTGCTTGAATTTTACTCTTAAAAAGCTGCACAAACCCTGCAAATTCTCCTGACAAATGTCTTATGTCACAGTCACTCTAGGCCTTTGCACATTTTCTTTAGCTTTTCCTCAAAAAATGAGCTACTGTATAGATTTGTGTGTCCCTGCATACGTGGCCAAACAGAACATTCAGGCTTGTCAATTCTTAATTAAATGGAAAATACCGTAGTAGAAACGGTAAGCATTTTTGATCCCTGTGTTTCAGTTTTTGCAGCCACACCATTGTCACACAGTCACGTAGGTGAGGAGCAGAGTGCGTAGATGAAACAGAGACTTATTTATTTGATGGGCCAATAGTTTTTGTTGTCTAAGGTTGCATTGTTAGCTGAAAATGTTGAGCTGCAGAAAGTCAGCTGACACCCAAACCTTTCCCTCTGCTTCATGGTAGAATATTCACTGATCTCCAAGCTGCCTGGTGACACGTCTCACTATCATGACGTCTGTTGGAGTCAAATTCAATCATTTGACTACTTGGTAATAAAGTTGTTGGAGCTTTCATGTTCTTTTTTTGAAGAAAAACAATTCTGGTTAGTGAACAGCTGACTCAACTACAGAGAAGGATTTGGGTTTGGCCAGTGCAGGGAGGAGGCTGATACGGAAACAATAGAGTTCATTTATCAACATCGTTGTATGTGTGAATCCTTAAAATGTTGGCAGATTGCACCAAACTTAATTGAATAACTTGCATTTTTTAGCCAACACTGGTGCAAAGTCTCAGTATCACTTAACTGACATTAGCTGACATTAGTTTCACTCTACAATTGAAATATATCTTTATGAGCTGGTGCTACGAACTGCAGTTTGATAAATGAGGCTCTTTGTCAGAGCAGAGCAGCACATGTGGGTTCAGAGAGAATGTTAGCTTTTAGTCTGACTCCACATCGAGGAGAGGACAGCAGCTCAGTGGTACGTCTTCATCACAACACATCAATCTATTTACCACACGCTAAAATCTTTAGAGAGTTTATACTCTAAATTAGATTCCAGGGAAACAGCAAAACAGTCAATTGGAATTTTTTTTTATGTATGAGTGGGTTTTTTTTTCTTGTAAACTGACTGTCCTCAACCCTGCCAATTTTATCTTCTCGCAAAGCTTGTGATATCCTACATTTCCCAGAATGCTTTTCAATATGTGCAGGAAGTTGTTGCTTTCAGTTGTGCAGCTGCCTTGTAGGATGACGGTAATAGAAACAGGTTACATTTGCAGTGGAAGAACTGTGAGTAATGTCCATTGACCTAAAACTGAAACTTGTCTTGCAGTTGCATTGCATTCTGGGCTATTGAGGCTGCTGCATTGCATTTTGGTCTATGTCCTGCTTCTGTAGGTGCAGAGATAGGTCTCTGTGCTACTTCTATAATGTATTTCTCACCAAATTCTGACATTTACCAAATGCTGACCAATGATTCTTCTTCTTAGATGTTCAAAGTACATCAGCTGCTGTTTTGTAACTCGTGTTTTCCCGTTTAACGCCACAATAAAAGAAATATTGCTGAGCAGACAGGCAGCAAGGATCAGAGATGAGAAACAACGTGAAAGACTAAGTAGAAGCAGTCAGGATTTCCTCTGGTTGTAAGAGAAGCACAATTACTGGAGCTGCCAGAGCGGCGGAAGTGGCTCGGGAAAGACTTGAAGGTGGTTCGAAGAAGCGTAAAAAGTAATGCTGAGGAACCCCAAATGCAAAGACATGCAGAAATTTTCCTCCAGGTGGTTAGGATGAAACAAGTCAGCTGTCTGAGAGTTTCATACAGAAAGAAATATGCCTGAGTAAGATGGACGCAGCAGGATTTTGAGGTTAGGGGAAGATGATGGTCAACATTGACTGTGTGGGTGGTTTAGTCTTAGTGTCTGTGTTTATATTTGAGGTTTTGTCTCTGATGTGGCTTCATGTTTGTTCATGAATCAGTCACAACTCACCTCTTTCTGTCCCCCCCACTTCATTCCTCTACACTAGACTTAAATACGCCTCTCTCTCCTCATTTCAGTTCCTAACACAAAGTCACACAGTACAGTTATTATTACATTTAACATGATTTGCAACTAGATTTAATAAGACCTGGTTGAAAAATGCAGTTTTCATTCCATGTCAGTGAAGGTTTCAGTGATATCAAGGAGTGTATGCCTCGTTTTGGAATTAAACACTTTGCTTTAACCACATTGTCCCTCCACTCTGCAGGGAGTTGGACGCAGCCATGGAGCGTCGTTTGGAGGAGATGGAGAGGAGGCTGAAGGAGCACGTGGACCGTCGCCTGGACGCTCTGGAGCAGAAGCTGGAGAAGGCCCTGCTGAGCGCCCTTCCGCGGGTCACCCTCAACCAGGGAGCCATGAGCAGCTCACCGGGAGAAGCAGCATCCACTGCACCGTCAGAACAGGCCGCTCCGACACCAGCCATACACTGAGCTCAGAACCACTAAAAGACTAACGTAACATGCAACCTGGAAGCCTTTCTACCCATGGTCCTCTCAAACTAGACCATAGTGTCAGAGGGGGGGCAGAACAGGACGCGGACACTAACAGAGATGCAACAGTAGAAATAAAAGGACTGAAATGGGAAATAAGGACAAAATTTAATACAATGATCTGCTAAAACGTAAAATTGTGTTAAACTACAAGTGTCCAGCTGTCAAAGATGCAGCCTCTGTAACGGTTTGTTTATCTTTTATCTCTGGGAAAATAGCAGAGGAATGCGACACTGTTTGACAGCCAAAGTGAATGTCCTGGATGTAGGACTGTCTCCTCAGCTTGTGAACATGATGCAAGTTTGGCCTTAAGAAACAAAAGACGTGTAAAGGCAGACATCCCTTATCCAGATCATAAATAAAATGTCCTGTGGCTGCAATGCATTGTGGGCAAGTTTGGCCACATAGAAAAGTAGCCAGAAATATAACACCAACAAAAAGTCCATCTAAAAACCTGCTGTTTTTGAAACCATTTTACCAGACAATGAAGTAAAACTGAGCATGACCTACAGTGAGCCCTCAGTTACAGCACAGACAGAAAAACATAAAGAAAAAGCTTTACATCATTGCAGGGGTGTTATCTTGTCCAGGTTACTGTTGGCAACACTCATTTATTCACATTAAAGTGTGCATGTAAACACTCCAGTTTGTTCTCCTAGGTTTCATGATCCACATGATCCTCCAGTCATCCTGACCAGCATTATTCTTATTCACACTATGTACTATAACTGCACTGATCTGCTGTTGAGTGTTTCGGTTAGTCAGGCCTTAACTGTTTGGTTCAGTTCAGTTTGGTTTGACACTTGTGGAAAATCCCTGAATGAATACATACACTCCTGGTACAGGAGTGTATATAGAAGGTGTAACTGATTAAAATGTGTTTTAATATGGCACTGAAATGTTTTAAATAATGTACATGTCTGTAACATAAAGCTTATCTGCCAATGTAAATTATTAAAATGACTGTTATGACCTGTGATGTTGATGGTTTTAATAACTGTACTGACGTAAATAGCAATAAAAATATATTTATACACTTGAATGTACCCTTTTTGGGGGGTTGCTTAACTTAATTCTACAGCATTTCTTAAAACAAAGAGAAGTGCATGTGCAACAGAAATTACATGAAATCCTGAATAGAGGTAGGAAAGAACAAGTGAGATGATTCTCTGTTGAGAAAGGTACTAACTTTGCAAGAGCTCAGTGCCTTGCTTTCCCAAATTAGAAAGCTGTAGGACAGCAAGACACTTCAGAAGATGAGGGACATGAGTGAATGATGAAGGAATGCAAAGAAAAACACAAAAAAAGTAACAGTAATAACAGTAAGGCAAATTTCAGTTAATTAACTATGGCAACCGTAACAGGCAGAACATTTTGGCGTTCAGTTTGGTATCTATGGGCTCCAGAGCTGCATTTTCTGACCAGTTAAAACATATAAGTCAGAAAACACTTTTAGGAGTTAACAATGCTGATTGATGGATATTTCGTGTGGACGACAATGGCAGTTAGAGGAAAATGTTGCTCATGAGTTTCCCGATAGCCGATGTTTTCCGCCAGGCCTTCCAGTAATGCTGACTCAGATACGATTCAGAATTGGACCATCAAGGTCACTGAAAGTCTTCTTATGTGGAGAACTTCAGCAGTTAGTCATGTGCAGAAGACATCTAAAGTGAATCATGCTGCATGGAAGGCCCAGTTCCCAAAATATAAAAAGAAACAGAAGAGATGCTCGATGCCAAGGTAGTATGCAGCGACTCAACTGACAGCTGTGAGCTGAGTCATCAGAAATGAAAAGGGGTCACACATTACATAAGGAGGACACCAAATTATAAAATGATGTGCGGATGTTTTGTTAGGCATGTGGAGGACAGACACTGAGTCAGCAGCGGGGAGTTCTGGGAGAAAATCTGCTCCGTCAATCAAGACAAACCGGGTCACTGGTTCCATTCACATCTCATCCAACCGGGGTCGAAATGAAAGACAAACTCCCTGCTCCTCTTCTCCTGCTGGTAGAAGTCATCTATCTGCATTCCAGGAGGTATTTAGTGATGAAAAGATGTCATTCATGTTTTAATGGTGAATCTTCTAAGTGTGTGTGTAAGCACACATTACAGTTGGATAACAATTCCTTAGCATGGCTAAGCAAAATCAGCTGCAACATGGCAACTGGATTATGCTCCAAAATCTCCACATTATAGAGACAAGAACTGACTAAACATTTGCAAACATGATCTGTGTTTTCCCCACTAAAGTGAGTCTTTCTGTTATCTCTTAAACAAGACTGTATGGAAATTGATGATACTGATAATCAGAACACTGCAAAGCATGTGTAATTTGAGAGTATAATTTAGGAGTTTATGGACGATCTTCCTCAGCAGATGGAGTTGCCCACTTTCCATTTTTTCATGTCTTTAAGGACTTCTTGTCCATGTTGCCATAAAAGTTGAAAGTTCGTTCTTGACCTTGGAAACAGCAGCTGACAAAACAATCTCAAAATAACATAAAACAACACACAAATTTGGTAATCAGATGCACAAATTAGTCATTTGAGGGATTGATTGTATTATAGAACAGACAAGGCAACCATTTGCTCATAAAAGAATTACTGAGGCTTTCATTTTTGAAATGCAGTTTGTACGAAGTCTTTTGGCCACGTCACCTATCTATGGCCCTAACTCTAACCATATAACATAATGCATTTGACTGGTGGAGCTTGAGGGTGGTGCACGTGCCCTAGAGGTTCAATTCAGGACAAAAAGTGATGAGCTAGACTCTGTTACACTAGCAACTGTAACTGTTTTTAAAGCCTTAGGGTCTTTCAAAACAACTCAGACATGTTCCTGGGGTTTTCTGATATTGTAACCAACTGCTGTACTAGAAATACATATTGAACGAGTTGTCATTTAACCAAGATAACATTTCCCAATAGTCAGCAACTGGTATGCTGTCAGAGCCTCTTGAGATGAAGTTGTTGAGTGCTAGCAAATGAAAGGATGTTTTGTCCTTGTTAAAATGTTGAAACTCTCAAATCTTACTCGCTTTACAGTTCAGCAGTAGATTTAGTTCAGAAGCACTCCTCCATGGCATTGGCTTACAGTACATCAGCTGACCTCCTGCACAGAGAGCACATCACTATCCTCACTGTGTTAACAGTTTCAAGTGTTATGTAACACCTTCGCTCCACTGGGTCTACACACACACACACACACACACACACAGGGGCCAACAGATTGTGTCATGATGTGTTAAACTCAGTATTTCAGTGTGTTACATGGCACAGAGGGAGGACACGCCAGAGTCATACAGAAGAGAACAGGATGTTTGAGAGATGATGGACTTGTTGTTTTCTTGGTCTCCTTGTGAACAGAGCTCGGCTGCTGGGGTCGAGCTGGAGTTCAGTTTATGGTTTTTAATAAACATACATTAGTAAACATCTTTAATAAAAATGTATTTATTTGTCTGTGATGACTTATTCTGATGATTTTGTTTCATTTTTAGTGTCTAGATTTAAGGCTAGAGGATTTTTAAAACCTGCAACAATTGATTTTTTTGGCCACTTGGTGGCAGCACAAAAAGCTGTAAACACAACATCGATATATAATCACCTTATGAAGTTGATATGCTGAACGTGTTAGCAAACAATTGTTTATTTAGCTCTTTATTTTGCTCTGTGTCCAGCAGACATTTATTTGGAGTCATGTCTCTGGCCAAATGATGAATCTGAAGTCCAATATTCACACTGCTTTTAGCTCTGTTTTGGTCTCCACCAACTCTGAGGAAAAGTTGTTGTAGACAATGTATTGACTTCGTATTTCTAGAGAGAAGTTGGGGGTTTTCCCACTCGCTTCTATATAATTAGCATCTAGTGGCCAACAAATATTACACATTCCTGACAGTAAAGAAGAGAGCAGCAATTTTAGGCTGTGACTCTCGCTTAAATTTCAGTTTCAAGTGCAGTAACAGAGTATAGACGGTTGAGGAGTCTTGCATTGGGTTGTGTGTCAGCCTGCCTCTCGTGATAGACGAGGGGGAAGCCAAACTATACCACAGAGACTTTTAGCTGTTGAAAAATTAATGCTGGAGAAGTGTAGGAAACCAAATGCGCAATGATGTGGAAACAGAAGACAGGGGGATCCAAGAAGGCTCCATCCGGAACGCCTACCTGCAACCAATAGACCTCATTAAGGAATAGTTTATTTGTCCTTCACAAAAAAATCTGTTATGAAAATGGGAAAGTACTATCAACCATCAACTGACAGTTATTACATTGACATCGTCAATAAAGACAAGACTTTTGAAAATAATTTTATTCACTTTTTTGAGAAATTGTCATCAAACACATAGAGGCAAAAATACTAATTATTAAAATATTCCATCAAGAACATACACAATGAAACAGAACTACGGTAACCTGCAGAAACCGCTTTGTAGCGATAGATGGTGTTATTCGAATATAAAAGGTCTGTGTTGATGGAAAGTAAACTGGGATTAGAAGAAAAAATTAAACTAATATGAGAAGTATGACGACAGGGTTGAAGCTTCAGTTCCCAAGGTGACAAAGCTGGACCTTTGAAGGCGTGTGTGAGGATAACACCATGGAAGAGTAGTAGTAGTACTAATAATTACAAGTTCTTAAACGCAGTAGGTGTGGCCCCAGACACACACACACCCCTATTGGTTGCTTGGTTTTTCAAAGCGTTCATGATTGGTTGAAAAACACTGAGAGCCAACTCAGGATTGGTTGACTGGTTGTTTGCTCGTTCAGCTGAGAGGTCAAGGCTCGATCTCCTCTGGGACAATGGTGAGGATGACATCCTCGTTGCCTCGCCTCACCACCGTCCGCAGCGTCTCGTCCCGCTTTATGGCAGCACTGACGTCACTGGCCGAGGTGATTTGCTCGCCATTGATGCTGATGATGACGTCACTCTCCTGTAGGCCAGCTCTGTCACCAAGAAAGAAGTGTGAACATTGCATCCCAAAATTTTTCTTAATAGTAACATGGCTCATGAAACTGATAAATTATGACAAGACATACTGATGTTATATTTCAGCTCATTTAAGTCCAGTTTTGTGTTTTTCTTTTTACACCTCTTTTATAACCTTTCCTGATTTATATCCTTTCCCTGAAAATATGAACAGTACTTTGTTCCATTTGAGTTGTTGGCCCTGAAAGCCTATCTTCTCTAATTCTAACTTTGTTTGTTACTTGTGTAGTCATGAATATATAATGTTATAGAGAAATACTTAAGATTTGAAACCGCGTTTCTGGGGGCTTTAAATTTGCTTTATAAATAAAGTGACTTGAGTCAAAAATGTGTTCACCAGTTATAGTGAATATGGTGTAAAGTTAGGCCATGGACCAAGCAACAGCTGATTACTTTTTGGTCTGGAGTGGGCATTTTTGTAATTGTCTCATGAACTACTTATTCAACAATTATTTGATTGAATAAAACCTGCCACATGTAGACCACAACAGACAGTCATGGGACCCATTTGGCATTGTGTATTTGATGCAGATCTGGATCCAGACAAAGATAAATCATTTCTCAACATTTTCCTTTATTAAAATAACTAATTTAGAGGCCACTATTGAGGTGAACCCAAAGCAGTCTCTTTTTGGTCCTTAAATGCAGAGGCTCCACTTCCAGAACAAAGAGAAATCCGCTCATCTATGACTGAAGCGGTTTGTCCTCCCTGCCAGAGTGAGTTGGACCGTCTGGGTGGGAAACATTCATGATTCTGCCTTCACTGCCAGCTTTCAGCCCGGTTCCAAAAGCAAAACAGCAGCTTCAAAACCAGAAGTGAACTTTCCATATCCTGCAGTCTTCACACACAGAGAGTTCAAATCGAATAAATGTCCTTTCAGCAAGATCAGATCCTCATCCTGACTCTTGCCTGTGTTCCACATAAACCCACCAGACAATAAGAAAACAAACTCCACCTGCTATTTCCTCAGGTGGAGCGCTGCGGTTGGCTGTCAACAAGCTTTTCATGTGGATACCAAAAAACCTTTCCAGGGACAAATTATATTCTGCAGGAGTGAGTCTGGAACCAACCAGCATGCACCTCTCTATCTGTTTTCACATGTGACAAGCTGAATGTGAACTCCAAGAAGTGAAACATGTGCCACTTGTGCCTTTGCTTTTTTTGGGTAGTGAACACCCGATAATGTGGGAATAAGAAGTGATGATGGAGACACTCACGTTTCAGCAGGAGTACGGCTGATGACCTCAATGACATACGCCCCAGAGGTGACATCTGGGAAGTCTGACTGCCTCTCCTTTAGCTCCTTAGCCAGCCTGAGGGGAGAGAAGAAGAGAAAAACAGCCAGAACATGAGGCTTCATACTAACTGTTCGCACACCAGTCTGATTTTAACTCTACTTGAAGGGATGATGCATTGTGACTCATTTTAAAATCCAACATGTAAAGTGTTCCCCTGATTAATTGTGACACTCAAGCTTCAAGCTTTGAAAAGCTGCAACTTCAACAATACAGATCTGATTTTGATGAAGCATCTTGCTGCTGGTTGGGGGAAAGAAATCAGTCTATAAAGTGATGGTATGCTTTGGAAAAATAGTCATTAGTATTGTAACATATAGCAAATGAATGGGCTAAAAACCACTGCTATGTTTAAAAGTAATAAACTGTCATAAAGTGAAGCTTGTTTTGGGCGTTTTGGGTGTTACTCTGACCTGCAGGCTGTGGACGTGGCCTGGGTTGACGTACATTCCTATTTAAACTTGTCATTTTACAGCAGGTCATCGCCCTTGTTATGTATGCGAGTCAGGATTAAGAAACATCCTTTTCAGGGATCTGGGGAGATTAATCAGACTGCCTCATCTCACTGCATGAGTTCTCAGATTTGAGTGGCATTTTTTTACACAGCACAACAGCCTGATCTCACAGAAATACAAAAATGAATGCCATTTTATTATCACTACATGCATGAAAAAGTGAAGACTGTATGGATATAGTCAGTACAGTAAAATAACTGAAAATCTGACCAAAACCTTAACCAACATCACTAACCTTAACCACAAAAATTGAGCCAAAACCTAAACTAAACACATGTTCCATCAGTTCCATTATCTTTTGATGAAAATACTATATAGTATTATTACACTGTCCTGTCTCCATTCCTGTTTACTCTGTACACCTCAGACTTCCAGTACAACTCTGAGTCATGCCACCTGCAGAAGTTCTCTGATGACTCTGCGGTGGTGGGGTGTATTAGAGATGGGCAGGAGTCTGAGTACAGGGAACTGGTGGATAACTTTGTGGAGTGGTGCAGCAGGAATCACCTGCTTCTAAATGTCAACAAGACCAAGGAGTTGGTGGTCGATTTTAGGAGGAAGAGAACTGCAACCAAGCCCACAAACATCATGGGTGAGGAGGTTGGCACTGTTGAGCACTATAAGTACTTGGGTGTCCACTTGAACAACAGTCTGGACTGGAGGACCAACACTGATGCTGTGTACAAGAAGGGGATGAGCAGACTCTATTTTCTGAGGAAGCTCAGATCTTTCAATGTATGCAACAAGATGCTGGAGGTCTTCTACCAGTCAGTCTGTGGTGCCATCTACTGTGCTGTGGTCTGCTGGGGGAGCAGCATCAGTGCCAGAGATGCCAGCAGGATCAATAAACTCATTCACAAGGCTGGAACTATCATTGGTCAAAACCTGGAGACGTTTGAGTCAGTGAGGAGCAGGAGGTCACTGAACAAACTGCTCTCCATCATGGACTTTATTCCGTTTTTATTGATATTCTGCAGATCTGCAATTGTGCTTTTAATTTATGGTTATTCTTATTGTATTGTTGATTGTGCTGCTACTGTAACAAAACTATTTCCCTCACGGGATCAATAAAGTGCATCTATCTATCTATCTATCTATCTATCTATCTATCTATCTATCTATCTATCTATCTATCTACATAGAGAATTACCATTCTATTTACATATTCACTGATGTGAATTTGTAAATTTAACGTCTGAAGCACGATGATGTCATCAGAAACAGGAACTTACGTTGGAGTGAGACTCATCATTCTGACACCGATGTATTTCTTCTTCTGGAACGTTTTACCTGGTGAGACATAAGGAAATGTGCTGTTTGTATAGTTGATTTATAAAATCGTCACCTTATAACCTTATCACCTTATCACCTTAAGATTATCATCGTCTTTGTTGCCTCTTTTTATCTTTTTATAAATCAAACAGTAGCAGAAGTCTACAGTGAAGTACAGAAAAACATCTTCCATAAAGATCTTTGACAGGCAGTGTTTCTAATGGATCATTTGTGAAATTTGGCATTTTGGAGTTAATGTGATGTCCATGTCTTACAATCACATTCATTACCCTAACATGGAAGGCAATCATAAACTCACATCTTTTGTGAAATAATACTGTGGACACATTCTCATCGACTCTGTGATAAAATGACTGCAAATAAAGAAAGTGTTGCGAACCTTTGGCCTGTCTGTCATGTGACTCTGCCAGGAACTGTCTGATCTTGTCTGAGGGGATGGCGAAGGAGATTCCTGCAGTGACCTTCAGAGTGTTGATGCCAATCACCTCTCCATCCTGCAGGACACACACACACACACACACACACACACACACACACACACACACACACACACACACACACACACACATTAATTCCTCAAAACGCCCCACAGTTAAAGTTAAATTTCCTCATGAAGCTTGTTAAACAGCATTTTTGACGCCACATTGTTCTTCATTCAGTAACATGGCACGCTGAAAACAAACTTCTAATCAGAGTCAGCTGTGGACTGGAACTGTGTGCCAAGCATGACCTAAACTCTTTATTTACCTTTCCTAATAAGGACCTTTATAAGCCTTGGTGTTTGTTTATATGAGATTACGTATATGTCTCTGTTTCGCAACATATGGATGTGGTCCCAGTAATAAGAAACGGTCCCTGTTTCATAGATAGTGAGAGGTGAGGTAAGAACTAAATTAACTTAAATCACAGGGTGAGACAAGCAATACATGGCTGGTTACTTTTTTCCAAAACATTCGATTTCAGCTCCCCAAACAAGAGGTGAAGATACATTAAAAGGCTGAGATGCACAACATTTCAATAAGCATTTATACACGTAGTTTCTAAATGGTCCACTATTTGAAAACGTTGGTGCAAAAAAGGTTGAAACGCATTTTTAAAGTAATTTACTGCAATCTTTGAGTCCTTAAAAACATGTTCTAATTAATCCAGTTAGTTCTTAATGTAGCAAATAGTAAAATGATACTGCAAAGAAATAGAAATAAAGTGTAATGGATAGGTGATGTTAGTAACATTTAAAAATGTCATGTGCTGTAGAAATGCAACATTGAATTAAAGTATTGAGTGAGCGTATAAAAAATGAGCTTCCTGACATATACAGTATGAATTATGTGAAAATAAAGTGTTTTATTGGAAACATTTAACAGATAAGGAGAACATGAGTATATGAAGACAAATTGTTTGTGAAATCACTGCATACATGCAAGACTAGAAGACAAGAATACATTTTAAACAGGGAGCATCTTATTTTGGATTTGTTTGGATATTGTTTCTCCTCCAGCAGGTTTTCCTTTACTTACCAGATTGACTAGTGGTCCTCCGGAGTTGCCGTACTGCAAGAAAACAAATAAGCAAACAAAGAATGTAAAAGCAAAGAAAATAGTACACTTCTATTAAAGAATCACAATCAGTTTGATCAATATGATAAACTATTTTAGAGGATTGGTGCAGTTGCAATGAGGCATCGATGTAATAATGAATAGTTACACTCCATCTCTTTTCATTCTTCATCAATAGATTTAGATGACCTGATGTTACGTCTGCACGACCTTGCCATAATTATGTGCACCTTGCACTGCATGCACCATGCTGTGATTTTTTTATTGCTTATCCAAAGATGTTTTAAGTTCCTTCTCATTCACTTTCAATATGCAGCCAATCAGCAGATCAATGCAGAGGATTTTGGACACTGAATACACTTAGACTCCATCAAACATCTGTTTACACTAAGTCTAGCACACACACGGTTATCATGCAAATAATTTGGGTCTTGTCATGTTCAGTTTTGCAGAATTTGGAGACTTTTCTGAGCAACACTGCTGAACCTCATGAAAGCCTCCTGACCTCAGGGCCTGTCTGTCCGTCTGTCTGTCTCAGTCTCTTCACTTACGTTGATGATGGCGTCGGTCTGGATGTAGTCCATGTCAGAGTTACGGAGGCCCAGCTCCTTGCCTCCCCTCTGGGTGGTGCTGACGATGCCGGTGGTGACGGTGTTCTGCAGGGAGAACGGGCTGCCTATAGCAACAACGAACTCACCAGGACGCAGGTCCGCCGACCGGCCGAGCAGCAGCACCGGCAGCTTCATCTGCTCCACCAAACACAGAGGGGGAAAATTTTTTTTTTAATTTTAAAAGTTAATAATTAAAATACCTTATTATAAATTAAGATAAATATATGTATATTTAACATATACTGTATATGCACATTTCCAGTTAATTTATTCCTGATAACACACACAAAAAAAGAAATAATTATTGTTTGTTACTTTCCCAGGCAAAAGGTCCTAATGTAAGATCTGACTGTTTTGTTCTAACATAACCCTGTTTGGCTGCTTAGCTTCAATACTTGTTCCTATTTTCAAACAGTATGTTTTTACTTTTAACATTACAAGAGAAAAGGCTTAGAACTAACCAACGTGTTTGGCAAAGGTTGGCTAATACAGAGCAGGACAGAGCTGCTAACGTTACCCTAGACTCTAATAGCATCCAAGAGTGTAGATGTGCTATCATGAACTCCACAAACTAATGTAGTAGGTTAATGATGTGCTTCTTGGCCTTAGAGATAACTATAGCCAGACATGTTAACGATTAAAGCATATAAACGCACTGTTTAATCCAATCCTTACACTTTTATTTTCGTGTTTTTGGTTTAGAGAGGCTGAAAAAGCCACACCATCCTCCAAACTGTTTAAATGCTGAGTTTCATGTTGTGTTTTTCATCTAAATTTGGTGGAGAAGAAAGAATCAAAGAAAAACAGATGATGAACCACGACTGAAGGCACACCAGCACAGTCACTGGACACACACAAACACACACAGAGGTAAACAGCAGTTTATTCTCTCTAAGCTGTTGGAGGCAGACGTGGATTTCCTGTGGAGAGCTGAGTCAGCTCTCAGTCTGGACGAGGCTTCTCTTCATCCACAAACTCTAAACTGTAAATCACCAGAGACGACGGCTCATTTCAGCCCTGCAGGACCGACCAACGCGTCAGTCAGGCTCAGAGGTTTGTGTGTGTCCTCCTCCAAAATTATACATACACACTGGTTCATCTGGTTCATTCATTACAACTTCTACAAGTATTTTCACAAAAGCCTCACTAAGTAGAATCTTATACAAAGTTAATTGTTTAAAACAAACCCACTAAAACGTATTCGTCTTCTTTAGGTCTCAACAGAAAACCACTCAAATCGGACTTTTTGGGTTAAAAGTCTGAGCTTTCAAATGCATCATCATACAACCATAACATACGTTTTGCAAAAAATGATACATAAAATAAACTCATTGTTCTCTGTCACTGGAGAAATTTCAGCTCTCTTGCTCAGGCGGTAAGATTTGTGGAAAAAGTCAGAAAGAATGTAAAGTGTGCAGGATTTGTTTTTAATAGGCTAAAACATGCTAGTTTTGGTTCTTTAAAATTAAAGGCCCGGTTAATTTGGCAACAAACAAACTGGGCTGTGATGATCACATTGTTTTAATACAGAAGACTAAAGAAGACATGTCTTACAGACACCGCCAGTAATGATAAAAACTACTAGAGGCAATCACAGAATGCAAATTAATTGAATGGCTATTGCTGAAAAAATACCGACCACAAGTAGCATCAATAGTGTGATTTGATAAAATGTGAATCTTACAAGTATAAGTTTAAAAGCAGGATGCTGAGGCGCCCTGGTGGCCTTCGATAAAAGCAGGATGCTGTTTTTTATTCCCAATTGTAGTTTTCTCATCTTTTTCCATCATATCAATCGGTTCTCACCAACATGTGGTCAGTTGGCAGTTTTCTACAGTTTAATGCTGCCTTGGCTGTTGCTTTAGCTCGTTCTGCCAGCCTGGCTAAATGTAAATGTGCAAAAAAGAGTAACCCATATTGCCAAAGAAATTAATCACACCCATGTGTCATTACAGCATGAGTGTGATGTGATTTTGCGGTCCGAACAAATTGCTCAGATGGGAAGAGAGATCCAGAACAAGCCGGATAAGTCTGTGAAAATCTAACAGAATTTTATTGGTACTGTTGTTTGGCTGCAGGTCGCAGCTCTGCCTGCATCTCTGATTAACTGGCTCGTAATTATTAGCTTTTCCATCCCTGTCAATGCAGTTTCCAGTGCTGTCATATAAAAGCTGAGTGTGCCTGACCGCTATTACAAACACACTCACACACAGTTTATGTTGCCACTGAACTTGAACGTGAAGAGCTCAGTAAAGACTTTTATATGTAATAATCTGTTAAAATAGACTTTAATAGATCTCTCTCTCTCTCTCTCTCTCTCTCTCTCTCTCTCTCTCTCTCTCTCTCTCTCTCTCTCTCTCTCTCTCTCTCTCTCTCTCTCACACATTAAAGCCAGGAAACACTCAAAAATCTGTCAAATGTCTGTCAATGATTTTAAAGGCTCTGAAAACGTATTTCCTCAATCAACGTCAAATTTTCTGCCAAAGTGAGAACAGTTTTGGTTATTTGACGAGATATTTTAGTATTTCTGTTTTTCTGCTGCTTTAGTCAGGAATATTTAATGTTATACCTAGAAATATTGACGAATTGAAGCCAAGTTTTCAGGGAAAAAAAATTTTTTATCACTGAAAGGAAGAAAAAAGGTGAGTTTTAAAGCTGAATGTGCTACAGCTGACTAGCTAATTAGGTGTCTAGCTGGCAAACTGACACCTTCAGCATTTCCAACTGAGTTACTGTCTTGCACAGAAATCGTTCTCTGACTCAGAAACATAAAAGCATGGCTCTCCAGCTACAGGCCGGCCTCATTATGCTTGCTATACTCTTCCTCCTGTACAACAGAATGTGGCTACCCACATCCAGTTCAAGACTCTGCTAGCATACAGTGAAGGCATGGTCAAACCCTCCACTCCACATGACCCTGGTCCTCTCCTGCTTCTGACTGGCTGCACCGTCCCACAGTGGTTGAATTGAGATAAGGACAACAGAGTCACAGGTTGAAAACTCAGTAAGAACTAGTACTTAAAATAGCACTTGTAGTGTCTGCTGTACTAGTGTGTGCGATTTGATGGGTCCTGTCAACAGTTTAGACTCTTTTATTCTGGTGGTCTAAGGGGAAACAGCTTTTTGCAGTGTTGTATCCAGCTCTTTCAATACATCTATGATCTTAAGGTACTTGCTTTGGCTCCAGCCCTCAGCCGTGGTGTTTGCCGATTGGCCGACCCTCCGTGAACTGTGTGCTGGCCTGCTGCATGTCGTCCTACTGACCTACTTCAGCCCCAGATGTGATGCGGAGCAGAAAAACATAAAGAGACTTGAAGCAGCCGTGATGTCAACGCCACACTCCACCGAGCATGACGAGCGTCTGTTTGTCTGTCTATCAACGTGCGTGTGTGTGTGTGTGTGTGCTTTTTGTTTCACCGGTGATGACAGACACATCTGTTGCCCATTTCCTCTGTTAAGTAACAAGCCTGAAGACGCTGACCCACTTTTGGTAGGGTTTAGTAAAAGAGAGAGGGGTAGAAACATAAGTGAGAAAGAGGAGGAACAAGGTGAGAAGGGGAGTAAGAAGGAACAAAAATGAAGCAGAGAAAGAGACGACACCACAGAGAGAAACAGATGCAGGCAGATGTGACTGATGTGAATGTGCTTTACATCCCAGGGCAGCTGTGGAGTGATGAAGACATTTCCACACAACCAGTGAAGATGAAACCTAAAATGAATCGGTCGCTCTCTGTTTCTGAGTTTGATTGACATGCACAAAAAGCATGTCCAAAAACCACAAGTATGCTCAACACATCTGTACATGACCAACATCTGGTTAGCCTGTGGCGTTTGTGCATTAGTGTGTGTGTGTGTGTGTGTGTGTGTGTGTGAGTGGTCTGCATGAGTCATGAGCCCCAATTAATACTTATAACAGCCAGTTTCCCCTCAGACTGTCATTAACTACTACTACTACTTGACTTCACGACAAAGGATGTGGAACCCTTTAAAAGGAGGCTGCTGGAAAAAACTGGTGTTCATAAATTGCACATTATTTTGATTAATTATTGTTTTTTTCCAAGGCCATTAAAGGCTGCTAATACTAATTATTAAATATATCTCTCTGATATTTGTTTTTGTGACATATGCATGTAATATAAACAGAGGTTTTTTTAAAATCCCTTACATTTGGTCATTAAAGAACTGCAACCTGTGCCAGTGTAAAAATAAACTTGTCAGTGATTGGTGGATGTAATGGAGACATGTTTCTAAATGACTCAAACATGTAGCCATTCCTGTACTGCAACTTCTTGTTACTTATCGACTAACATATACACTGATATATACTGTATATATTTATACTGTAATTGAGATAAGTTGTATATTGATTTTACTCCTAAATATACAGTATACTTTAGTTGTGTATTCATAGATGTAAACGTGTTCGATTACATAATCTAACATTACACCACACCTACCAAAAAATATTTAATGTATATATTATTGTCAATGCATATCTTTTTTTTACTTCTTTAAATATTTTCTTATTTATTCAGATTTTGTTATGTTTTAAAAAGTCAGTGGAATTGATGTTTTATATAAAACAATATATTTATGTTTTGTATTTAAAAATTGTTTAATAAAATGATTGTTGATTGTCCAAATGATTGTCCAAATTAATGATTTCAAGGAAATGATCATTTAAAAGCAACAAAATGATTTTGGTATTTCAGGTTTACACATGTGTAGACTTTTATCTAACATGCATATCAGTGGAAAATGCTCATTGCATTGAACCCCAGATTTATTATTTTATATGTGATTTTGTATACATTTGCAATAAATATTCTTATTAATGTTGTGATTTTTAATTTGATTATATCACCAAGCAATGTCTACCATTATGCTGTACCTATAGTGCATTATGTTTGACCAATTGATACATTTTTTTTTTTTTTTTACTTTACATATTTACTATTTATTCAACATTATCTTTAGATCCTTTTTTGTGGTTCAGCAAAGTTACCTGCTTTGTCCTGCATCCATTTTTTTCTAAAATAAACCTCCGGCTTACCTGCAAGTCAAGGAACTTTAAAACAAAGTTTGAACTGAATTCACGGATAGATTGATAGAATACTTATATAATAAATCTCAAAGGGAAATTGCATTAGTTATTCTAATGAGGTCAATCCCCACACCAGCATCCCATACATGCACACAAACTAACTCCCTCCTAAATCACCATCAACATATACACACATAAACAAGGTGGTTATGAATGGATTCATTCACTCAGCTCTTCCAATCAGAGCGTCACACCACTGGTTAAACATAAAGCTCCTCTGTTCGTCTGTACTGAACCACAAACAGGACCCAAATCATCTGAAGCCACCGTCTAACACACTGCCTGCTGAGCTCCACCCACCAGCAAAATGAGCATGTTTCTTGCTCTGTGGTTTTCAGGATGACAGCACTTCGTCCAGGGTGAGATTACAAAGCCGAGGGGCTGTGTTCAGTAGTAATTTAAGAGACGCCAATACAGCAGAGTGCAACAAAGCAACACAAAGACCACAACAAGGAACAAAGCAGTGGTTTTGTTCTTCTTCTCTCATCGTCCTCTCCTTCTCATTATCTCTCTGCCTTCCTTCTGTTCATCATCTCTTCAATGTAAAGATTTGAGGGTTTTACTGTCCCATCATGATAAAATCAATTAAAAATCTGTCGGCCCCAGTCCATTCATCCACCATGCATAAAATCTCGAGTACAGTAAGCATGTTACAGAGTCGGCTAACCCAAATCACACACATACATTTCTCTCTCAGTTATCTAGCCATGCAGATAGTTTTGTTTTTATGTAACAGGGCCACCCAGTACAATGGAGGTCAACAGAATTTAGTTTTTAGCCCTCAAAGCACTGAAAAATGACATTTGAAAAACAATTTGTTTTACTCTGGAAAATCTGCAGATTTCTCTGTAAACTGTTTTGACAGGACTATGTCGCAGTCGTAGAATCCCCACTTCCCATGATATGGAGGTCTGACTCTGAGTTCAAAGCTTCTGTAATCAATATTTTTACATTAACAATGGATCAATGGCCCTCTAATGTGAAAGCTATTCTTTGTGGTGATTAACCTAAAGAGAATTATCACCAAATCTGCAGTTCACCTCATATCTGCAGAGTATTTTAGCGTCTTTTAGCTCATTGTTTCTGTTTTTACCACCTTCAACTTTACTGTTTTCAATAAGTGTTAGCGCTCTCATTAACCTCGTTTCCAGATGCAAAAGGGGGCTATTTTCAGGGAAAAGGATCTGATAAACTCACTGTACAATACCTGCCCAGCAACAAACAGCAGACAGAGTTACAGGCTAGCTGGTAAAGAAAGTGAAGCATTTAGCAGCTAAAGAGACAGTTATTTTTCTCAGGAGCTGGTGGAGACCAAACCAGAGCTAAAAGGAGAGTGACTTTCATCAGGTAGCCAGAAACATGACTCTACATGAATGCTAATGTTGATCCTTGTCTGCTGGATGTGTAAGTAGGAAATTGTTAGCTAACATGTTTTCATAAAAACATGTTTTCAATTAAAAAAAATTATATATATATATATATATATAGAGAGAGAGAGAGAGAGAGGGAGAGAGAGAGACCGAAATATCAACTAATGCAAGTTTTTTATATTCATCATTTCTTGTATTGCTTGTATTTTTTCTTTGCACGTTTCTTGTGTTCATTTAATCAAGAATCTAGTCGTGCAGACACTTTGTACATGTGCTGACTGTGCCCCACCCTCCCACCCCGAGCAGCAAAAGGCCTTTTTCACCGCAGACATTTTGACATGTCACAACAGGAAAAGCACGGGTATAAATAATAAAGTGAATGATGCCTGAATTCCATTTAGCGGCTTCAGTTTCAGGGTCCTGGTATTGTGCACGCTGGCTCACTGTCACACTGTCCTGGCTTAACGGAGCCATCGTTAATGATATTAGTAACACCTGTGCTTTTCCTATGACGACAGGTCAAAATGTCTGCTATGAAGAAGGAGTATTGCACAGATCCAATGTATCCATATACTCTGACACTGAAATTTCAAGAACCACAAAAAACACGTAAAGGAAATTAAATATGGTCTTTTCTTTGTCATTTCTTCTTTTGTCTCCCACGCCTTCCTTCCTCTCTTTCTTGCTTCTTTCACCCTTTGGCAGAACCAGAGCTTTGAGATGTCTGGTTAAACAAACAGAGCAGAGATATGCCAACTCTGAGGAATTTGCTGAACGAATAGCAGCTGGGAATTAAAAAATAACAGAACAGCACAGATAATTCACTCTGTGCAAACAAGTGTCACTCACATCAAACTACAATTAATACCAGATATTTGTTTTCTCCAGATCTCTATATTTGAATCTCTGTAACTTTAAGATGATCTCTCTCTCACTCTTTGGAAGTCCATAATTCCTGCATCTGATTCTGAGCTGTTTTGATTCACTTAACATGTTAAGCTGAAAGTGTCTGCAGAAGTAGCAGAAGTTCAACCAGCAGTCAAAGTAAATATCAGTATTAGTAGTACCAGTATGGATCAGATTCTGACGCTGGCCTTCAGACGTCCTGGCCTGTTATATCCTATGAGCTGATCAGATCAGCTGAGAGAAGTTTCCATAAGCTGCTCATGGACACGTGTCATTGAAAACGATCGATGTTGGATCAAAGTCCAACATCGAAAAGTCCCTTTTCACTGACATTATTTGGAAGAGAAAAGAAAGAAAAACGCTAAAAAATATTACACTAACAGTTGGTTGTGAATCTCCACTAAATTTTGCCAAGCTACCTCCTGGTTCACCTTTGACCATCCGCACTTATCACAATTTTAGCATGAGCACAGTTTTTACGTGCAATGGATGATTACAGTGGACACTTCAGGTGCTCTCATTTTTGCTTTTTATTTCTAAATCAGTGGTTTAGATCCTGTTTGTTTTCAACCTCACTGATTGTCACTCTTGTTGCTGCCCGACTGAACTCAATCTAGCCGATTCCCCGGGTTTTAATCATAATCAATAGGAACAGTGGATTTATCTACAAAAATTGTAAAAAATCACAATTGTCCTTCAATCCGTGATTCAATCTGTTGTTTTCTTCATGATATTTTAATGTCAAACTACTTCCTGTCTTGCTCATTTTATGAAACCTAATTAGCGAGATGGAACCAGAACTACAAACATCAGACAGTCAAGAAACACGTTCATGTCAGAGAATATGACTCCGAGTGTAAGCTGCTGAGTGTGTGTGTGTGTGTGTGTGTGTGTGTGTATTGGGATGGATGTGTGGGAGGGTGGAGGGCTGTAAGTCCAGTTGCCTCTTGATTTTTGTGTGCATGTAAACCACAGCCACAAGTGCTGAGCAGTTTGTGGATTTCTGCACAATTGCATCCCCTGAAACTCCAGTTACACCCTCCTGTCTGCCCAAACATGCAGAGGAAAACCACGATCGTCTCGGTCTGACCGGCAAACATGAACTCACATCCTGCAGTGTCACTGTCTCTGTGTATTGATTTAATGTTTGTCTGTGTATGGGCTGGTCTCATTCTGCAAACTTCATATCTAACACAACTGTATGAGTTAAATGCAACTTTTCAGCATGTTTTACATCACTGACAACAACAACAGAAAGCATCTGTCAAATCTATTAATAGTGGAGCATGCATGAGATAATGGGGAATTCATTCTTGTATGAACACACTGCCATAATATGAATATCTGAAAAACTGCGAATTATATAGACTCAACCAGAGCATTTTTCCGTTGAGTTGAAACAGTAAACTGCTGCAAGAATTTTGAAAATGTATCTTTAATACAAGTACTGTTACTGCTGTTATTAAAGGTTCTGTCTTAGAGAGCTGCTATGTGGAGAGTTTCTGTGTCACACAGTAAATGTGATTTCAGATGCTTTTCTGCCCTGAGAGGAAGACCTCTCTGAAGGAAAATATGATGTGCAAATGTTGCATTTTAAGATTTTGAAGACTGGCTACAAGAAGCATCTGTTTCAAATAACACAATCATGTTTATGGGGATGTTTCTATTCTTTTGTGTCTTTGTGACTCAGCTCGGCACAGCTGGACTTTATTTCCCTTATCTATTACCTGTCTTCTCTTACTCAGCCTATTTATAGATTGCAGGCTGCTTTTGCATGCTTTGGTTCTTCATTATGCTTGTTAAATTGACCTTGTGCAGGATGTTGCAGCTCTGAATGTGTCTCTACAAAAATAAGACACATTGACCTCAAAAAAAAAGTTTTTTTCATTGCACAAATTTTGCAGAAAACCTCACTTCCTGAGCTGAACCTGGCTGTTCAGTCATCCATGGACCGAAACAAAGTGCTGCGAGAAAATGAAAACCCAAATGAACCCACATGAAAAAGTTCCCTCTGTATCCTGACCTCCTCCACAGATATCCACTTTCATGAGTCATGATATTATTCTGCTGAAGCGCCTCGCCTCAAAGATCCCTCTGAGCTAAAATAAAAACCAGGCTTTCCGTTTAGGGAATGCTCAGGAAAAACACATTTTCCAAAAAGGAATAAATACCTGAATTAGTTTTGGAAAATAAAAAAGAGGGAGGAGAGAAGCAGAGAGAAAAGTTTGTCTGAGAGGAGAAAAAGAAGAGAGGGGGCATGAAAGGACACACTGAGAGGTGCGTCTTGAAACAGAACCAGGCTTAGATCGAGAGGAGAAAAAGAAAATATGAAATGATGAAATTGAGGCAAGATCAGGTTTCTTGTGAATGATTACAAACAAATATCACCGTATTTTTTTCTTCTTGATTAAAATGCATCAGATTTTTGGATGACACATGAATGAGCAAATAAACTATATCGTACACAAGTGAGATTTATCATTCCCACAGACCTTCAAAAAAATCCGACAAATTAATAAGCACTGCAGCCAACCAGCTCTGGGATACAGCAAGGACCTTCATCACTCCCAGTAGTCTGTCAACACCTGATCCTGCTCACCTGGAACAAGATCCGCTAGTTGTGGAAGAGAAGCATGTTCCTCTGCACATGCACCACTTCCACAACTACAAAAACATCTGCAGACTTTGAAGAAGCAATGGAAACGTTAAGGGGAAATGACCATCTAGTGCGACATCAAGCGTGACAGATGGAGAGGCTGACACTGCAATGCAATTCAAAATTTCACAATTTCAAGGCTATTTGGTGGTCAGATTGAAGGAAAGACAAAAGAAAGAAAATAATAAAACAAGAATAAGAACCATCCATTCATCTCTCCATCCCTCTCTCGCTGCTCACCGGTGCATCAATCTTGATCAGAGCGATGTCGGCCTTCTCATCCACGTCTTTGATCTTGGCGTCGTATGTGGCTCCGCTCTTCAGCTCCACCTGGAGGGAACAAAAGATGTCATCCTGCCCAGTACCAGTCACACTGCCTTTTCATCTGATATTCTTTGGTTATTTATCAATTATATGTTAAATGCAGAGCAAGAGCTCTCAATGGATCCTGAAATTATCGGCACTTTTAATGTCATAATAACAATAACTTAAAACCATGAAACAAAATCATAAAGTGGGCACATAACTAACACATTAAAATACAATTTATTACAAGAACATAATGTGAGTATGTTTCCCCAGCACTGTCCTGTTTCTACATCAGTACAACTGCTTTGCGTACCTTTACTCGGTGCTTGTTGGCCACCACGTGGGCGTTGGTGACAATGAGTCCGTCCTCTGACACAACAAAGCCAGAGCCGCTGGCTACTGCCACCTCCCGCTTAGAAAATATCATCCTGAGCAGAAAGAGGAAGAGACGGGAACATGTTTCTGTCTTAGAACCTCAAAGAACAATATGAGGACACCAATCCAACTCAATCACATAAATTAATGTTAACTACAAAATGTGCATCCCTTCTACACTCTTACTTCATTAAACTACAGATGTACTTTAATAGGTTTAACTACAGGTGTGTTAAGAGGTACCACATGATCATTTTAAAGACTGTAAACATGGACAAACAAGAGTAAGTCTACAGCCACGCTAGCTGCCCTAGCATTCGCTATTTAGAGCTACATACAAAGTGTTGTTAGTTTCACAGGTATTTGGTCATAAACCAAAATGTTGGTCAAACACAAATTCTGACCTGATGATGACACTAGATGGAAAGTCAGGGGATCACCAAAGACATTAAGATTCATCCTCTGGGGACCTTGAATGTTTGTACCAAATTTCCCTGGCAGGAAATCCATGTAGAAGGTGAAAGTACAGAATCACAATTGTCTTATGCCATGTTCACGTCATATCACTCTGACCATAATTACAAGCAGTTAAGGGGGAAAAACTGTTCATGTCAACCTCCTAGATGTAATTCCGAGTAGACATCAGGAATTTCGGACAGCTACGATATCTTCTACCTTGCAAGAAGAACTACAGAAGTGTCAACAAACCAGTGGCAAAATGGCTGCAAAGTGGTCAACACTGGCAGTCACATCAAAATAAAATCAAATATTATCTCTAGTTCAGTTAATTCAGCTAATTAAAACAGAGCTATAGACTGTTAGTCTCTGGTTTAACTTGTTAACAAACCACTACAAATATGTAACATGATACGATTAATGAAGTCCCTTAAACCCCACTCCCATCCCATCTGAACCTTTCAGAATAGAAAGGCAGGTCACTATTTTTGTGTAGGTAGTTGGTTCTGGTAGTTTTTCTTACTTGCGGTACAGTTCAATATGAACGACAGCAGGTGCAATCTTCTCCACCACGTCAGCGATGAAGTTGTACTTGTAACGAAGACTGTCAGGGTTCTGCTGACCTGAAGGGGGGAAACACAACGTCAATGAACTGAATCACACAGCACTAGCAGCACAGACAGTGGGACCTTACAAAGTGTAGGAATGGTTCATGTTGATCTCTAAATGGAGCAGAGAACTGTCAATCATCTGTTGTACACGTCTCAAATAAAAAACAGAGGAGAAAATTGTAGGCTTGTGTTGCCAGGTTGGATAAAAACATCGTCTGAATGTCGCTAACTTGGGAGAGCATCGTCAATAACTGTCATGCAGTATCGGGCACAATGCCCTGTCTGAGTTTCCTGAGTTTCATCTGAAGCATGACAACGGCGTGTGGTGCAGGGTGGTGTGATAGGACCCAAACAGCAGCTGCTGCTAAACCAAATCCAGATGTGGAGTGCAGTATATGAACGGTAGGTCTGGAGACGGTCTGCTGCTCCCACTGATGCTTATGAAACAAAGGAAATGACTCCAAAGATGCGGAGAGATAGCACGGGAAGGATGTTAGGATTTTTTGGGACTAAATTGTAAGAGTCCACATGTAACCTTTGCTGTCACCTCACATAACCCCATTTTGGTTTCACTCCAACATCTGTCACAGCTACAGATCTTTCTTTTCTCATTTCACTGGTCATTTGTAAGTCGGCCCCTCCCACTCCTGGGACCGGTTAGGAGGCACTTTCCCCATCTGTGCATTTTGGTGTCAGAAACATGTTTTCTCAAAGCAGAGTGACGTAAAAGCAGCACATGGGACGAGGCATTAAGACATTACACACTATTAAACAAAGCCATGTTTGTTTACGATGAAAAATATATGGTTTTTGTACTGTTACAGAAACTCATATTGGCGATTGCATCAAAAGATTTCAAATGATACCCAGCCCTGGTAATTACCATTACAGTTGATTTCATTAGAGAATAAAGAGCACAGTAATCTCTTTATACTTCTAAGTAAGTGACAGGGCAAATTCTCAATGGGACTATTCATGTGGCTAACATGCTATATGTTAGCCTTTGACAATTAACACGACATCCTGACCTGAACAGTGTGTTGAGAAATTGATATGTTAGTTGTAATTTTGATTTATACAGTATAGGTCAGGAGGACATGTGTAAAATAACAGTTTTGATGTTTGATTTATTTCATTTTTATCAATATACATAAATAAATATTCATAATTTATCAGCATCTCCAGACAGGAGGCCAAATAAATGATAATAAACATAAAGTCTGACTCTACATTAACTTCATTACTTTAGTTTACGTTAGCACACTGACACTACTTGACTTTTTGGAAAGTAGTTCAAGACTAAACAAAACACATCCCACAGAACATCATTAAAATATATATATATATATATATATATATATATATATATGTTTAGTGCAACCTTAGCTGACAGTAAGTGCTTATGAACTCTGGATCCTGATTGGGCAAGTTCACTGTAACCTGCTGCAGTCAGTCAAGGTTTTTCAGATTTGAACTTTTGGATCTCGAGTCTGACTGGACTGAAGTCAATCACATGACTCGAGTCTACAAACTGATGAGTTTTTCTGAGGACCTCCTCCAGAGCTGCTATAGAGTTTCTGACTGAGCAGCTGTTTGTTGTGAATGTTCACTTCAGCCTCAGCTGCAGCAGACCGTCTGGAACACACTGATGTGTTTATGTGTTTGGCTGGAGGATTAGCGGTGTGCCAGCTGCTGCAGCTTTGAAGTAAGCTGAATGGAGCCAGTCAGATGAACGAAGAAACATCCCGACCTCAAACGCACTGCAGGTGTCGGTAACAGCACTGCTGATACTGAGGTCAGAAAAGGTCAATTCTACACTGACTCAGTGAATGAAGCTGCAGCAGGTACATTTTAATAAGCACTGCTCAGGTGTCATTACCACGAACACACACACTGTAGTTTATTTCGACTCAGTCCCACATACACCGTCCTGCTGCTGGAAATACTAAGCCTTTGTGGATCAATCCGCCGCTGAAAATAGTTCCCAACAAATGCACTATTTGAGTAACGTTAGCAAAAACTACAGTGTCCAGCTGTTTTAGGAAATTACTGAGGCTTTTTAAAATATGAAACTATATACTTGGGAGGTGTTTTTAAAGATTTACATCTTCAGTAGGAACCAATGGACTTTGGGGCTGAGTGTCACAGACAGGGCAGGGAAGTCAGCACGTATTGCATGATGGACTAACACACTGTTGGTTTTGGTCTTTTCATGCAATTTTTAAACAACAAGAAAAATATAGTATAACTCCAGTATTTTTATTTAATACGAAAGATAAATAAAGCTGATTAATTGCTCAGTGATTATATATTTGCAGCAAGGTTTGTCTCTGCATCTCTCAGGCATAACTAAAATCTATAAACTGATGGTTTTCTTTGTAAAATGATCAGCAGTGATGTAAGGTATGTGCAATTTGTATTTGCACAAAACTGGCTTTTTAACTAGTGCCACACTTTAAACTTGTCTCCCGAATGCAGCTCAAATGTGCCTTCCCCAAAAATCTAATGTCACTTTTTGTGAAATCTCATTACGAGCTGGACAAGCCTGAACTGGGAAAAATTCCTCCAGTTCCTGAAAGAGTTGAGTCATGGGGCAACCGTGTTTTGTTGACGTTGTATCCAGGCCTGTCAATCTGACAAAGCACTCGCAAGTCTGCACAGGAAGCAGAAAAAATAAAAGCAAAAGGAAAAATGGTAAAAGGATTTACATTTTGGTCCCTTCAAATCTGGGTTAAATAACTGTTTGACCTAGATCTGCGTCTGTTTCGGAAGTTACACAATCAACCAATCAGCTCCAAGAGATGAATCATTATAGAAGAGTTAACATGGTGTGTGTGTGTGTGTGTGTGTGTGTGTGTGTGTGTGTGTGGTGTGTGTGTGTGTGTGTGTGTGTGTGTGTGGTGTGTGTGTGTGTGTGTCACTGACATCTTCCAGATTTCTTTCCTCAGCTCAAGAAGTTCAAATCCTCAGAGAGAAGCGACGCACAAACTTGTCAGTCCATCTTGATTGAACAGATCAAAGATGGGAGGAGAGGAACTTAGGAGAGAGGAGAGGAGGGAATGGGAGGAGAGAAAGTGAAAGAGGATGAGATGTAGAAGGAAAGGAGATGAGATGGACGAAGAGAAAGAGAAA